>OY540802.1:14123403-14723403 GCA_961205885.1 Ptychoptera albimana
TTTCGCATTAAAAAATTCAGACAATCTTTATTCAAAATCTTGTTATCGGTTACAATTAAATTTGTTTTTACTCAAATACAAATAAAGAATTTTTTATTTGCAATAATGAAATTGAAATCTATTTACTTTTTTTTGTTATTGAATGTAATATATAATTATTTATTGTATAATAAATCGATTAATTATTATCCTGATTCATACCAACTTTCACTCAAATATAAACAATTATAATAATTCAAAAACAAGTTTATTTATTATTGTTATTTATTTTTTGATGATAATTATAATGATTATTACTTAAGTAAATATATTAAATGTAAAATAAGCTGAATTTGCATTTTGGTTAAAGACACACAAAAAGGCAAAGAATATAATCTTTGTTACATTCCATTATATTTAAGTCTATAACCAAAGTTCAGTTCATACCACAAAATAAAAGATTTAACAAATCAAATTACTAAATAATAGTTTAAAAAAGAAATTTATATATATAATAATTCAGCAATTATAAAAACTTTGAGAAGACAGCAAATTCCGAAAGTGAGTGAAGAGACAAAAAAGTTTAATTTCTTCTAACAAAATCGCATATGAATTCAGTTCAAAAACCTTAACTTTGTTACTTGTTTAACAACAAATTATATAAAAACTTTCAAATAAGAAAAAATGTACAAACTAAATTAATATTAAGTAAAATAGTAAATAAATAAATAAAAATGATCAGACATTTATGTCATGTTAAATGATCATCCTGCATATTAATAAGAATGAAAAAAAAAAAAAACACAGAAAAGCAGAAAAAAGCATAAAGAAAAGATTTTTTTTTTTATTAAGTAAAAGTGAAAAAGTTTCCCTTTCATTCAATTAATCAAAAATGAATTAAAAAATATTTATTTATTTATTATTTTTTTTTTTTTACACTTTTTAATTTATAAATAAAATAAAATCTGTAATACTGTATTAGTCGCTTTTGTAATGTAGCCGAAATGTAAAAAAAATTCTCATATATTTGAAGTTACTTTGCTTTGCTTTGCTTTACTTTCATTTTCAGTTAAATGATGATTTTTTTTTATTTTATTATTAATCATCAATACAGAAGAAAAATAAAAAGCCAATTTAAAAACCAGTAAGAGAAATACAGTTAAACAGTTGATATTGACCAATTATTATGAACATTTAATTACGAACATTACATATGTCGCTATGTCATTTAAACGAAAACAATTTAGTTTAGCTTAGCTTTAGCAGCTTTAACATGTTCAGTTTTTCATCAATTTATTTCATTTTTAACTCTGTCGGTTTTTTTTTTCTTTTTAAGCGACCAAAACATATTTATGTATTGCAAAACCAAAATGAAAGTAAATTTTTTGTATTAAAAGGAAAAGATTTTTTTTTTTTTTTTGTTGTTTTTGTTTTTTATTAATGTAAACAAATTTATTAATTAAATTACAAAAATAATTAGAGAAGCGATTTAGGTATTAAAATAAAATAAAATAGAAAAAAAAAATGAAATTAATATTTGTATTAATAATCATAAAATAACAAGATGAAAAGAAAAAAAAATGATTAACTATCAACTATATGTGGTTACTGCAGGTTTGTTTATCAGCCCATAGGCTATTAAATAGCTAGAAATGTTTTGAAACAACCCTTTTTCAACATAAATATTTTACACAATTTATATAGTAAACTACAAAAATTTACATCATAATACAAAAGTAACTGAGTCATGTAACGTTTGGTATACATTTTGTATACGGCTAGGTTAGGCTGTGCTATTCACTGTTTTATGATTTTGAATTTACAACGAATATCCAATATTTTAGCATTAATATGTTACATACGTAAAACATTAAATAAATAAAGTAATCTAAAAGAGAGGAAATCATTGTCAGCCGGATGAGGGTCGCCTTAAATCTCTTTTATCTTTAATATTCAATTTTATTATTTATTTTTGCATTTATTTCATTTTTTTTTTGTAGTTGATTGTATTTATTTATTACATAGATTGAATTTGCTTTCACTTGCATTCAAAAAAAATATATATATTTAAATCACCACACCTTTGCACGATGTAGATTTTATCTCAATTTCAATTATGTATGCCGATGCCGCTGGACTCTGTAATTTTTTTTTTTTTCCTTTTTCCATTTTTTTTTAGTGAATTAATCAATTTAAATAAAACAATAAATTACGTGTTATCCAAATCATTTTCATGATAATCAGTAAATATAAATCGGTAATAAAGCTTTTTCTTACAGAAATTTTGATTATTTATTTTTTTTTTTCTATAGGTATTCAGGTATCATTTAAAGTTAAACCTTTAGAAAAAAAAGGGGTTCGCCTAATATAATAAAATTCACATACTACTGGTAATATAATGTTATGTAATGTGTTAAATGTTCTGAGTATGATCACCCTTTCTGTTGTTATCCTGTTGCAATAATTATTCTATTGAAAATGGGGAGAACAAATAAAGCTGCTTCACATTTAATTGTATTTAATGTGTGACGCAGTTTATAGCTTTATACAAGAATGAATTTAATTTTAGGGAATGTATATCATAACACATTGACTATTTGCCATCTAATTTTATTTTATTTTTTTATGATATAAATTTGCGCGAATGAATCATTTCAATTCAATTGAGAGAATCTACAGACATTAAAAAGACAAAACTAAAAATAAAAAAATAAATTCGTTATTTTCATTAAATTGCCAAGAGATTGCAAAAGTAAAATATTGTGATAAAGCAATAAATTTTGATATTCTGTCCACCTACATACCAAATGTGTCTTTTTTATGTTATCTACTATAAAATAAAATAAAATAAAATAAAAATGTTAAACTGTAATGGATAGAGATTATAAATTTATATTATTTTAAAACCTCCTTTATCATCAAACTATGTTGCTTACGAGTTACTTTTATAGTGGAATTATATTATAGAAAATTTCATGAATTAAAGCGCACAAACGAAACATACTTTTTTAACAAAAATAACTTTAATAAGCTTATGATTTAAGTTAAGTTGTCAGTTTTACATCTTTGTTGTGTATTTATCTCTTCTTAGTTAAATAGAGAAAACACAATTTGTAATAAATAATGAAATCAATGCAAAGAAAGTAATGTATAACCACCCGAAATGCATTGTAAACAAAGTTTTTTATGTAGAAATGTAATTTCCGCCCGCATCGCTACCACCTGCAGTACACTGTTGTACAATGACAATAAAAACTTAAAATAAACTTTTATGACTTGAAACGAGTAAATTAAAATTAGGGGAGTCAGCTTAGTTAGCTAGCGTTGTATATAATATATACATATATATATATTTTAGGATAACACATAATGTGTTAGGTTATATTTCGGTTTTTATCTAACAAATATCCCCACAAGAAGATGCAAATTAAATATATTCAACATGCAATGGTCGTGTTATTACAACACTGGGTGGCATAATAGTAATTATATTAGCAATTTCTCTTAAAAAAAAAAGAAAACATGCATAGAACAGTATAATTTGGAAATATATTTAAACAGCTGTATGTGAAATTAAAAGATGTTCACTCACACACCCTTTTAAAACAATAAAAATAAAGAAAATTCAAAAAAAAAGAAAAAAAACTCAATACCACTACCACCCACTTTCTTTTCAGTCTTTTCAACTCTTTAACGACAAATTAATTCGGTTGAGAATAATAACATTTTTTTTTTTAATAAACTTTGGTCATTCTTTTGCAGTTTTAATGTTTAAAGCATTAAACAAGGCATAAAATAAAAAATTTTAAAGCATCGTGAAAAAATTCAGTCTCACACTTTTGGCTTCAACAAGCTACATTTATGAACTTTAACTTTAGCAGTAGTTACGGAACGGAAACTTAAAAAAAAGAAGAAGAAAAACGTTACCCTCTTCATGTGATCTTTATTCGTTGCTTATAATTCTTCCGAACAGTCAAAACCAAATTTCTAATTAAAGCTTGTTCCATGCAAATTGGTTTGCTAATGATCCAAATTATCATAAATGTAGACTGGGAAGAGCATTTGAAAAAGGATGAGTGGAAAATGTAAACTCACCAAACCTCATACACAATTTTATGTAATAAAAAATTTAAAATGTGGCGCGAATATAAGTTCAAAAGAAAATTAAGCATAAAAAACACTTAACTAGTTCGACGGTCAAACTTTTATTGTTTTTTTACCATTTTTCTCTGCTTTGATTAAATTTTTTATTTTTTTTTAATGACTAAACTTTTAATAAATTTTCATTATTATAGTTTTAATTCAGCAAAGTTTCCAATGTCTTGCTTTAGTTAAATTTCAACATCATAGAACACAAATTTATATCGAATAAAAACCAAAAGTTTCATTTCTCCATACAGTAAGCATCCATCAACAATAAATAAAACAATTCGATTAATATTCTATAATTAAATGAACAAACATTGAGCTCCAGCGAAAACAAAAATAAATTAAATTAAAAAAAAAAATCGAATTAAAATTAAAGACAACATCATGTTGTTATCCCCCACGTGGAATATTAATTCGTAAATCTTTAACAACCCTCTTAAAAAAAACTTGTTAATGCTATCTACAAATATATTGTTGAGGGTGAGTTTAAGAATGTATCAAAAAAAAAAATATATATATTAAACCAGAATACACAAGAAGACTAAGCGCCAAGAAACACTTAACCAAATACAAAAAAATGGTAAATCAAGGAAAATATGTTTTTATTTATTTATTTATTTTTTTCTCACTCATTTTTTTCATTAAAATTTTATTTCTCCTTTTTTTTTATCAAACATTTTATTGTTAAATTGCAAACTTTAATTTATTTTATGTTAAATTTAAATTTTATAACCCTTAGTGCAACGAAGACAAAATAAGTATTAATGGTAAATGTGGGAGAGAACATTATAATAAAATTGAAATGAATTCCGCACACACACACATATAAAATGAACATTCAGTTGTTGTTTTCGTTGGCATTTTTAATTTCTTAAATGAAGATAAACTTATATTGCGCCCGCTAAGACATAACAACCATAGCTGCAGCTGTGTAGCACTTTTATTCATTAATACAAAATTCTAATTTTAAATTTCATTTCGTTAACTTTTTGACTTTAAAAGTCATTAGTTTCTATTTTTCATTTCCTTTCTGATATTTAGTTTTTTTTTTTTTTTTTTTTTTTTGTGCTGCTGCTATTTTTTATTTATTTAGTTTGATGCGAACGATGTTAATGGGTGGTAGTGTGACTGTACTAGAATCGCCCAATATGGGGTAAAATAAAGCTTTAACTGTTAAACGCAAAAATTCTAGTGAAGTAAGGTAAAATTATTATAACAAAGGGATGAATGGATATCTCCATTCTATAATTTCTTAAGTCATGTCATTATTACTATTATTATTATTTAAATTACATTCTCTGTCGAATTATGTAATTTATCATTTTTCATTCTTTTATTTATTTATTTCAGTCTGCTAATATTGGGGTGGCGTTTTTGTTGTAATTTATTTTTCATTTCTTCTATTTAAAATTATTTTTATTTTTTGTTGTATTAAAATTACGCATCTTGAATTATTGAAGAAGAATAAACAAATTAGAGCGAAAAATAAAAAAGAAAAGTTTTTTGTACTTTAATAAATAAAAAAAAAAATAAATAAATAACTCAACAGACAAAAATACCACCCACTCCCATGATGAAAAATAAAACTTTTTTTTTTATATTTGCTGTTGCTTGTTAATGATTAAATGAAGTACCAATCAGCTATTATATCAACCATAGCTAAGTAAATACTAAAAGTCAATTATTATACTAAAGAACATAATTGACGTCAAAAAAAAAAAGGAAAAAGTTTTCCAGCTCGTAACTTCTAGCAAAAAAAAAAGATAATAAATAAAATAAACAACAAAAATCGACTATACTATTAAACAACAACAAAAAAAAAAAAAAAACTAAATTATTATTAACGACAGCGACAAGCTTTTTTTATAAACCCTTTTAACCTTACCACCTCATAAAAACAGTGTCTTCAACTGAATACATTTTAGCATACTAAGAACAAAAAAAAAAAACTAACCATTGCTGCTGTTGGTTGTTACGTATTTATCAGTCTTAAGATTTCATAAATAAAAATTACGGTTCATTTGTTAAAAAGCTTAACTATAAAAAAAAAGTTTCCTTCAATTATGTTGCCTCAAGCATAAAAAATTAAGCACAGAATATTAACATACTTAATTACGTTTAATTGTTTCACGATAAAATAAAAAAAAAATTTATTTTTTGTATAAAGCTTTTTCTATTCTCACCCTACAAAAAATCGCTTGACTTATTTTCTGATATATTTAAGTAATAATTTTAAGGAATTTCAATTTTACAAGTAAATGAAAATGCAAAAAAAAAAAAAAAAACTTTTTAAACACTTTTATGCATTAAGTATGCATTAATTAGCAATGGATTACGAGGTGATGATTCTCTGTAGCTACAGTAGATATTAAAACTAAATGCATGTGATTATTTATTTAATTAATAAACTCTCGCTATTGTTCACCCAATTATAATCCTTAGTAACCGCTCACTTACCATAATAGGTAAAAATAAAAATGCAAACAACAAAAAAAAAATGCAAACAGATTCCGTAACTAATCCTTAAATGGGTATTAATTATAAACAAAAATTACAGCTATCATTAGGAAAAAAAAAAGTATTTTTTTTCCATTTTTTTACTCTAAATATTCAAACAATTAAGCTTTATAAATTAAACTTTACTTAAAAGTCTTACGGTATATTATAATTAAAAATAGTAGTAATTTACGTTAATTTTTTTTTTTTTTATGAAACAAGATAAAAATAATTAAAAACAGGTAACGAACGTAATAGATAAATTTTTATCGTGCAATGTACATGCAAAGTAGAAAACCCATTTATACATCACTAAAAATCATTTTGAATATTTATTTAGACAGACAAATAATATAAATTTCTTATTCCTAAATTTTAATGAAAATGTTTTATTGTTTTTTATTAGTGTTTTGTATTGTGCAAAAGGAGTACAATTGGGAAAGACTTGCGAGTGCATGAATTAAGACAATACATTTCTATGCATCATTTAATGAAAATCACTGCATACAATTGCTATAAATACAATGGTACGCGAGAAACGTGTTTTATTATTATTATTATTTTTTTTTTTGTTTGGTTATATGGGGAATAAATGTTTATAATGTGACCCCATTTATTAACAGCATCCCTATCTAGAATACAATGCATTTTATATATTCGTATCTAAGATGTATATTCGTATTTTGTAATATACATGTGAATAATGTGTAAGTTAAGCCTTTCTTTTCTTTTTTTTTTATTTTTTTGAACTTCTTAGCCGCATAAAATGAAGAATACAGAACACAAAACTCTGAATTGGTTTAAATCTCTTCCTTTACTACATACAATTCAACAGTATTTATGATTATGATTAGGAATGAGTCTTAACTACTTTTAAGAACATCGCTAGCTTATATATACATATATATATATTGTAAAGATGAGCAACGACTGGTACGTGCCATAAGAATTGAAATTTTCTATATTTTCACCATACTCAAATACACAAAATGTAAATAGTTTTGTAGTAATTTAACTAGTTGTATTCCTCCTAGTAGTAGTAAATGCATTCTTTAATACGAATTTCTTGTTTCTCCTATTATTGTTTTGTTATTTTACTTTGGTTAAATTTTTCTTTTAATGAAAACAAGCTGAAAAAACATCAAGAATAATCACTGATAAATATAAAATTAAAAAAAAAAACAAAAAACGCACACACATCCCCATTATATCCGTTTTTTTTTTTAGTGTTTTTATTTTTAAAGAAAGCTCGTTAAAAACATTTATTTATTTTCTTATAGAATTTTCATTTCATTTTATTTATTTTTCTGCAAACGAAAATCGACCACATTTTGTATGTTTTGCTGAGTGTGGTGTTGGTGGTTGAAAAGCAAAAATAATAATAATATATATATATATCCTTTTTGTAACATATTATGTATATAAAAGGGATTTTTAGTTTTTATTGTAATGCAAATTATGTGGATTATTCTGTTACTATGTGTGTGTATGCTACTGTCTGCCTCTTCAGTTCTCCTTAGCAACATTTTTTGCTTTTCTTCTTTCATTTTTTTTTTGTTATTATTATTATTTTATTATTCCTCGTTTGTTGTTAAGAAAAGTCTTTCAAAAACTGTTGGTTTTTCGCTTAATTCATTTTCAAAAACTCAACTCAACCCACTAAACCCACTACTCTATCAAGAGGAAAGTTTAAAAACCTGCATGTATATCATTTTATTGCAAACACGCCTTTCTGTTAACTCAAAATTCACTTAGCATAACTTTGCATTACTTTGCTTCTTTTTTTTTTTTTCGATGATAAAAATAACTTAACTTAACGAAAATTTTAACTAAACTAAACTCAACTTAACAAAGCATAACTAAGTTTAATTTTATTTTAGATTTTTAGCCAAAGGTTACGCAAAACTAAATAAAATTATATGATAGTAAAACTAAACAAAATACCAACAATAAACGCACAATAAAATCATTGAAAATATTTAATATCTATTTATTTTGAAAAATGAAATGAAAATATGATAATTTATGCAACAGCGAATTTAACTTAATGGAAAAAAAAATAAATAAAAATTTCCCACCCAGGGCGTCAGACATAATTAATTAAAAATCAACAAAGTATCAGTTTGTGTTTAAAAAAAAAATAGAAAAGTGTTTCACGAAAAGCACCAAATTAAATGGATAAAAGCTTTAAATAATTTTTTTTTTTTCAACAATCAAAAAACTTAATTCAATTTAGCGTAAATCGTTACGTTTTCATGATTATTCCCCATCTACATATCCTTCATACATATTTTGTATTGTGTTAAAAAAAATAAAAAGATTAAAATTTGTTCTGAAAACTTTTTTTTTTTTTTTTTTTTTTTATTACTTTTATAACGACGCGTGATGATTTTTTGATGAAATTTTTCACACAGTGGGATATGTTACGATTCTTATTGTTATTTTTTTATTATGATTATTTATATTTTTTGACATTTAAATGAAATTTATATGTTTAAATAATGAAATGTTTTCTTATTGTTGCCACTGTTACTGTTGATGGTGCCTGTGCTCAGTGTTCAGTGTTGTTGTCTGTTATGTTGCTGTGCATACAAATTCAATTTTATGTTTCTTATTTTTTATTTTTTTTTTGGCATTTCAACTAATTTTTTTCATTTATAAATAAAAAAAAATAAATAAATAAATTCATAACACACATCATAATCACAGCATATTTAATGTCATATAAATCTAGATAAATCATCGCTCTTTTCATTATATTTCAATTCAATGTATCATTGTGTGTCTTCTAGTTTTTTTTTTTTACTGTTTCACCATTTACTAAGTTGTTTGATTGCTTTCCTCGGTGATTTTAATGTTATTTTCTTTTTCTTTGCGACTGAATTTTACAATTTTTGATCATCCAATAGAAGCGAGAAAAATTTCTTCCTTTTTTTTTAATATTTATCGCACCCTTAAAATTACATTTAATAGAAAAATCCTATTTTATGTTTTTTATATGATGAAAAAGAAAACTATTTTTAATAGATAAATAAATTTACAACAATTGTGAATTTTTTTTATCATTTCCCTCTGTTGTTTAGGTATAATATAAAAACTATTGCGAAATGCATTGTACATTTTTTTTTTAACATTAAATAGATGTGTGATGCATTTATTTTGTTGTTGTTGTTGTTGTTGTTGTTGTTGTAAAACTATTTATTGTTGTGAATTTATTTTATGTTATTTGCATGAAGAACAGAAAACGAAAAAAAAAATAAAATTAACAAAGTATAAATAAATAAACAAATTTATCACCATCAAAAAACCCATTTCCAGTTTTATGTTTAAACATTTTTTTTTTTTTTATTTTAAATTAATTAAATGAATTTGTTTGATTATTTATTCTAATCAAATGAAATTAAAACACAACAAAATAACAAACCATTGACGAACGAATATAATTAATCAACAGTTTGCCAAATTTATTGTAAATACAAAATAAAAAGTATTAAAAAAGGTTACGTATAACCAACCGTATAAATGGGATTTTAAGAAATTTAAATATTTTCCTACAAACATTTTATCATAATTAAGCTAAAGAATATATTTGTCTTTAAGTTTTACTCGTTAAAATAATCGCTTTTAAATTTTCAGTTTATGTTTTGTTTTTTTTTTTTTTTTAATTTTATTCAAAATCAACATATAAATTTTACCAACCGTTGCGTATAAGCCGTACACAATTACAAGGTAACCATAAATACCTATGAAAGGCGAAAAGATTTTATCACTTAAAATTCTACAATTGAAAACTTACCATTTTGGTGGTAACGAACAGTTTGAATTTGATTCAATTTAAATTTCATTTCGATTACAATAATAATAAAAAAAAAAGTAAAAAGAAAATAAACCTTAAAAAAAGGTTTTTCTTTTCTTGTTTGTTATATAAAATCCCTTACGGTTTTACAACCGTTTTTATAGCATTATTTTAATAATTTAAAAAAAAAAGAAAAAGAAAAGTTTTTTCTTCATACAAAATATATAAATTATCAAACTGAATAATGTTTTATGTTTTATGTTTTATGTTTTATGTTTTATATGCTAAATGCAAAGTTAAAAAAGCAATAGTTGATAGTATAGCGTAGACTTGTGTTTATTTGCTTACATTTGATGATGAAAACATTATATGATGATTAAAATAAATTAAAACAAAAAAACCAAAAAAAAAAAAGAGAAAAAATAGTTTTTTGTTTTGAGACTAAAACATTTAAAGCAAAATGTGCGAAACAAAACACAATTTTTGATTGTTCAAGGGGGGGTTTTTTGTTGTTGTTGTTTTTTTTCTCTATAGAATTTTATTCATCTACACTTTATTGCTCGCTGTATTGTTTTCAATTTACGCTTTATATATGTTATTTTATATACATAACCAACTATGTTTTATATAAATACATTTTTATTATAGTGTATATAGTTTTTAAGTAGTTTATATATATATTAAAGTAGATTAATTTGTCTACTTACAGTCAAGTAATTATATAGTAGAGTTGCATGTATGCTTTGCTTTATTTATTTAAAAAATTTTTATTCATAAAAAAAGCAAGCACATCTTATGTACAGCAATAGTTTTATGGTTTGTTTAAATTTTAATTAATTCACCATTTATGTCCACTGTTATAGCATGTTTAACAAAATATTAATCGTAATTGTGTCTGGATTGTTAATATTTATTCGTTGATATATTAAATCGTGTCACAAACAATATTATCCGCTATTAATTTTCTTATTAATTTTATAGATGACAATTAATTTTTATCGTAATAAATTTCTGCACAAGCGATTATATTATAAAACCTTCACTGTAAATTACAGCAAGCATAAACATGTAATAAATCACAAATGTGTTATTTCATCATGTTACTATTTCATCTCTAATTATTATAATTTCTATATGCAAATCTTTAAACATCTCTATAAAATGGTAATTCTTCTAGTTTTATTTTCAAAATCACAATAAAACTAAAAAACAAAAATGACAAAATGTGAATAAAAAACGAAAATAAATTAATTAGAATTAATTAATGTTTGCTAGAGAACTATTATTGTGTTTTGTAATTAATCCAGTCACACTAATACACATATGTTACAACAATTTTTTAATTACCTCATGGTTAGTTTATTATTATTTAATTGTAGAATTTAAGGCATTTAAATATATAATTAAATGCAAACATTATAAAGACAGCATACGGCATACGAAAAATATATATTTTATTTATTTATTTTTTTTTTTTGTTTTTTCTTAATTTTGTGCCAAAAAATCTGTAATATTTAATTAATTCGTTATAATTGTGCATTAATTAAGTAATTATCTATTTAATAATTTTTTTTTTTTTATTGTTTTGTTATTTATTAATTTTAATAATTAGTTGACGCGTGCTTTTTTAATTGTGCATTAAGAAATATTTTTAAGTATTCTCACTTAACAGTTTTATAACACAACTTAAATCACTTTTTATCATTAACGAATTAAGTAGATTTCTTTGCACAATCATTTTTGTTTAAAAAAAAAAAAAAAAACAAAATAATTTTTTCTGCTTTGTTTTATTATTAAAATAACCAAAAATGGTTTGGCACAAAAATAAATGAAATTTAAAGAAAATTCGGGCAACCCGGTTGGGTCGTGCCGTTGCCCTTAAAAATAAACTTCAACCAGCTGTTATAAAGATAAAATGTTAAAGGCACAAATACTAAAATTATTTCAAAATCAAAAAAAAATAAATAAATAAAACAGGGAAGCGCCACCCATAAATGTCACTCAATTGTTTTTCATTCTTTTAAATTTTTGATTTGCACATTTATATTTGTGAGGAGTAACAACAGCAGCATCTCTTTGAATCCCCAGTTTGTATCACAGTAGCCAAATTCAGAAACTTGTTTCACAATATACAACGATAATTTTCAAAACAGAACAAAAACAACAGAAAAAATTCTCCTTTTTTGGTTCGTTCTATTGCATTAGATATTGACCCCTTAATAAAATTCGTAAAAATTTATTTTTAAATCAATTTTTCATTTCAATGAATTGTCAATAATTTATTTTTTAATTAAGTTACTATAAATAACAATTTTTTTTCTATATTTTTCTATATAAATAAATACAAAATGATTAATAATAATAAAAAAAAACCAAAAAAAAATCAATGTGAACCCATTTATAGTGAATCGATGAGTGAATCGACGGAACACAACAAAACGGCAAAAACCGACACAATGCCAAAATTAAAAAAACACAAAAAAATAAATTCAATTACTTTTACTATTTAAATTACCTCGATTAAATCGATTAAATTTGTATTTGTAGGTATAATTAAACAAATACAAATATAACTATAAATTTCTAATTGCAATTATTATAAAAGAATAAAAAAAACATAGAAGAACAGTTAAGCAAAATTTACCCAGCACATTGATAATTAGAAAAAGAAAATTTACTTAGTCTTGGTCAACGACGCCCTATATATGGTGGTGTCTGAGACTAAGTCTATTACATGTTACACGTCCATCAAGTTAATTCTAATGACAACATTTTATTTAAGAAATTTTAAAGTTTTTTTTTTTTTTCGTTTATTTGTTTGTTCACTTTTGTACATGAAAAATTGTATTTTAGCGCAATTGACTTTTATTTTAGTGACTGCAAAATTTAAAGTTTTAACGTTTTCATGTTGTAAATTAAGTTCAAAATTAGATTTTATACTGTCTATTGCATAAATGTTTACAGGGTTTTTAAAGAAAAGATTTTTAAAGAAATGCCATGGTTAGAATGGTTAGAAAGTTGCAAATTTATTTATGTTGCTAATAAAAAAAACGTAAAATACTTGAAGTTCATTTAAGAACTCGGATTATTACGAATCTAAGCATTACTAAAAGTCAAACCTGTAGAAAGATTAATTAGTTGAATTTTAGCTTAATCAAGAACTATTTAAATTAATATTAATATTCGTAACACCTTAACTAACACCTTATCTAATTGCATCATTATATTACTTTATAATTGCTCAACAATGTGGAATATTTCACACAAATTTCTGTACACGTAAATCGTATGTTGTTTGATCAAAGACTTTCAAACGTCACCACCCAAATAAAAACAAAGAAAAACAAAAAAAAAACTCCCGATAAATGGCAAAGCATAAATCATTAATGAATTGATTTAATAAATAAAAATTTAACAAACAACCAAATTTAAGCAAACAGAATATGATTAGATTCAGTGAATGCGATAATTTGTAAAATAAACAAAACATTTTACATGTACATAGCTAATTAATTTAATTTTATTAAATGACAGAATAAACGGTGCGCGTCTTTCGATCCTTGTAAGGATCGTTTCTATTTCTAGATAAATGATTAAAAAAAAACAATTAAATATACATGCACACACGCACATACGTCGAGGACACATAATTACATTTTTAATTACAGCAACAAATTAAATCGAATGTGGTCGATAACACAAATACATTAGAAGAATCAAAAACAAAGAAAAAAAAGTTTTTCATCATTTTATTAGAAATTTTTGTCTCTTTTCTAATCACAAGCATTAATTACTGATAAAACGAGATGAAATGAAAAAAAAAACACTTAAAATTGCATACAGAACAAATCTGCATAGATCTTAGAGGAATAAAAATAATAAATCATGGTGGGGTGGCAATGCAAAAAAAAAAAAAAAAACTGCCACAATTGCATTTATGCTAAATTGTATAAAAGAGACTAAAATCAAAATTGTTAACTCACTCGCCGATTAATTAAACGTAAACACGGCTTAGGCGTTAGATTTAAATAAACGTAAAATCAAGTAAGAAAATTTTATTTTTTATAAATTTTTAATGGAAAAAAAAAAAAATAATTTTGTGAATAAAGTGAAATTGTGCAATAAAATTGTGACAAATCCCAAAATTGGGATTAGAAAAATTAAAAATATGGATTTAAATGGATAATTATTTTTTTTTTTTTTTTTATTTAATGGATTTAATTCTGGTTATACATTTTTGCTTGTGCAAAGTTTATTAAAGTTAAAAGAAAAGCAAAAAAAAAAAAAAGAAGAGAAAACTTGAAACTTTGGAAACTACAACGAAAAAATTAAATTTTTTTTTTTTTTTTTTGGGAACACAAAAAACCAAAACTTTTTGTCAATTATTATTATTAATTTTTTTCTCTTTCTTTTTCTTTTTTTTTAATTAAATAAATTATATCCTTAATACTTAACAAAAAAAAAATTCAATCAAATTAAAAATCGTGAAAACAAACAGACGACAAAAACTTTTGCTGTTTGAAATAAAAAAAAAACGAAAAGTTTTTCCCGTTTTTTTTTTTCTATAAAGTCTATTTCCGATTTTTTTTTTTTTTTTTTTTTTCATTTTTTTACTTTCTGTTAATTAGCTCTCAATATGCTCTCGAATTCATTTAATATTAAAATCAATTAAAATTATTATGTATATAGGGGGTTATTTACAAAACGGTTGGGTGGCTGGGTGTTTTAACGGCTAAACCGATTGTTTGTGTTTAAGTAATGTGGATTTTTTTTTTTTTGGTTAATAGACAGAAATGTGTAAATATTATCACAAAAGTCTGAGTATACTGGTACAATTTTTGCATTTTAAACGTTTTTTAGTGCTTTCATAAAAAATAAATAAAATTAAAAATTATTGATTCATGGGAAACTGTAATGCAATTTTATTGCACTATCAAACCAAAAAATTCCAATCAAAATGCAAAAAACGTATAAAAATGACAACGAAAATAATACTTATTTTATGCATATTTAATGGCTTTTTACCATTTTATTGTGTTTCCTAATAAATTTTTCATTACTTTCTCACTTTTTTTATAAATAAAAATAATTCATTCAATGCAATAATTTTCCGTCTATTTTCTCCTTAAGCATCTGTGATTCTGAGTATTTTTAAACTTTAAGTTTCTGGTCTAAATTATATAGAAATATTCGCATATTCTGTGTATAGGAAATTTATTTAGTTCTTATATATTATTACTGTCTGCTATTGTTTGGATACTTTAGTAGAAGGTAAAATATTTTGCATGCATGGCAAAGAAGCCATTCTAAGACATTTGTTTAAACAGAATAATATAGAGTTGATTAAGGTCTTGCATAATATTTAAATTGCACAAAACTTATGTATGTAATTTATTCACAAATGTTATAATAGAGAGAAGTTAGCTTTGCTTTACTTAACTTCAACAGTAAAGAATGGAAGAGAAAAGCCGCACGTCCATCTTCTAAATTTATTTTAATCTTTTATTATTCTTAATTGTTGTTCTCCGACAATGCATTTATATTCATTTTAATTTTCCGTTGCAGTATTTCCTTTCTTGACACCAGTTTTAAATAATCTAAACAAACGCCAAAATGTGTGACGATGATGCGGGAGCACTTGTAATTGACAATGGATCAGGTATGTGCAAAGCTGGCTTTGCTGGAGATGACGCTCCACGTGCCGTATTCCCATCGATTGTTGGTCGCCCAAGACATCAAGGTGTGATGGTCGGTATGGGCCAAAAGGACTCGTATGTAGGTGATGAAGCCCAGAGCAAACGTGGTATTCTAACATTGAAATATCCAATTGAGCACGGTATCATTACCAATTGGGATGATATGGAAAAGATTTGGCATCATACCTTCTACAATGAATTGCGTGTTGCCCCAGAGGAACATCCAGTCCTCTTGACTGAAGCCCCACTTAACCCAAAGGCCAATCGCGAGAAGATGACTCAAATCATGTTTGAAACCTTTAACTCACCAGCCATGTATGTTGCCATCCAAGCTGTACTCTCCTTGTACGCTTCCGGTCGTACCACCGGTATCGTCTTGGATTCTGGTGATGGTGTTTCCCACACCGTACCAATCTATGAAGGTTATGCCCTTCCTCATGCCATCCTTCGTTTGGACTTGGCTGGTCGTGACTTGACCGACTACTTGATGAAGATCTTGACAGAACGTGGTTATTCCTTCACAACCACAGCTGAACGGGAAATTGTTCGTGATATCAAGGAAAAATTGTGCTATGTAGCCCTTGACTTCGAACAGGAAATGGCCACAGCTGCTGCTTCCACATCACTTGAGAAGTCCTATGAATTGCCCGATGGTCAAGTAATCACTATTGGTAACGAACGTTTCCGTTGCCCAGAAGCACTTTTCCAACCCAGCTTCTTGGGTATGGAATCATGTGGTATTCATGAAACCGTCTACAACTCAATCATGAAGTGTGACGTTGATATCCGTAAGGATTTGTATGCCAACAGTGTACTCTCCGGTGGTACCACAATGTACCCAGGTATTTATCGAAAAATTCAACGAATTTCATCAATCTTGCAATAAGTTAATTTTATATTTTTTACATTCTTATAGGTATTGCTGATCGTATGCAAAAGGAAATCACTGCTCTCGCTCCATCAACTATCAAGATCAAGATCATTGCACCACCAGAACGTAAATACTCCGTATGGATCGGTGGATCTATTCTTGCTTCCTTGTCTACCTTCCAACAGATGTGGATCTCAAAACAAGAATATGATGAATCTGGCCCAGGAATTGTTCACCGCAAATGCTTCTAAACTAAATAACAATCAACAACAAATAACAATACCACCACCACCACCAATATCATTACCACCACCGACTATTAAAGTCCACTCTTTCATCATCTTTACTACTATATTTAATATTACTTAAAAGCAGTAAGCAATTAAAAACAAAAAAAAAAAATATATATTGCTGCTAAATTTATTCTATGCAAATCATTTTATTTGTGATGTGTATAGCATTAAGTTAGGCGTACCAAAGAATACAAAAAAAAAAGAAAAAAATTCATTTCGTATCATTAAAGTAAATAAAGATCAGCAACTATAATGATATTTCGTAAGTGAGATAAATCAATTAAAGAACAAATCAAATCAATTATTGATACCAATTTTAATTTATCTTATTATTAATTTTGTTAAAAAAATTTTTTCATTATTTATTTTTAAATTTTTAATTAATTTTTAAAAAATAAGCAACGAAACACATGCAAAAAAAAAAATAAATTAAAATTATTACTATTTAATATTTTGTTATAATTTTTTATTATTATTATTATTATTATTATTGTTATATTATTACTATTATTATTATTATTATGCATTAAAAAGAAGATAAAAAAAACAAATCGATTTCTTATTTTCTTCTATAAACCATTAAATGGTTTTAATTTTATCAACATAACTAAATCAAAAATAAATAAAATGGCAAAAAAACAAGGAAATTAAAACAAACACCAACATATAAAAATATAATAATAATAATAATAATAATAATGGATAATTAGATAAAAGTTTCTACAGAATGAAGGAATAAAAGAAAAAAGAAAATTTCTTTTTTAATTGTTTGTTTGGTAAAGCTCATTCTGTTTCTGTTATCAAACTTGACAATGAATTAGGTGCTACTGCAGTTACAGAAATACAGCAAATGCAGAAGCTTAAGTTGGTTACAAAAAAAAATAAAAAAAAGCTGAAATTTATTGAGCAAGCTTTTGGTTGCTTATTGTCTACAAAATTATATAAAATAAAAGAGAAAAGTGACTTTAAACAAGAGGCAAAAGTGTTTCATATATATATATATTTTTTTTTGCATTCATTCATTCATTCATTAGTTTTCCTTAGTTAGTTTTCATATTAAAATGTTTCGTGTGAAACAAGTATCTATACTTGCTCAATTAATTGTAGGCGGTTTAAACTTTAAATTTTCATATTAAATAATATATCTTGATTTAATTATTATTAATAATAATAATAATAATAAATATACAAAACAAAGCGCCACGATGTTGACAACCAGACGACTAATTTATATAGACAACAAAACACAACACAAAATTCTATAATTCAACAAACATATCAGAGCATATAAGAGAACAAACATATTATGTTGCTACATACATATTGATACATATACTTCTGTTAAATTTAATTACATTATTATCATTTTGTATGTATCCTATACATATAATACGTTTTCATATAATGTTTACTATCAATTTTTATTGTCTAAATTTTCCTATAAACAATTTATATCACATATACTGACAAAAGCACAATAATGATAATAAATTTAATAACTTTTATTATGCATTTTATGAATGTGAAAAACCACTTTGTAAAAATGTGCAGGAAGAAAATTTACAAAAAAAAAAAACAATTTTCTATATTTTTGATAATAAATTTAAACAGAAGCTCAAAAATGACAATAACAGAGAAATGTTTAAAGATTTATTTTTGCATTCACTGCATCAAAATAATAATTTTAAACTCCCCATTAAATTGCACAATACTTTTGACACACTGTTGACAAATAAAAAAAAAAGTATAAAGCATTAAAGACATTAAAAAGCGGCATAGAATTTTTATTAATTCTATTATAAACTAACATAAAGCATATTTATTATTTATTCATAAAGTCTGGTGTTGTTTATAGGATAATTTATTAGAATATTTTTTTTTTTTATTGGAACAAGTAAACACCCATCTACCACATCCAATTAAAGATAGATAGAACAAATGAAAATGATAGACAAATTAACTATAAACTTGTTCTACATTGAATATGAATATTTGGAATGGATCAATACTGTTTTGATAATAACATTTAGCTAAGCCTATCAATTTGCTGTTTACCTAAACCATTTCTTAAGCCATGCAGTATGAAATTTAAGAAAGAAAAAAAAACAATTTTCATTATTCATAAATACTAGAAAAATTATGACATAAAACAATTAATAATATTTAAAAGGTAAATTATTTAATAAAATGATTTAGTGACATCTGTATGTCATCCAATTTATAAGCCAACATTATTTATATCAAATTAATATGATAGAAATTAATATTAAATTAATTTATTTAATTAAATAAATAGCAAACTAACGAAAATAACAAAAAGAAAAAAAAATTATATAAAAAACACTTTTTATATGCAATAAAATTTATTAATAACTTAAAATAATAAATAGATTTATAACATGCATATATAAATTTTGCAAATGCAGCTGTCCAACTAATCACAGAAAATTTTCTATTTTTTTTTTTTTTTTTTCTTTATAAAATCATCAAATATTATTGCATCTAAATTTCCTATTCAACCTATTTGTTGATACATTTACATTGCATTACCAAAATTACCAAGAGACAAATGTTTGCTATTTTTAAAACGCATCTTTTTCATACAAATAATTAGAGAAAAGATTTTTTTTTTTTTTTTTTTATAACAATAATACAAGAGAAATGAATAACAAAGAAATGTAGGCAACAACAATACTTAATTATATGTAAAGATAATTAAAAAAAAAAAACCCCACCATTTACCACCACCTAATAACCTTTGTCGCATTTGTCTGGCTTTCAATTCATCTTAAAACAAATAGAAGACAAATCTGAGACACAGAAAAACACAAAAAATTTCTCATTAAACATCTCATATGTAGTGGCGGAGTTATTTTAGATTATTTTATTAAACGGGAGAAAATAAATTTTTAAATTAACTAATGATGAACTGTGAAAGATTAACAATGAATTTCTGTTAGTAATAGACTCAAAAATGAAAAAAAAAAAACCGCTGTGCAATTAGGATGCAAGAAAAACATTCCTCAACACCAATAACAAGAGAAATAATTGATTGTAGTCATCTAGAAGGAAATTAATTTAATGACAAAATGTGTTCAGTTTTTTTTGTTTTGTTCCTTAAAATTTTCTATTTTCTTAACAAAATGATTTACGTTTACCAGTTATCTACCAGTACAATGGTGCGACTTGAAGCTTAAACTGATAATAAATGTTTAAATTGAAAACAATTAAGCATTTTGTTAAAAATAAAAAAAAAAACAGAAAATAATTGCAACGAATTAAGTGCACCACTGTTCAAATTAATTTAATAAACAGAAAACAGCTGTATGTCCCTTTTTATAAATTAGTTTTTTGTTTTTATTTATTTATTTATTTATTTATAATAAAAAAAAGGCTACGAGAGCAGGGAAATTAAGCAAATATAAAAAAGAAAAAACAAAAAAAAAAAAAGAGGAAAATAAAAGTAAAAGCATAAAAAATTTTCCAGCTAATATCAATGTGGCGTCCTCCTTAAATGGTCACAACAATTAAATTGGCCGATGATTCTGATTTTAGCCCTACCACACCGTTAAATAATTAAAACAAAAAAACAAAAAAATTCTTTCTTTTTTTTTATTATCCCAAACAATCAAACGGGAAACACCATAGATGGGCGCTTCAAATTAAATTGACCTGACTTTAGCTGAGTATATTATCTCCCTTCCACTAATAAAACAAATTTATATTTTTCTTTGGTTTTTCTCCTTTTTCTTCCTTTGCCTTTTACTTCATTTTTTTTTTTGTTTATTCATTAAAACCCGAAGATAATAACGATGTTACCACCACCATAACCACCATTATTATTATAATTATTTAATCGTATAAAAACCCAATGCAACTTATTTACATACCTCACACATTACTTAGAGTTTATTATAATAAATAATTATTATAATAAATATTCTAATTAAAAAAAAATATATAAAGTTAAATTAAATTAAATAAATTTTTGTTTTATCCATTAATTTGTAAGTAATTTATCAACATTTGTTCAGTTTTTGTGTTCACCTAAAAAAAAAAAAATTCTATTTCCACCTGAATTAAGTTTTCAAAACTAAAAAAAATAAATAAGTTAATTAACATTTAAAAAAAAAAAAAAATTGAAAAGAAATAAAAATTAATTGAAAATTATATATCTGGAATGTCTAGTGATTCATTATTCGATTTTAATAAACAAGAAAATTTAAGTTAATTCAGAAATAAGTGTTTAAAATTCGTGTCTATTCGTTTCTAAACTTGTAAATATTTAATTTAAATTATCACCGATTATAATAAAATTATTAAGGAAGCAAAATATTTGATTAATATTTTAAACAAACTTTCAAAAAATACTTTCTTTTTCTTAATATTTTTATTCATTTATTACAACAATGTATATTAAAAGTTTTATATAAATTTACATCCCGACAACTTCTACAACTACATTGTAATCCATTATCCATTTCCTTCTTTCTTGTATACAAAACGATACAAAACCTAAACGATAAAGCATTAAAATAAAGGGTCTAAACCGACAAAACCACCTTTCAAAAAACTAAAAAAAAACTAAAAAAACAAAATTTTAAATTGTATATTTCTTAATTTCATTTAAATGATGAATATAAGAGATGAAATAATAATAATAATAATATGGAAATCTTGACCAGAAAATTTTTAACCCTTTTTTGCTATTCTTTTCCAATTAACAATTTTTTGACAAATTCTCTGTTCAAAACTATTTTCTACTTTGTTATGTTTTAACTTTAACAAAAAGTTTAACAAAATAATTAATCATCGTTTTAGAGTACTCCTTTGAATAATTTATTAATTAATTAAATTCTCTTCGCCATTTGTTTCCCCCCCAGTTATATTAAAAACCATTAAAAATGTGTGACGACGAAGCAGCCGCTCTAGTTGTAGACAATGGATCAGGTATGTGCAAAGCTGGCTTTGCTGGAGATGACGCTCCACGTGCCGTATTCCCATCGATTGTTGGTCGCCCAAGACATCAAGGTGTGATGGTCGGTATGGGCCAAAAGGACTCGTATGTAGGTGATGAAGCCCAGAGCAAACGTGGTATTCTAACATTGAAATATCCAATTGAGCACGGTATCATTACCAATTGGGATGATATGGAAAAGATTTGGCATCATACCTTCTACAATGAATTACGTGTTGCCCCAGAGGAACATCCAGTTCTCTTGACTGAAGCCCCACTTAACCCAAAGGCCAATCGCGAGAAGATGACTCAAATCATGTTTGAAACCTTTAACTCACCAGCCATGTATGTTGCCATCCAAGCTGTACTCTCCTTGTACGCTTCCGGTCGTACCACCGGTATCGTCTTGGATTCTGGTGATGGTGTTTCCCACACCGTACCAATCTATGAAGGTTATGCCCTTCCTCATGCCATCCTTCGTTTGGACTTGGCTGGTCGTGACTTGACCGACTACTTGATGAAGATCTTGACAGAACGTGGTTATTCCTTCACAACCACAGCTGAACGGGAAATTGTTCGTGATATCAAGGAAAAATTGTGCTATGTAGCCCTTGACTTCGAACAGGAAATGGCCACAGCTGCTGCTTCCACATCACTTGAGAAGTCCTATGAATTGCCCGATGGTCAAGTAATCACTATTGGTAACGAACGTTTCCGTTGCCCAGAAGCACTTTTCCAACCCAGCTTCTTGGGTATGGAATCATGTGGTATTCATGAAACCGTCTACAACTCAATCATGAAGTGTGACGTTGATATCCGTAAGGATTTGTATGCCAACACTGTACTCTCCGGTGGTACCACAATGTACCCAGGTATTTATCGAAAAATTCAACGAATTTCATCAATCTTGCAATAAGTTAATTTTATATTTTTAACATTCTTATAGGTATTGCTGATCGTATGCAAAAGGAAATCACTGCTCTCGCTCCCTCAACTATCAAGATCAAGATCATTGCACCACCAGAACGTAAATACTCCGTATGGATCGGTGGATCTATTCTTGCTTCCTTGTCTACCTTCCAACAGATGTGGATCTCAAAACAAGAATATGATGAATCTGGCCCAGGAATTGTTCACCGCAAATGCTTCTAAATGTCATGTGAAATTTAATATAATTGTTGTTGCTTATATGGGAAAAATTATTTAATTTTATTTATTTTTTAATTGTAATAATAAAATATTGTTGGGGAAAATAACAGCTTAAAATATTTACAATAAAAACAAAATCATTTAAATTTTATTTTTTATTTATTTTTAATCTCAAAAATGTATATTTGTCCTACAAATTGTTCTAAATTAATATATATGTATTCTCCAAATTAGTTGCAATCCCGAACTACCTTCTACCTTTTGCATGGCTAAACGCCAATCATTTCTCCTTCATGTAGTGAGATATTTGGACAACAATTCTTACAAAAAATGTTATAACAGCAATTATTTAATGTTTCGCACGAATAATTTAGAACAAGTGGCTCTGTTGTTTGAACATCTTCCTCTGCTGCAGTCCTTGAAAGCCAAAAAAAATTAAACATATGAATATAGATGGCACGAATATTATTTTAATAGAAATATAATTTTTTTTGAAAACATAGATGTCGTTACATAAACTTTTATTAATTAGCCAAGTTACTTACATGTTTGCTGTTGCCGGAATCCCGTTTCCCTTAACTAACATAATATCGAGCATCAGAGATCCGTGTACAAGGAATAAAAATGATTCCATCATCGACAATATACTCTAAAAATACATAATCATATAATGCACAGATTATAATTATTAAATAAAGATTTTACTTGTAGTCGGCTAAGGTAGTAAAATGGATGTAGTTCCTCTTCCATATCCGATAAATACATCAAATGATAATCATTTTCAGCATAGTACATTGTGAACATGCTTGTAAACAAGAACAATATAAAACCAGCGATAGTTTGAAGTGCTTCTAAAACTATTGACACATTAGAACCAAGAACTATTGCTAAACAACAAAATTGTAATAATTAAATTATATTCATATAAAAAAAATAATAACAAAAAAATTGATTCAGTTTTACCGATGCATCCATATAAAGAAATTAGGAAATATCCTAAGAATGTCCCACAGAAAACTAATTTATGTGGCAACGGTTCCAAATGGTTCGAGAAACCCATAATATGAATAGTCGTGCAAAATAAACTTAGAAACTGTAATTTGATTATTATTGATTATTATCTACGTTCAATATAATACCGCATGCATCGATATATAATTGATATAATATTTAACAACAATACAAATAAATATAAATAAATCCAATAAATAAAAATATTATACAAAAAATTTAACATTTTTTATGATTTTCCTTGATTAATATTAATAATTTACAAAAAGATAAACAAAAAAAGAAAAATTTGTATACAATTTTCAGTGACATTTCGTTTGTTGGAAATAAATTGTTTTCAAATATTTTTTCTGCTTACCATTTCTGAAAGTTTTAACACGAATAAAGCCCGCCGCATTTTTGTTTCTTTGTTTCGTTGTTCCCTTAATTAATCAAATTATTAATAACTAGATATTAGATACAAATATTAATTAATTAAATCAACAAGGAATAATTAAAACTTCGTTATGTTTTGCATTTCATAAAATATGATTTAAGAAAAAAAATTGACAGTTTTACAAAGCCTACTTTCCATCACAAAACGTACATTTATTATAAACTAAGTGGGAACAATTTTGCAGGAAGATTTATAAAAGTTATTTAAAATCCTTAAAGAGACAATCAATTCCATTTATCTAACGTGAGACTACCGGATTCTGTAATCTTGTTTCATTCGCAGTATTGAATTTTTCTTTAGTCAACAGTCCCTTTAGCGCAGAGGATAGCGCGTTGGACTTCTAATCCAAAGGTCGCGGTTTCGATCCCCGCAAGGGATGTATCGCTAAATTTTTTGAAATTTCATCTATCCGGGATCAATCAAATTTTTTCAAACGTCAGCAAAATCTCATTTGATTCGGAGTATTGAATTTTTCCTTAAGCAACAGTCCCTTTAGCGCAGAGGATAGCGCGTTGGACTTCTAATCCAAAGGTCGCGGGTTCGATCCCCGCAAGGGATGTATCGCTAAATTTTTTGAAATTTCATCTATCCGGGATCAATCAAATTTTTTCAAACGTCAGCAAAATCTCATTTGATTCGCAGTATTGAATTTTTTCTTTAAGCAACAGTCCCTTTAGCGCAGAGGATAGCGCGTTGGACTTCTAATCCAAAGGTCGCGGGTTCGATCCCCGCAAGGGATAGCAATTATATTATTGCTTACATATTTTTTATTATTCTAATTTCTTACTAATTACAAATTTAATAACTTTAAGCAAGGAAAGGATTAATTAATTCAATTCTGAGTATTGATTTTTTGAACATACAACAGTCCCTTTAGCGCAGCGGATAGCGCGTTGGACTTCTAATCCAAAGGTCGCGGGTTCGATCCCCGCAAGGGATGGTTCATTTATATTTTTTTAATAGAATTCTGAAGAATCAATAACTGTAACTTGTTGTATGTAATGTTTACACCACACAATGCCAACAACTTTCGAGAAAAATTGTTTTCTTTTAAAATATTTTCTTACTTTTGTAATAATGAAAATTAATATCTTTTCTCCACCGTTTTAATACGGTTATTTACGTAATTGCACTTTACAGGTGCAACTAGATATAAAATAAAGAAGTACTTTAAGCGGTAATTTATTATTTCGGTTTGTAATAAACTAATAAAAAAAAAATTTCTTAAATTTATTTATTTATGAGCTTGCATAATAAGTTTTGTTTAAAATAATATTTCGTTGTATAGAAAAGGGTTATTTTAAGCCTCGAAGGAATTTATTTTTATGTTTTTATTATTATTATTATTGTTACTTACTCTGTACAGTTGTGTATGATCTGAATTTTTTTTAGTGTTTAAAATTAGGGTGAAATTGATACTGCGTAACCACTTAAAACTGTAAACTGTGTAAAGAGATTTTATTTGGATTTTATTTTGCCTATTTTTAGGACGCACTATTAATATTAAATCGTGTTTAAAGGTGATTTAAGTCACGTAAATATTCTCGTTCTATTTAAGTAATAAGGCAATCTGTTATTCATATAAAAAAAATCCTTTACAACAACTGGTCACCTTTTATTTGGTTGTTGTTTATGTTCGCTATTATTTCGCCCGTATTTTATATTATTCTTTGATATCCTGTTTTTTGTTATTCTTTAATTAAAAACGAAAAAGAAAAAAAATATATATAAAGAGAAGAAAAAACATTTGAAGATATCATGGTTGACACAAATTAGACTTCAGACGTCTAGAGTGTCGCTTCAGTTGGATATGATTCTTAGTTTAACATTAAACACCCTTACGGTTACATTTTACAAACTGGTATTATATACATCATAAAAGGAATAAGGACACATGCAAAACAAACACGAAGAGGATTAAATAATAATAAAATAAAAATATTTTCTATTACACTTGTTGGCTTAAATAAACAAAAAGAAAAATATTTTTTTTCATTTTGTTTACATTTCATTTCATTCATCTTCTTGGTGACAAATTTAATAAAGCCCCACTGTTTAATCCCTTTTTTGTCCTGAAACGTTATGTCTGTTTTGTTACAATAAAAAAGGGATAAAAAACCACAATGGAGTGTTTTTTTTTCTTATAATTTCTAGGGATTTTTACTGGTTTGACTTAATCTCCTGGATACTATTTCTTCGTTGAATTAAATTTTTTGTTTTTATTATGATTGAAATTAATTTTTTTGTTGCTATTGGTTTTGTATTATATTTCTTATTGCTTTTATGTGTAACAAAATATGTTTTTTTTAAGTAAATTGATGTAAATTTTATTAAATAAATTAATTATTGATAATTACTGTCTCTGGTTAATAGATACCAGGATTCATTGAGGAGCTAGTTCATGAATTTTTATTATTGTACAATTCATAGATCGAATACAACAATAATCTTACAGGTAAGCGTATTGGTGGGTGACGCATTCATCTCTCATTATTTACTCCTGAATACAAAAAAAAATTGGCAGATTTAGTTAAATAATTTATTTATATGTGATGAAAGAGTATCGTAATTCACAATAACACGAGCTAGCATAAAAACTCTGTGTAGAAAAAGAAAAAAGTAAAAAAGTTTAATGATCTGATAATATTAGCAAAAAACTCTGTAAAATCGTCAATTTCATGAAAAAAAAATTAAAAAATAAATTTTTTTACATGTAAATTAGAGCCAAAAAATTTGTCATTATAAAATTACACAAGCAAAATTTAATTAAATTTAGAATAAACGTGCAACAACAATAATAATAAAAAAAATTATAATAATTTCCGCAAAAACGAATGTAAAATATTTTTTTATTAATTACATAAATGATTTATGATTAAGAATAAATAAAATTAAATAAAAAATAACTATGATATAGGTCAATTTGTTTTAATATTCAATGGAAAAATATCATTAAGAACAAAAGTAGCATAAAAGTAATAAGATCGAGGTCTTTTATTATAATTTTATGAAATGTGAAATGTGTAAAATTTAATAGAAAATCTAATAAAACATCAACAATTCATCAAATATTAAAAGAAATTAAAAAAAAAAAAATAATTAATTAATTAATTATTACCCTGATTATTAATCACATAACAAAAAAAAAACATAATACAAAAGTAATCTTTGTTCGAAATACATTTGCTGATGTAAAAAAAAAAATATATATATAAAATTTTTGCTAATTCTGTTCAGTAAAAAATAATAAAAATTATAATGAAATGACGACGACACGTTGATGTTGATGCCATTTAACACGATTTGCAATTAATTATGGAGAACAGAAAAAAAAAAAAAAAAAGAAAAATTCTGAGTCTTTTTCGTTAATTATGTGTTGACGGGTTTATTTAATTTATTTATTTTTGTTATCAGAAATGTAATTAAATGAAATTTTTTGCAATGTGTCGTTTGCGTTTTAAATTAAAAATTCATTTGAAACTACTAACGGAAACAGTTGTCTAACAAGATTATTATGGTAATGAGAGTTATAATTATGTAATTGAATTTGAAAACTTTATAATCGTCATAAGATTTACTTTTTTTATTACATTACTTTGAACCTAAATACTTTCATCAGGCACGAGCTAAAATCGAATACAGAATCTTTGCTTGTCGATTAAAAACTTGTGTGATATTTACGATTATTATTATTTTTCTTTTTTGTCAATGAACACCAATTTTGTTGTTAAAGATTAAATTTACATCAAATGCAAGAGGAAATTGAGTTTTGACTGACCTTTATACATTGCCACCACGATGATTACCTTATTTTTTTGCAATAAACAACTAATATTGTCGGCAGACGAAAAAAGAAAGCATATTCACAGCTAGAAATATTAATTTAAGATAATTTTCTTCAAATTAATGATTTAAATTAATAAAAGGCCAATAATAGTCAGAATTATTTAAAGAGATTGTTGATTATAATCTACAATAAATCATTTCTCTATGGATAACTTTTTATAAATTTCATAAATAATATTTTTAGTAATTCATAAATCCGGTTGCAGTTAGCCACATACGTCCGTAATATTACAGAAAATAAAAGCATAAAAACCGCAAGTATAAAAATATTTTAATTATTTAATTAAATACAATAAATGTAACTTAAAAAAAAAAAAAAAAAAAAAAAAATTAGTTAGAAAAAATAGCTTTAATGTTAAAGCGATAATAACATGTGGGAACCTTGGAACAATTTGAGTAGTCAGTAGTTACATTTCTTGTCTTTAATTGAGGTTGAAAGTGATTTTTCTACACATTTTATATTAATATAATAATTCTATTAAATGATCATGCATATGAACTTGTTTTTTTTTTTCTATAATTTCTGTTTACATGCTAACTATGCAATGATTATTATTATAAGTGTTATGTATGTCATAGTTATTTTGTTGTTTCTCTTTAAACTCGCCTCCAATCTTCATACATAAAAATATCAAATGTACAGAAAGAGCACAATATTACCCATTGAAATAATAATAATTACTAGAGGATCATTTTTTTTTATAATTTTTGTATTCCACATGTAATTAATTTAAATTAATTAAAACTATCATTGAAATTATAATAAAAAAAAAGGCGACTTAAGAAAAATCAAATAATTTTTTTTATTAATTAAATAAAAGATGAAACATTGACGCCAATGAAAATAAAACTTTTTATTTTATTTATTTTTTGTTTTGTTAATAATAATGCATAATCATAAATCATAAATACATATTTTTTTTTCTTCTACAAATGATGAATATTAACATTGTGTTGAAATTTTGCCTAACCATCGCACAATGAACTCAATAAATTTCAATAAGCAGCGAGTTAATAAATAAATAAATAAACACAACATGAATTTTGCATTAAAACATTACTGCGTTTGATGATTTTGTTTACGCTTTTTTTCTTTTTTTATTTAGCTCCGTCTATTCCTGCAAAATTTTGCTTAAATTTAAAACTTCACCTCACTGGTTAGATTTTTATGCTTTTACTTAACAATCTGGTTAATAATAAAAAAAAAAAAACAAAAAACATGCCAGAACCGGATAACAAAAAACAAATATTAATTCATATACATTTATAAACCGAAAAATAAACATAAAAATAATTTACGTATGTGGTTTGGGTGAATCATAATAATGTATCTCTCTTTTTTCTCTGTTTATCGCATTTTTTTTTTTTTTAGTTTTAATGAAACTGACCACAAAAACATGCCAAAAAAAAAAATAAAAGTCATTAAAAAGTCACCAGCGTTAGATTTAAACACTTAGTTTCCAATGCAACTTTGATCACAATTAATGTTATTACCGGTAAACATAGTAACTATTCTTCAACGTTTTATTACTGAACCGGTTTAATAATAATAATAATATTTATAATCACATTAAATTCTGAATGTCATTTTCCATCATTTACATTTCTAAAAATATTTATAAATAAAAATTTTATTACTAAAAAAAAAACTACTTGACACATTGAATTAATTTAAAGATTCAGGTAGCGCTCAGGTGTTTAAACGTTTTTTATATTTTTTTTTTTTATTTAATATTTATGTTTATATGCTATAAATAAAGAATAACATGATTCATAAATAATATGTATTTTCTTAATAAATAATATTTATCCTTTATAAATAAAAGGGTTTAAAGAGAAAAACCTTGTAAACACTTTGTTGAGTGTTTTGGTTTTTTTTTTTCTTTTTTTTTTTTTGTTCTTCATTAATTTGAAGGATGCGGTTTAAAGTTTATCGTTTCTTATTATTGGAAATTTCAATCATTAATATTAATAAAACTTTCTTAATATATAAATAAATACAAATTTAATGACTCAGCAGCATCAAGAGATATGATTTGATTTTCGTGTTTTCTTCTTTTTCTGTGTTACGTGAAATCTTTCGTAATTTTTTTTCATTATTGACAATCATGTTAGTTGGTTTTTTTTTCTTTTTCTTGATGAAATTATTGTGTTATGTTTATGAAATGAAGGTGTTATATGTTGTGGCTGTGGAAATAATTTATATTAACGTAATAATAAGCAAGATAAACGCTGTATACATGGTGTTAGTGTGTAATAAATGCGAATTTAATCTTAGTCGGAATAGATTGTTTTTTTGAAAGTTGCAATCAATTATTTCCGGAAACATTTAACACTTTTGTTTTTTTATTTCACCGAAAAATTCTAATCGAAGTGAATTCACTGTTTAATACTAATTCATCCCGGAAACTTTGCAAATAGCTCTTAACTCTGGCTTTTACATATAGTACCCGAGGCTTACAAAAATCGTGTTCCACCAGTCCTGCCTTCTAGTTGGCATTTGCACCAAGATTTATGTTACACGATCTACTCATACAAAACTAATTAGTAGAAGCATAACGAATAAATAAATACAAAAATCTGGCTAATCTCAAATTAAAAATATTAACTTACCTGTGAATAATTAAAAGTAAATCACTGAATGAAATTTGTTTGTGTCAATTAGCTGTATTGAATTCTAATTCAAAAATTAATCTTTTTTTTAATGCATTTTAATTAATTATTTATTTATTTATATTTATTAACTCATTCAATTCGTATTTTTTCTTTCATTCAAATATTTCTGATCGACTACATATGAATGATCATTTCGCATAATAACCGTGTTTTGTGTTTTATCAACGTTAAACCACTTTACGTTACGTAAACGTATGCAAAGTACGAACTCAATACGTTGTGAGCACATAATAAAATTAAGTAACAAAATTGAATATATACAATCGTATTCAATACGTTAGCTTTAACTATTTTTAAATAATTTTAAATTTCATTTAGTACAATTTTAACAGTAAAAGAGTTTGGATATAAAAAGCTTTAAAAAAAAAGAGAAGTAAGTCTAAAGCAAGAGTCTTACAGTTTTTTTTTTTGGTTCAAAATAAAATGTTTTATCTAAAAGTATTTACATTATTATTATCTATAAAAATGTGCAATAAAAAAAAAATTATAATAATTAAGTGAAATTAAAAATAAAGAAAAAGAAATGCATTTTTAATGTGTCGCCTATACAAACAGCCGCTGTACACCTTTTTAATAATCAACATCACAAGAAGATTATAAAAATTTCTTTTTATTTAAATTATTTTAAAAAGTTTAAACCAGTTTTAATCATTTTTTTTTTTTTTGTGTATTTTGCCAATTGGACAATACAAAAGAACAACAACAAAAAAACTTAAAGAAGTCAACACATGTTCGCGAAATTTTATTTTTTTTGTTTCTTTAATCAAAACAGTTTTATTGATATAAACAAAAACAATACGAGAAATTAACGAAAATAAAAACTAAACGTTCTGCCCGTTTTGTCAATTAAATTGGAATTTTGTGACCTATTTAACGTTACAATAAAAAAAAAACAACAACAACAATTGGTATATGTAGAAAAGTAATAATTTAATCAAATTACTTATGCCAAAGACAATAAATTTCTTGATTAAAAAATATATATATAATATAATATATAAATAATAAAAAAAAAAAAATATTTTTTGTGCTAAAAGTGTAACAAAAGTGATAAAAAAAAAAAATAGAAAAATTCATTAATAAATAAAGTTTTTTATTTCATACGAATATAAACAAGAAGTAAAGTGTGGATTTTTTTTTTTATTTTCGTATATTTTTAGTTTTTATTTCGTTTAAAGAAGGTAACCAAAAAAAAAAAAAAAAATTATAAAAAGTTATTTTATTTTTTTTAAATTAATTATAATTATAATTATAAAATTAGATAATAAACCGCTAAGAATAATTTAATAAACGAAACCATATAAAAAGTGAAATTATTATTATTACTATGGTTTTTGGTTTCTTTCATTACATTTTCTTTCAAAAAATTTTACATCAATTATTCTGTTAACGTGGATTCTGTTGATTTGATTGTTGAGAGTAAAAAAAAATTACGCAATGTAATCTCATGGCTTAAAGGTCGTTTGTCCAAACACAAAGTCTGTTTCTGTTTCTCTTCATCTTCTTCTTCTTCTTCTTTGCATCCAAAGTTTTATTTTATTTAAACTAAACTCTAAAGCAAGGACACAATTAATAACAAAAAAAAAAAAATTAAACCAACAATTCTACAAACGAAACTAGAAAAATTAATTAAAATTTACGCAATTATTGTAAAAAGAATTTTTGCTTATTGTATCACAAAATAAAAGAAAAAAATTAATTAAATTTAAATTTATTTCCACGCTATTTTAATTAATTAATGTTATTTGAAACTTTTTCAACCACGTTTTGTGTTTATTTTTATTATTATTTTTTTTTTTTAATAAATTTTATTTTTTTTGGTGATTGGAGAGTTTATATAAATTTTTTTTTTTTTTTGATAGAACTTTTATTATAAATATTAATATTGAGCCAAAGTTCTTGAAAACAGTGACAGTAGTAGTAGTTATTCAATAAGAATTACATTATTTAATACACGAATTATTCTAAGAAATTATTATATAAAAATATAAAGTAATTAAAAATGTTTATAACAAAGACACAAAACTAATCAATTAAAGCACGTGCTTGTTTATTTTAATTTCCCATAGGTAAACATTTATTATTTTTTTATTTATTTATGTGTTCAAATCCCTTTCGCTATTGTCACTAGTAACTTCCGGAGATTTGTTTGTTTTAATATGAAATTTTTATTTTTTTTATTTTTATTTTTTTCAAACATGACAATAAGTTGTCAATATAAAAACAAAAAGAAAATAAACAAATAAAGAGAATTTAATGAAGCAACAAATTCCTGATTAAATTGTTAATTATAATCAATATAAGCCGGTAAAAACTATATTTATCTTATGATTTCAATTTGTTTCATTCATAATTACACTACTTCCTGAATTCTTAAGAATTTTGCTTCTTTTCTTTTGCTTTGTTTCTTCATTTACTTCGTATTTTTTGTGTTGAATGTTGAATTTGTTTATTGACATAACATGACAGTGAAATTTATCTTCTTTTTTTTTTTTTAGTTTTGATTATTCGTTGAACATAGAAATAATATAGAATCTGTTAAAATTAATCAGCATGAGGTCCAAATACAGTTTATATCGTTTGTATTTTTTCTTGTTCTTTGTTTTTATTAATATTTGTTTTACAACAACACAAAATTTCTTTATTTATTTAAATTTTTTGTGTTTTCCTTTACTTTTTTCTTGTAAATATTCTTTGGTTCGGTTTGATGTAACAACGACACAACCACAAAAAAATAAAATTAATATTGTCGCTTAATAAAACTGTTAACATTATTTTAATTTTGGTTAAACGATAAATTACACTTTCTTCAAACAGAATAATACTAATAAAAAAAAAAACAATTTTCTTAATTAAATAAAATTCAACAAAATAAAAAAAAAAAAAACAGAAATAAAAACCAAAAAGATATAATAAATTAATTAATTAATAAAAAAAAAATAAAAAAAAAGTAAATGTATCAGGTGTTTTTCGTTTTCGTTTCGTTCATTACGTTTATCGTTGTTACTGCCCGTTGATGTCTTTTTGTTTGCATTATTCTAATAAATTGAATAAAAATAAAAAAAAATTAATTAAAATACAGGAAGTTGTACGCCTTATAATAATAATAATAAAAAAAGAATAATTTACAATTTTCCTCTTCTTACTTATGTTATTATGTTATATTATGTTTTTGTCGTCGTTTTAATGTTTTTTTTTATTATTTTTCAACTCGTCTTCACTTTTTATTTTTTTTTTCTTTTCCTTACTTTGGTTATAGATTTAATGTTGTTTCTACTGATATTTCTTCTCTGGTTTATCCTCCATCACCCATATACGTATATCGTATTTACAATAAACTTAACCACAATGTGTGTTTTGTTTTTATTATATACATTCATTTTTTTTAATAGGCAAATGAGTAAATGCGCGATCAGCAAGCATTTATACAATAAAAATAAGAAAAAAATATTTTACAAGAAAAACAATGTTCCGCATCGTAGCACATTAAAATGTAATTTCTTGTTTCTTAAATAACGAATAAAATAAAATAAAATCATAAATATTAAACATACAAAAGATAAATGCATTTTATAAAAATTAATTTTCCTTAATTTAATTTAATTTACTTTACTTTACTTTACAATAGGTAGAAACAATACAAGAATAACAACTGACATTCTCTTATTCGTTTAATTTTTATAATATTTGCAAAAAAAAAACACACAAATTGGCATAATATTTTGACACAAAGATGAAACTTTTTAAATTGTTTAATTGTTTTCGGTATGTGTTTTTTTTTTCTTTTCTTCTTGTACACCGTGGTAAAATATGTTAATTTTTTTTTCTCTTTTTTTTTTATTTACGAGTAAAAACTTTTTGACTTTAAAAACAGTAGAAATTCCTTCTGGTTTATTGTAGAAACGGATGGAGAAAAGATTATTAAAAAACGTATTGTTTACCTTATAATAGTATATTGCAGATGTGACAGTAAAATAAAAGTATATTGATGGCTCTGAGACGGACTTTTTTATGTTTGAGTAGTCATAAAACTCTCCAGTTTTAAATTAAATTTGGATAATAACAAGAAGAATAATAAATTTAAGAGAATTATTATTTGTTAATACGAGGCCAGGCCACGTGTGAACGTAAATTGTGTCTTCAAATACCGTCTTACCTTCACGGTAAAAACCAATACCTAATTTCTTTGATTTGTCTTAAAAAAAAAAAAAAAAAAGTCATACTGACAGGGATATACAAAATTAGCATAATTTTCGTGAACTCAAAATGGTACCTTTAATCGTCGTTCATTCACAGTACACGAAATAATTATTGAAAAACAAACAAACACTAACCAATTGACATTGAACACTGATTGGTAACATCATTAACATTTTATTTTTCCTTTTTCTATTCTAAACAATCAAAAATAATAATAAAATTCATAAGAATTAACGTTTATTTACATGATAGTAAAAGAAATTTGCATAAAAACCATAAACAAATTTAAAAATATTTAAATAATTATTAATAGTTATTACTTGCTGCCTCTGTTTACTTCTTTTTCTTTTTTCTTTTTTTTTTTTTTTTTTTTTAATTTAAACTTTAAAAGGCATTTGTGTCCTTTTTTAATTAGTAAATTTATAAAAACGTCTACAAAAAAATGTTAAAAAAGGAAAAAGCAAAAATACAAATTATAACCAAAGTGTTAACTAAGCATGTCAACAACAAAAAAAATATTAAATCTACTGTAACAGTTTATGCAGGACAAAAATAAAATAAAATAATTCTTAACGTTTATAGTCTTGACATAAAACACTAATCTTAACGCATTTAGTTTAAAAATAAACTTTAATCCTCTGTTTTCTTTAATATCAGTAAAAAAAAAATATTTTATTTTCTCATGGTACTTTTGTAGCACCGTGTAGTAACATTGATAATAAAAAAAATTTCTTAATCAAATTTTATTCCGTTTAAAAGAAAACCAACAAAAAACACATAAGTATATACGAGACACACATTAAAATTACAATTTTACCATTGAACAATATTCGGACAAAGTTTTAATAAATCATTGACGACAATGTAAGAGAAGAAAAGATTTTTTAAAAAAAAATAGCCACAAGCGACTGTAGTTTTTTTTTTTTTTTTTATATATATATTTAATTATTATTTTATCAAAATCAGAATAAAAATAAATATAAATAAAAATTAAAAGCATAATCATAATCTGACCTTAAATTTCTCTTACTTAACAATTAAAACCGTATAAGCATAATGTGAAATAAAAAAAATTTCAGTGCATTCGTTTTTACATGTAGAAAATTATTATTTAAGAAGAAATAAAATCAAAAAAAAAAAAAAAAATTAAAAATGCTGATGCTCAAGGCGTGTTATGTTGGTTTTTCTTTTCTCTGCATGTCCATCTTCATTTCTTTTAATTTTTCTTATTTGATTTATTTTTCTTTTCCTCATTTAATTTTTTCTTTTTTTTTTTTCTCTCTGTTTTATTAAAACAACTATTTACCTTTTTTTCTTTTTGTTTACTTTATTAATAATAATAATAAGAAAACACATTAAAAATAAAAAAAATTAATGCGAGAGGTAAAAGAAAAGACAAGAAAAAAAAAAGTTAATAAAGAGAAGAAATGAAATTATTATGAAGACGATGGATGTAACATGTTACATTACATTGCATTACATTATGAATTATATTTTTATTTTATTCAACTAGACTTGAAATCAATTGTGACGACTCTGACTGGACTTATAAAGTTTTTTTTTTTTTTTTTTTTTTTTTCTTTTCTCATTCGACAAGTTTGTCTTATTCAGTGTTTTTGTTTGCTAGTTATGTTTTAATATGCTTAAAGGCAACGCATTGTACTTTTTAATAATAATTTTATTTATTTATTTTTTCGGTTCGGTTTGGTTTGGTTTAATATGTCTGTTGTGTTGCCGTCCATTTCGTATTGATTTTGATGCCAAACTTTGATTATATCTTTATATAGTTTTTAACTTGTTGCTTTTAAAATTTTATTTTATTTACCTTGTGTGTTATTTTGTATATTTGTACCTCAACAACTTTTTTTCATTATTTTTTACGTTTTCATTACCTTGCCCAGCTGGTAAACTGGTAAAAGCGCTCACATTTGTGCCCATTTCTTTACGTAATGAATTTTTTTTTTATTTTGTCTTATGTCTTTTAAAAAAACTACTTTAATAAATTGTACGTATTTATTGCATATGAATGTATGACATAAATTGATTAATAACTAATTACTCTACTCTACTCGGTGTTCTCTTTAGTTATTATTTGTTTTCTTTTTAATTAATTTCATTTCAATTCTTTATTATTATTAATTTTTTTAAGTGTGTAATATGTGCTATTAAAAATTATTATTATTCTAATTACAATTGCTAACAATTATTATCAGTTAATATTTATTTATTGTTATTATGAATTCTGTTTTTGATGATCTTTAATTGTTTCCCTTTTCTTTTTTTTTATATATAGCTTTTCTTGATAACATGGACATGTTTATTGGGTCTTGTTTGTTTCTGAATTGTTTCAATTAAAATTTTTACTTTATATTATCTTAAGTACTGAGTAGGTTTGTCTTCTTTATTTTACTATATTGAAAGAGAATAACAGCAAATAACGAAAAAAAGATAATATAATTAAAATGAAAATAATAAGAGGTCTCATTAGCACAAATAATCTTTCTATAAATTTTAAATAAAGGCAACATGTTGACTTTTTTTTCTATGTATAAACACTTTAAGGAAATAATTAATAATTTATTTGCATGTATCAATTTTTTTTTTTAATTAATAAAATAAAGTAACATAAGCCGCTTGACACTAGAGTTTAATTATACATAAAAGCATTAAAGTCAATGACATCGTTGTACGTTTATTAAAAAATGTAATTATTTAAGTAACTCAAAACGTTAACGCTAACAAACGTTCACGTTAACATTAACCACAAATGTCCATTATTCATTTTCCTGATTTCATACATGCAATGTTTTTAATACTTTTAAAAGGTTTTTTTGTGCTATTTTTATATATGAAGTAATTTTAAGTTATTACCGTTTTTATATGTCGCTACTTTTTACAAGGATAAAGTTCAAAATTCACACACTTTGTTTACTGTGTCTAATAATTTTTGTATATTTATTTTAATCATTGTTTTGCTTGAAATTTAGCTTGACCAACATAATAATTAAAATCAGGAAGCTTTTTACGGGTTTTTTAACAGAGCAAAGAATTATTTCCCGGCATTAATAAATGTATGATAATTTTTTTTTTATTTTAATTAGCATTTTTTACTTTAGACAAATCTAATCGAGATTCATTCATTTTCTTTTAACAGACAAGGACATTAAATGTTTAGCATGTTTGTTGTTTTACGTCGAGATTGTTTCAGTTTTGATTAGTGATGATATGTGATTTCCTTTTTGCTGTCTTTTAATTACAGTTTTTAAAATTTTTTTTTCGTTATTAAATCTTTGCATAAATCATGATATAAATTGTTTTTAATTATAATTAGTTTTGTGTATTTTTTAGAATTATTATTTCTTTCATTATTAATATTAAAAAACAAAGAATTCAGTAAAACAAAAAGAAAAAAATATTTAAATTAAATTGTTATGATAAAATTAATAGAATTAATGTTGTTGTTCTTAATAATAATAATAATAATTGTTATTATTTTTGTTATTTTTATTAAGTTTTTACAGTTTTTTCACACACTTTATGTAATAATTTATTTTTATTATATATAAATGTTGAAATATTATTTACTTGAATAAATTTTAATTAATCATTTTTTTTATAAGCATATATGATAACCTTTTGTCTATTTAATTATTTAATTCTGTTTTAGGGAGCTTTTTTTATAGTTTTTTTACTGATACTTTTGTGTGTTGTTTTATTAATAAAATCAATCACTTTTTACCAACTTTAATTATTTTATTCCGTTACAAAAAAAAATTTTCTCAGAAGAAATGTTTGATAAAAGTCACACAATAATTCCATATTACACAAAACTGCACGTCAACACTACACTTCGTTAATCTCATTGAATTAATGTAAATTATTTATTGTTTATATTCAATTGTTTTACTCAATTAATAAATATATAAATCATAATAATAATTATGATTTTAATTTGCAAAAAAATAACAAAATAAAAAAACATTTTCCATTGCACAACATAAAACCGCATAAATAGCATGCAAAAATCTGATTTTTTTTTTTTTTTTAGAGAAACAATTTAATTTATGTTGACATATTTATTTATTATAATACATTGAATTAATTAAAAATTAAATTATTAAGTACTAATAATAATGTTAATTAAATCATAACCTATCCAATAAAAAAAAAAAAAAAAAAACAATACATTTTAGTCAGCAAACTTTCATCATTTCGATGATGAAAAAAAAACTTTTTCTTTTCTTTAAATTAACTCGTTTAAATTATTTTTAATTTTATTATGAAATTATTATATTTGCTAGTTTAATTTATAATTTAATACTAAAATTTTATTTTTTCTGTTTACAGAGTAAAGTCAGTTCCTGGAACGTTTCAACATTGCCACAACAATCCTGTTTTAAGTACTTGCAAAAGAAAAATAAAAAGAAAAAATTGGGGAATAATTATTGTGGTTTTTTCAGAAGCTTATATTAATTGGAGAATTAAGCTAATTAAATAACGTAGAAATAATAAAAAGAAAATAAATTAATAAAACGTGGGTGTAAGACGGGACACTTCGTACATAGAAAGTGTCGACTTAAAAAAAAAAAGAATAAATTTAAATAAAGTGACTTAAACAAGTGGTTTACTTAAGTAGAAGAAATAAAAAAAAATAAAGAAAAAGTGTCAAAAGGGTCTTATTCTCGTTTTTGTATAACAAATTTGTTATTTTTTACTTAATTTTCATTTACTTACTTAGTGATTCTTATTGTTTTGACTTTAATTAACTCCGCACGCTTACTGAATTGAATTAAAGTTTAAACGAAAAAAAAAAACCTGAAGACAAACTACTTGAATATAAAAACAACACGAAAATAAATCATTAAATAAAATTTCTGTATTGTTTTTTTGTTTAAGAAATTAAGTTTCTTTTAAGAAAAAAAAAAAAAACATTTTTTTTTCTCTCTGCTTTGAAAAGTACATAACGTGACCTTAATATAAACAATCGACGCTGCTTTTTTCTTTTTTTTTTTCTTTAATCACACAATTGTTATTCTATTTGATTGTTTTATTTATATAAAAAACAAAAAAAAAAAAAAAAAAGATTTAATTAAAGTAAAGAAAGGTAAATTAGTTTTCATTAGTTTATATAATTAATAGAAAATTATTATAAAAAAAAAAAAAAAAACGCCTGACCAAACATTAAAATCATATTTTATTATTTCAAGCATAATTTTTAAAGAAAAATTTCACATCGGTGACAATTTATTGATTTTATTTTCTTAATATTTTTGCAATATAAAAATAATAATAAATTAGAAGAAAAAAAAAGATAAAGTGTGGTGACATTTATTTATTTTTGTGCCTGTCTGTTTGTTTATTGTTATTAAATTTAAAATCAATGTTTCGCGTAAAAAAAATCATTTCTGTGCTTTTCCTTTAAAATAAAAAGTTTATTTCTTTAAAAAATTAACAAAAAAAAAAAAAAATAAGTGCTCAGTGTGAATAAAATAAAATAAAATAAAAATTATTATTCAAGTAGTAAAAGTGTTTTACATATTTTTTTTTTTTTGCATGGTTTTTTGAGAGCGAGGAAATTAAAGCAAAAGTTTTTTTTTTTTACTTTATTTAACAAAATAAAGAAATAAAAAGTATAATTAAGCTTGTGACAAAGTGAAGACAAACAACGCAACGGTGTTAAGTATCGTCCGTACACAATAAACCACATTTAACTCACCACTAAAACAAGTAATGATAATTAAACAGAAATTATTGTTATTAAAAAAATTAAATAAAACCTTGACGCAATAAAATGATGTTTAGTGATTTTTATAAAAATAAAATTTATTTAATCATTTGTCAACGAAATAAAAGTGTTTGTGTTAATGAAAATTATTTAACAAATATAAAAAAATAATTAACAATTCTTTGAAAGTGTGATTTGTTATTAGAAAACAAGGAAAACTAACAACAATAATCGAGCGAAACTTTTAATGTAAGTAGAAGAAATATTTTCAATTCTGGTTTTTCTTTCGTTTTAATTTAAAAACACGTTTTGATAGTCATCAATTTTATTATTTTTTGTTGTTGTTTTTTTAGTCTTGTAATCGCAGCTTTTAAGACTATTGTTTACTTAACTAAAGTCACATTCAATGTCCCATTTATCATTTATTTATTTTTCTTTTTGTGTGATTAATTTAAAAAATTGATTTACCTGACAAAGTCACTTAGTCAATGTGAAAAAAAAAAATTGACAACAATTATTGCGACAGGTGATTCGTGCCAGATTTATAACTTGTTCCTTATTTTGATTCTTTCACTATGGTTTTAAGAATAAGAATTTTTGATTTTTTATTTATTTTTTTATAACAATCAATCAGCAAATTTGCTAATTTGTATTAATTATATTAAAGTTTAAAGAGATCGTATCGAGATAATAATAATAATAATAATAAAGCAAGAAATTGTATAAATCATATTTTCTGAACACACACACACCTTACGTTTACTTTTATTCTTAATATTGTTCATTTTTCTTATTGCTTAACTGATTTACAAAACATGATAAATGTTATGTAACCGCAAAAATAAAAATAATAAAAAATTAAAATTAAAAAACCAACCGCGAATATATCTAGTTGACGAAACAAGAAATATAATTTTTAACTCGTTTAGAAATAAATAAATAAATATTCTAATAAAGGTAAATTAATTAATTAAACAGAAAAATATATAAAAAAAAAAAAAATTATAATTGATTAGAAATTATGCAAAAATGTTTTTTGTTTTGCTTTTTTTTAAAAGCCATTTAAGTGTTAATTTGTCGGATTTTATTATTATTTTCGTCATTAACATGTTTAAGCATAATTTAATTTTATATTATTTGTTGCTATTTTTACTGTTTTATTCTGATTAAATTGATGAATGAGAAAACAAAATTTAAAACTTTCAAGTTTTATGTTTTGCATCTTTTTTTTTTTTTTTTTTTGTATTTTCCTGTTTTTTATCAAATAATACAAATTTGAAATACAAAATCAAGCTTTAAGACTTAACTTAATAATCGGTGTCGCCATTATGTCTAAAGTTTTTTAAGTGAAAAGAAATAAAGATTTCTGATCAATTTGCATGATAAACTTTATAGCATCAGTGAGACTCATGCATATTTTTATTCTTTCTTTACTTAAAAAAATTAAGAAAAAAAGTGCCTAAGTGGTAAACATTCACAATTACATGGTTGAAATTCTTTTTATAGATTTTTTTTTCAGCTTTTAAAATTCTTCATGAACATTAGCGTTAATAGAGTTCAATCTACTTAGTCATATTTAAGACACGAATTTTTATTTTCTTCTGTTTCTTTTAAATTTATTTAAAGACAGGAGCAAAATAAATTTCTACTTAAAAACAGAAAAAAATTAATAACCAAATATATAATTCCATCATCAACCATGACATGTTTCTTTTTTATTTTTCTCTTTTTTTTTTGTTTTTTGGGTTTTATATTTATTATCTGTTTATTACTATCGACTTTATTATTATTATTATTATTTGTTTCTTCTCCATATATTTATCCCGTCACAACAGATGAAACGACATAATATAGTCAAGCGAAAAAGAAAATAAAAATACCAAAATATAACGCAATTTTCGATAGAATTTTCAGTTATTTTACACTATTGAAAATATGGGGAAAATTGTATAAGCAAAGTTTAAATATAAATTCTTTATAAATAAATGAGCGCATTGGAATTTTTAAAACAAAATAATAAATATTTAAAAATGTCTGTGAATATTATTTCCTCCTCTTTGTTTTACAGTAAACAAATGTATTTTGTAATCGAGAATATTTTATACATAGTTTTGGTTCACCTGCACATTAACAGTTACGCATAAAAGGCATTAACACCTGTTTGAATTAATTGAATTTCATTATAGACAAGTTAATTAAACAACAATTTTGTTAAATGCCTAAATTTGGATAAATCATAAATTAAATGCTATCAAAAAAAAAAAATAATAATATTTCATTTCATTAATTTTGCTATTTCTTTTTTTTTTTTAATTAATTATTGTGAATTGTTTGTTGACTCAATTCATTGGACATTATTCGTCTACATAGTTAACCAATTGAATCAATTACATGTTCTATTTATTTACATTTACTTTACTTGTTATTTTATTTATTTAACGCAATAACTTTAATATTTATTTGTTATTTTCACTATCATTACACAACTTGTTTTCTAAAGAGCTTATTAAAGATGAACCGGAACTTAATAACAACATTTTTAACACATACGATACGAATAATATAACAAGAAAAAAGAACAAGTTCATGTGACTGACTTTTCAGTTCTTTACTCTTAACAACAACTATTTCTAGTTTCAATTAAATTACGAAACTCAAGTCACACTTATTAAGCATAATACAGTGCTTTAACATAACAGTTTTTGTCACCAATTTTTGTTCCTTAATAACAATAGAAGCCTAATAAAAAACTATAACCACGCGACTAACAAAGGGCATTGCTCGTAACAAATTAAGTTATCTAACACTGTAAAAGGCAATTTAAATTAAAGTAGAAAAACATATAAGTATCAACATTGTCACTTTGTCGTACTTAAACCATTACTTAAGCTTAAGAGCAAATAAAAATTAAAAAAAAAAACACTTTATAATCCTTTTAAAGAAAATATCCATATATTGCTATGTAGAAATTTTATTTAGCTGAAGCCCTCAATACATACTGCAATGCCAAAGTTCAAGCATAATACTTTTATTTTTAAACATTTTTATGTCTTTTAAGAAAATATTTTTCTTCTATTTTTAGACAATGAAATCTCTTCAAGTTTTTAAATTAAATTTTAGTGTTAGTGTAATAAACAGGAAGATAATTAAAACAACATATTTATATAAAGGAAAAAAGAAAATACCTGCAAAAGTAAAACAAAAACACTGACCACCCAAATGGTTAATGATGTTTATCATACAAAAGAATGAATAACATGCCGGCCGGCCTGTTTAATTTTTTATTTTATGTTCTTTTATATTTGCAAAGGCCAAAAATACTTACGAAAATTTTACTTTATTTTAATTTTTTTATTGCCGCCATGCACTTTTATTATTTATTTTTTCTTGTTTGGGGCAGCATCGCTTCGTAAGGCGTGAGAACCTTTAATAAATTTTTTATTTAGTTTCAAATTATTCATAATAAAAACTTTTTATTCTCTGTTTTCTTATTGATACATTTTTTTTAAATTTATATGCGAAAAAAGAAACAACACACACTTTCATTTAAAGTATTTGTCTTATATAGATTAAATTACGTCAAGTGTTATATTTATAAAAACTGAAGGTAGAACAAAAAAAAACGCAACGAAACAAATAAGTGACTGGCAGGCAGGCAGTCAGACAGACACACAAATAAATAGAACATTTTTTTTTTTTCGCTTTATTTATTCTATGTCTAATTGTAATATTAATGAAGAAGAAAAAAAACAGCAAACATTGCGTTATTAAAGTGAAAAATAAAAAAAAAAATAAAGAAAAAAGCACAAAAACTAAACAACAGAATGTGTATTAATAGTAAATATACTTGTAATTAAGCAAAACAACAAATAAAAACTGAATTGAGGTCACTACATATAGTCAAGGAGGTGCTTCGTACATTATTTGATGGTAACAAAAATAAATAAAACTTTAAAAAATAAAAACAACAATGAAAAACATATATATTTTAATCTACTTTTATTTCTTTATTTAATTTAATTTAATTTAATTTTTTTTTTAATTTGTTTCACTGTCTTATGTCATAAGCAACATAATAATTCGTTAAATCACCCTAAAACTAAAATTAGATTGTTCATACATAAGCCACGTCAATAATTAAAGAATGTCTTGTATTTTTGTTAAAAAACAATTTCCTGACATAAAAAGCTAACTATTATAAATTATACTAAAGCTTAAGCCATAAAAAATGCGTAATGCTGTGTATTTATTTTTTTTTATTTCATGTTTTTCTTTCTTTTTATTTTGAATTAAGTGAGTAATATGTGTCTTTTGCTTTGCTTTTTTTTTTTTTTATTCTTTAATTTAATTGCTTAAGTGTAATTTTTAATTATTTGTTTTCTTGTCTTTTTTTTTACCATTTTTAGTTGGGAATTAATAATTTTTTTATTAAACAAGGTAAAGGTTACATTTGTTAACGCGTTGACGCATTACATTACAACGCGTTGATTATTATTTATAATTGCTGATGTTTAACAATATGTTTTTTTTCTTCGCTTTTGCAATAACATATTACAAACAAGAATAAAATTTAAATTACTCAGAAGATTAAAATTGCAAGTGGATATTTGATATTAATTATATTAATAATAATAATAATTATTATAATAAAAAAAACTTATTCTTTATGGTTGATAGCTGGAAGTTACTTTGCGTTTTGTTTTTTAATTTTTAACTTACGTTATATTGAAATTGTTTAGTTATTCTTATTTTTATATTGCTTACATTTATCTTATTTTAATTGCTTTAATAGTTACCAAGTCAAAAATATAATTGAAGGTCAATTTAAAATAGATGAAAACCAATAAAACTCCTTTAATCTCCGATTACTTCTTTTTCTCTTTTTTTATTTTGTTTAAATTCAATTCGCTATTCGTTCTGCTATAATTTTTTTCATCACTGCTTGTTTATTAATTAATTTTTTTTTGTCTGTTATAAACAGCATAATGTGCTTAACTCAGGATATGTAATAATTGTAATTTGTTTTTCCAATAACGTTAAAAAAAAAATTAAAAATTAAAAATTAAAAACAAAACAAAGTAAATGGCGCCCCGTACATACATGACTTTTGTTTCACAAAACTTGTTAAATGGAGACGAGACACAGACAAGAAAGTTTACTTTATAACAATTATAAAACGCAAACAAAAAACGTTATAGCCAGTCAATCGGTAAGTCGGTGTATTGCATTTATTACAGCAATAACAACAAACCAAATAATATTACCGTGAGAAAATGACATTTATTTATTTAATTTTTTTTTTTTTTTTTTTGGTAGTAGTGTTTGTATGAATAATAAAATGAAATATATAAATACATAAAAACGCGTGCATTAAAGCACATCGGACATTATAATAATTTTTATTTTTATTCAATTTAATTAAACTTGATTTTATTTTTCTGTTTTAAGCTCAGTAGGTTTTCTTACATTGTTCTAAACATTTGATTTTTTTTTTTTATTTTATTTATTTATTTATTTATCAGTAACTTGGTCAATTACTTAAGCTTACTTTACTTAACTAATTTTTTTTTGTTCTGTATGGTTAATTTAAAATGTTAATACCTTTACGTTGACATAATTTTTAATTTTTTTTTTTTTGTTAATTCCTTATATTATTACTTAAGCCTTTTTCCGTTGTTATTATTTCGGTTTTTATTTAATTATTGAAATGCAATTATTATTGTTTATTTATAAAGGTTACATGATTAACATTTAATTATTATTAATTAATTTGACATTTTACTACATATACTAACGTAAAGCTAATTACTGACGCTTATATAATTTATTAGAAAAACAATTCAAATGTTTGTAAAATAAATAAAACATTTGTAATGCTTTTGAATAAGGGAATGAATTAATTTTTCACCTGTTTGTGTTGACTTTCGATTAAAGTTTAATGATTTTTTTGAACTATTGAAACATGTTTTCATGTTAAATAAATAATATTATTATAAAAATCCTTAATTTAACGGTATTGTTTTAACAAACGAACTGTTAATGACCGCCAATTTTATTGTATAGTTTTCGTTGTTTTATTTAATTTTAATTTTTTTTTCATTTCTGTCTCGTATCTTAATGTTATTTAATTAAATTTTGTTGTTTTTTTTTTCTTCTGTTCTTTTAGTATTATTATTATTATTATTTGTTTTTAATTTAAAAATAACAAATTAGAAAAAATAAAATTAAAATTAAATTAAATTAAAATATCTACTTTGTAGCGCGTTTTTACTTTACTTTACTTTATTTTTTTAATTTATTTTAATTGAGTTTTTTTTTTTTTTTTTTTTTTATTTCTTTCTTAATTTATTTTTTGTTTTTATGATTTTTACGTGTTAATTTTATAATTTTTATTCATTTTATTTAGACTTTAGTTTGCTCTTTTTGTTAGCTACCTCGATTTTTAATGTTTACAAAAATAAATAAATAATGAAAAAAAAAAAATCTAAAACACATTTTGAATATTAATGGCGCCCATTGTAGTTTTTTTTTTTTTTTTTTTTTTTTTGCGTTAGTTTTTGTCATATTTATTTGCCTTTTATTATTCTAATTTATATAAATTTATTATTCATCTCTTTTATTATTAGATTTTATTTTCTGCTATACAAATATGACATGATATTATTTTTCTATGCATATAAGAACAAATAAAAAAAAAAAATAATAAACTCGCGAGCGCAAAATTACTATTAAAATGGTTTAGCTTTGTTTTAATACAGAATAAAACCCCCTTTGTGTCATGGACATGATTCTGTATAATGTAATAAAATTAACCATTTAACATGGCAAAATAAATAATAAATAAACTGAATAATCATAGAATAGCCAAATATAGTGAATTTTCATAGACAAAGGTGGGTGGATAAATGGTTAATAATTTATTCACAGGGGGAGTTAAATGTCTGATTTAAAAATAATTTATTATTTAATTGATCGCGTCGCTTTTATGTTTATTTAATTCAGATTTTTTTTTTTTTTTTTTTTTTTTGCTATTATTTATTGAACCGAAAAATAAAACGAATAAATGAATTGAGCTGAACATCAATAAATTTGCTAATTTACATTTTGTGACATTTAATGACTTTTTATTTTATAAACGGTACATCCCTACAATTAACAATGAATAAAGATCAACCAACTATAGCCAGACAGTACGTACATTACTTGTTTTATTGTCACAAAAATTTATAAACAAAATAAGGGAAATAAAACTATCGTTAATTGATTAACCCGTTAAAAATCAATTTATTTTTGGATTTTCCTACTGTTTTTATTGACTATTGCTTAATTTATAAAGCAAAAGGAGTTAAATCACAATCACAAAAAGATGAAAAAAAAAAAATAAACTAATAAATACTCATGTTATGTTGTTAAACATTATGTTTTTATTATGTAAAAGAATTGAAAATAACTAGTTAATGATTAAACAAGAAGCCAGTTTAAGTTAGTGGTAATAACAGGTAGACGTTTTAGCCTTTTTTTTTCTTTTTCTTTTTAGCTAAAACGTTATACCAAAAAAACCAAATAAGCTGTTTTTATTTAATATTTTCTTTACTTTTTCTTTTATATCCATGTGTTTGTTAGATTTGTTTTTTTTTTTTTTTTTGTTTTTACTGTAAGCTTACCTTTTTCGATAACGTTATTAAACAGCAGTAGCTACTTAGTAAACTGGTGGTAAATGCTGGTTAGTTTGTTGCTATTGATAAACGATTTTTGTTAACAAAAAGAGCAAGCAAATATAAGTATATAAGCGTGAATTAGACATAGAATGGTGCTGTGATAATTAAACTTTTTTTTGTGTATACATATAAAAAACTAAAAAACTAAAATAAAAAAACAGTTAAAAAAGCAAAAAGATAGCGAAAAAAAAAAAAAAACTTACTTAAATAAATTTAAATAATAATAGAAAACATAAAAAAAAAACAGGTGTCGTGTGAATTTGTTGTTGCTTATTTAATTCTACTTTTATGAATTTTTTGTTTTTTTTTTAATTATTTAATGTTTTACAAATTAATAGCCAAAGTGTGATAGTTTTTTTTTTTGTTTTAATCATCATGTGAATAAATTTGTTCCACTGATAAATATATTTCTAAACAATAATAATTTAATTAAATTTCTTTTTTCTCTTTTATTTTCTATGGTATAATAACAAAACTTTTATTTACTTTATATTAACGAAAACTAAACCAAATCGATATCAGATTCTTTTTTTTTTTTTTTTTTGATTTTCCTCTAAAAAGCCAATATTTTCTTAAGTATATAAAAGTAGCCAGCCTATTGGTTTAACTTTTTAAGCTGTTTATAGCTTTTATTTTTATTTTATTTTAATTTTTTTTTGTACCTAAGTATTAGCTCAGCTGATCAGATGATCAATTCTGATGGCAAAGTATTAAAAATTGATTTACTATCTCTATCACACTAATGGTTATGTTATGTATATATAAGCATAAACAAAATGTAAGTCACGTTTTTCACTTTACTTAAAACATAGCTTCTTATGTTAAGCTATAGTTTAGCTTTAGAAAAGAAATTACAACATCCAGTCAGTTTTGATTGAGTCTTTTAAAGTAAAGTTATAACACTTTTAGTTGTTTAACTAGCTGCCTTTTCTGCAGTTATTATTATCTGTTTGTTATTATTCTTGTTACTGTTGCAGCAAGTAGTAGTAGTAGCAGCAGCTCTTAGTTTATTTATTTTTTTTTTTTATTTAAACTGAGACAATTAAGTGCCTTAATAAATCAAATAAGTGTAATATTTGTTATTATTTATAATGAAGTCTACGATAACAAGAACGTTTTAACTCGTGGTTATGTGTTTTTCTTCTTTTTTATTTATAAATTTAACTGTTTTAAAAATTAATAAAAATCATCATTTTAAAGTGTTGTGTGATATTGTGCTCTAATCAGTGTTAATTCTATCAATAAATTATAATTTTTTTTTCCTTCTTCTTTTCGTTTTATTTCTCAATCATTTTTATGTGGTTTATTAATGTTATTATAAACAGTTTTTTTTTTATTTTCGTCCAAAAATAAAACAAGCAATAAATAAGCAATATAACGTAAAATGTGAAATAAATAAATTAACAAAACAAAAAGAAAAAAAAAACATTGAAATAAAAGTTAATAAATATACGAATTTTATGATTGGTGTGACAATAAAATTATTAAATTAATTTAATTTAATTCAAAGAAAGAAGAAGAAGAATTTTATTACTTTTATTAAATTAAATCGTTTCTCTGATTTTTTTTTTTTAACTTAACTTTTCTTGATTTATATTTTTTTGTTCACTATAAATAAACTACTGTCGGCGCCAATATTAAGACTAAATAAAATTTTTATAAAAAAAAAAAATAATTTTTATACGATTATTATTATTACCAAGTAAGTTATTTTCTTATTAAAAAATATGAAATGATAAATTTATATACCTTGATTTGTGATTAAAACAGAAAAAATAAAAAAAAAAATTTTAATGAATGTTTTTTAAGATAAAATTTTTTTTTTTATATTTTTTGTCCATCCGGAAACATAAATTAATGTATTAAAAAAAATTCTTTGATGTGCTTTTTATATATATATAAATATAAATATTTGTTAATAAAAAGTGAAAATAAATTGAAGAATTTCAAAAGATCTTTATTTAAGGCTTGTTGCATCAATAATATTTTATAAAGAATGCAAGGAATTTACTCGCATTGGGTTTTTTTTTTAATAAAAAAAAAAAAAGTTATAAATAAGGTTGCTTGGTGCTAAGTAAAAGGTGGAATAGTATTAAAGAAAGTTTACAAATTCTACCTGATACAGAAATCTTCTTTTATGGATTATTATTCATAGCAATGAAACTGTAACTATTTATAGAAATTAGCAAAATTCGGTAAAATATTAATTTGAGAAGTGAAATAAATATTTTTTTGGATTTTTTATTTTTAAATTCATTTATGACTGTCATAATAAGTAAGTTGTATTAATTGCTTGATTTACTTGAAATATTATAAAAACAAGCCAAAAGGACGTTATCCGCATTAGCAACATATTTTAGTTTGTTTTTTTTTTTCTCTTTTTAATACCGTTAATTGTAGAAACCACACCAGGTATTTATAGAATTATTAATTCATAGATTCATAGTATTTTATATTTTTTACTATTTGATTTAAATCACTTTTAATGAATTATGTGAAATAAATATATATATATAAATATATAAAGAAATGAACTGGAATTAATGAAAGAAAACTCATGCTGTTAACCATGAATCTTTAAAATAAATTAATAATGCAAATGGACAAAGAATCACTGTAAATGAAACTGTATAATATTTCCCTTAGATATTAATTTTTATTATAAAATAAGGACGTCAAGTTTTGTTAATTAAATCTTCATCAAAGTTTAATCACTTGCTTGTGGTTATTTTTGTTGTTATTGTTGTTGATTATTTTTTATTATGTCTTCTACTTATTTTTTATGTAAAGTAAAGTTAAATACAAGTTATAAATAAATATCACCGTTAATTCTCATTAAGTACAAATTAAAATAGACAATAATCGATTAAAATTAAGAGAAAAAAAAGCTCAAGTCAACAACAACCGAAACATCACCTTCATCATGCACATCGTGATTTAAATTTCATTCATTTTATTATCTCTAAAAATTAAGCAAAGTAAGAAAGAAGAAAATAATTATTTCTATTAAAAAGTCTCTTTAATGTCAATGCATCAAAGCCAAAATTATAATAATAAGAAAGCAATGAAAAAAAAAAAAAATATCCAAAAATTTCAACTGTGAATATATCATAAAAAGTCAACACGTTTGAAGTTTTAATGAATAAACGTTTAAAATCTTCCAAACAAAAAAAAACAAAAGGTACCCAGAAAAAGGTATAGAATTTATCTTCGCACAATTAAAAAAGTGAAAAAAAATTATAAATTAACATTTTAAAAGCTTTTTTGCCGCATTTAATTTTTATTAATTTTCAGTTTCTGGATTTATTAAAATATTCTCGGTTGTGTTAATTTATAATTTATTGAAGTAAAACACTAAAAATATGGGACATAAATCATAAAAACATTAAAAAAAAAAAAAAGTAAATAAGATAAATTTTGATTGATCGCGACCAGAACGTCGTAAAATATTCGACAATATTATTCGTCCTGTAAACGGGGCAAAGAAAAACTACGTGGACTCACACCAATTTTTTATTTTTTTTTTTTTTTTTGACAATACACTGTCTGTTTGGTTAACATGAATAATAAATAACCAGACAAACCTTTTAAATAATAAAAATTAAAATTAAAGAAAAAAAAAATTTATATTTTTTTTGAACCGGATCCGTAGTCAGTTTTTAACTTAATAACTTTCCCGTTTTTATGTTGTAAAAACTTTGCTTTAATCACGTTTTAATGCTCAGTGGGTACGAGCACTGAACATTTATAATTAAATTTAAAAAAATTACTATGGTGACACGCATTTTTACCTTTTATAAATTAATTGTAATTAATATTGCGGGTGTTTTGTAATTATTAGAAAAAACAACTTAGCGATATGGTAATTTTTGGTTAAATGAAAACTAAAACTAAAAAAACAAAAAAAAAAAATTAGAAAATTCAGTTAATTAATATTGCAGAGAAAATGTCATTAAACTAAAAATTATTTTAAACAATTAAATGAAATGTAATGCAGCAAGTAATTGCTTTTTGAATGAAAATTTTCATGGTGAAAAGTTTTGCATAAACTGTTTGAGCATGTTACACGAAATGATGATTTTAATAGAAATATGTATCATTTGGTGATTTTAATTAATTTGTATTAATGCCTGTTTTTACAAACCAATGAATTGTAATTCTGTTGAGTTATGCACGCAATATAATAACTGTGTAGAGACACGATTGTTTAGATAATTTAATTAAATTTTAATATTAATTACACCTAATTATGTATTATAGCAAATATAATGACATTAATTAAAATTACTACAATTATATCATTGAATTATTTTGTTAATTTCACTTTTATATCAAATAAAAAATAAAAATTGTTTATTAAAGCTCGCTAAACTTTGGTTTTTCTTTTGTTTAATTCAATGTTAATGAACTTTATATTTTTTATTACTTTAATTGACATTAATTAACGCATTAAATGATGACTAACACTTATTGTATAATTAAAATATTTTGCGTTAAAGGTTTAATATGACAAATGAGTTGTTTTCATGTACAGATGCATCACGTGTCCGTGAAGAATTTTAATTGATTTTAATGTTTCTTTTTTTGTTTTTTTTTTACGTTAAAGCTTTTGTTGCTGTTGATGTATGTAAATTAATAAATAAATGTTTTTAATGGACTGGACATTAAGTAGTTTTCCCTTTCAAATGCATTGCATTTTCGATTTCGTCATTATATTCGACAGCAGCAAACAAATAAAATCAGTTGAAAAAAACCACACAAAGCAAAAAAAAAAAAAGACATTAAGACATTTAAAAGCCATCGAATAATGAAAATACTTAACATAAACACGCGCTTTTGGCATTGACCTTTACATTTCAGAATTTGTTTCTGTTGTTTTTTTTTTTTTTCATTTTTCATTTTATTTTTTTTACTCAAAGGGAACAAATGATTTCGTTGCTTCGGTGTATATTTTGCCGCTAGCATTCACCTTTTTTTCTTTTAATGACGATAAAAAAAAATTACTTAATTTTATAATTCAACCATAAAAAAAAAAGATTTTCTCTCTATCATTTAATAGTTAAAGAAGATAAAAAAAAAAAACAAAATTTTTTTAATGGTTAGAAATTAAAAGAAACAAAAAAATAAATAAATAAATATTATTATAATGTGGAGAGAAGAAAAACAAGCAAAAAAAAAAAACCATAACGACATGAGTTATTAAAAATATAATTATGTAAACTAATAACCTGCACAAGGTGGAATTATGATTTTTAAGTGTTTTTTATCGCTGTAGATTACTTAATGCTTTTGTTGTCATGATTCTTTTCGCTATTTTCGTTTATATTTTGGATATTGTAGCGTTAATTTGCTAGAATTATTACTGAATAGAATAAATTGATTCAAAAAGTGGTAAATGCCCATTTTAAATCATTTTATTACACAGATAATAACAAATAAAAAAAAAATCATCATCAATTCAGTTCAGTCACTCTTTACCTTATCGTTGACAATAATTTAATCATTAAATCTATTTTACTTAAATTTTTAAATCCTGTTAATATTAACAAATGATAGCAATCTATTAACTGTTTTATGCTCGTAGTATTCAAATTTGTTATTATCGAAAAATTTCACAAAACAAATAAACCTCGCGCGTAGGTTACAAATTTTTTTTTTTTTTTTTTTTGAAATTTTAAATAAATAAAATAGCAACTTGTGGGTTTACTTAATTAACCAAAAAAAAAAAAAAAAAGAAAAAAAAACACTAAAACTAATTAAATTAAAATATTTATTGTAATAATTTTATAAAATTTATTGAAAATAATTAAAATTAAATTAATTATTAGCTTATTGAAATAAATTATGGGCAAAATTGTAATTATTTATTTATTTCAACTTACTTTCATCGTGTAACAATTATATTGTTTAATCATTTTTTTTCTAATTTTTTTTTTATTATCGGAATGTGTTTTTATTTTAATTACTTTATTTTATTTTTATTTTTTAGTTAATGTAATTGCACGGCTTCAAATATATTATTATTATTACATACGTTATGTATGTATGTTTAACCTTGTTTAAATTAGTTTTTTTTTTTTTCGTTAGTGAACAGTAGTTATTAAGTCGTTAATAATCAATTTTACAAATGTTACGTAATTAATAGGCAAATAAATTAAAAAAATATCCTTGTCACGGTGAAACTGATATTAATCTTCTACTCTTGACACAATGCTTCTATTAATTCAATAATATTTTATATTAACTATAAATTAACCGTGATATTATTATAAACAAAATTCACTACTTTAATACAAAATTGTTATTGAAATGGAATTTCTGAGTAATAATAAAGAAAAAAAATTATTTAAAAAAAAAAAAAACAGTTCAACCATTGAACGGCACACCAAAAATGAATAAATTTCTTATAAAGATTAACAACAAATCAAGTTTATTTATTTAACTAAAAAAATAAAATAAATAAAATATAAAATCCATTACAGATTTTATTACGATGTTTTGCTCTGTTTCTTCTGATTATAATTAATTAAAATACTTTAAAAACTAAAGAGAAAAAAAAATAATAATAATAATAAGATGAGAATTAAAATTTAAAGCACGCTAAGAGCCCGTTGTGATGCTGACCTTGGCTAAAAAAAAAAAATTAAAATTAAAATAAGAGAACGATGAAATAATAATAAAAAAAAAATCTATACTAACTTTTCAAACAGCAACAACAACCAAAAAAAAAAAAAACATTAAAAAGTATTAAAACCAAACGATGCGAAGATGATCTTGTCCGCGTATTATTTTATTACGTTTTTGTTGTTGCTGCTGTTTTTTCTTTATTCGTTGTTTCTCATTGTTTTTCTGTGCCATATGGTTTTTATCAAATACTCTAATTACGAAACGAAAAAACGTTTATTTTTTCTACCAATAAATACAGCGAAGAACAGAAATGTTTATTTGGTGTATTCGGCTTGTCACAGCGTTTCAACAACAACAACAAGAAATTAAAAATTATAAAAAAAAAGTAAAAATTAATGAATTAAAGAAATTGCGCAATTCGATAATCTTTTTGGCAAAATAATAATTTAAAAAAATAATTGTTTGTTCGGAAATATTAAAAATTAAAATTTCACTTTTTTTTTCTTTCTTTCTTTCATTCATTTAATCAATTTTTTTTACTGTGTCTGGTGGCGTATTACAATAATTTTATTTTTGATTTGGTTTGGTTTAAAGAAATTTTTTATTTGTTATTATGAAAACAGAAATTAATTTAATTTTTTATTTTTTTGCTTAATTGTTTTAAATTGTTATTGATATTTCAAAATTAATATGGCGATTATTGGTTTCGTTTTAATTTTTTACTGTTTTTATTGGCTTGTTTACTACAGAATAAATTTTTAAACGAGTTTATTTTCGTTGCTGTTTCACAGTAGTTAGAGGCCTTTCAAGACAAATTGCGTTTTTTTTCACTATTATATTGTTATTAGTAGCTTAAATAATTAATTTGTAGATAATGTCATAGGCAAACGGTTTTATGATAGTAATAAATAATGAATTTTTATGTTGACTTTATATGAAAAGCAGTAACCTTATCAGATTCAGATTTTTTAGAGATGCATTCTATTTATAAACTACAAACAGAATTTCTTAAAAATTCTGCCATAGGTTGGTAAATAGTCTTACTATTTATCTTATAATGTAGGGATTTTAATTTTTAATAACAATCTTTCAGTAATATTAATTTTTAAATTTACAATTTCAATAGTTTTCACTAACTTACTTTATGCATATTAATAATTATTTATATTTAAATCGTAATTAAATATCACAAATACGATATGAAAATTTAGACAAAAGATCATATTTCTGATCCAATTCCTATTGTTTCTCTATTAATAAATAATAATTCTAGTTAAAAATAGTAAAAAAAAAATAATAATAAGCAGCTGTGAATACAATCAACACATTCCATACAAGAAATAATCTTGGTAATAAACTTTATCTTAAAAGGTCTAAAACGGCTAATAAAAAAAATTTTTTTTTTTAATAACCCGAATTAACTTTATAGCAAAATTTTTTATTTTATTTTATTTTTTGTTTGTTATTCTCTACAAAAAAATTAAATTCATTAAAAACTGTGAGAATTTATTTCTGCTTAGTGTTTTCACCAAATCAAATACATTTAAAAATATTGTAAAAATTAATTTCTAAATAGCAAAACAGCAACAATAAACATATTTGTTATTACTTACAGTACAAAGTAAACAAGTGAAATTACATATGCTAATTGATTTTTTATTTTTAATAAAAATCAACAAAATTTCTAATTTACTACAAAAACATATTTTTTTTCTCTCTCTCATTATAATTATTATGACGATTTTGATGTTTATTAAAAAACAAAAAAAAAACTGTCTTAAACTAACTAGACAGCGATAAGAGGTTAGATTTTTTTTTTGTTCTGCTCTTTAAATAACATAACATACGCGATTATTATTATTGTTGTTTGTTTTTATCATTTACATTTGCGTTTTTTTTTTTTTTTTTGTTAAACATTTCCTTGTACTTTTATTTCTCTACAATTTTATATATTTTTTTTCTCCATAAAATAAACATATTAAAGAACAATGCCATATTGTTATGAACCCATGACTATGTAAAAAAAAAAAAAAAGTAAAATTATAAAGAATTTCTTATGAAATTAAAAAATAAAAGTGTAATTATTATTATAATTATTTTTAATGTTCCTTTGCGCCCAAACAAACAAACAAATAAATAATTTTTGTACAAAATTAGTAATTTTATAACAAAACAGAAAAAATGACCGAAGAAAAAAAAAGAATAAAAAGCTTCTCTGACTGAATATAAAGGAAAGATACTTTGAACTCTAGAAAAAATGTTTCATTCTTTACTTTTATTTTTTACTTTACGTTATTTCACTGAGCTTAAAATTTACTACTATTGTGTTTTCTGTTTGCATACAGAATATTCTGACTTTAAATCATTAAATTTGTTGTTTCTTTAAAAAAACAGAAAAATTTTATTATAGAAATACCACACAATTGTGAAAAATATATAAATAAAATCCATTTTATTTTTTTGTTGTTATTACTTATTAAAAAGAAGAAGAATAAAAATTTAATTATTTATTACTTTACTTACTTTTTTTTATATAATTTTTTCTTTTCCTTTCCTGATTTATAATTATTTTGTTGCTTTTTTAATCGCAAATCAGTGGATGTAAAACGTTGATGTCTTCTGTCTGTTTTTTTATTCTTTTTTACAATTTTAAACTAATTTTAACTAGTTTAAAACTAGGTTGATGACGTTTTATATTCTTATCGTATACAATTAATTAATTTCATAGAAATTTTTATTTAATAAATAATTATGATTAATTGAAGAAGCCTCAATTCACTACCATTGAATCATTTATACTTTGTTATAAAATTTAACAATAATGCAATATAGTTTTAAGGTCATTCGTTCAATGTGTAAACCGCGTTTAGTACACATTTTAATCTTGATAAAAATTTATTTATTTTTTTTTTTTTTTTAACTATTATCTGTAAAGATAATCGCAACAAAAAATGTCTGTGTCAATAATAATAATAATAACAAATCATTCAATTAATAATATTATTATCGCTAAAATACGAAAATACCAAGAATTGATTAATAGTTCTACAATTACTGACATATGTTTTATGCATTTAATTTAAAAAAAAAAAACATCACACATGTATAGTAATAATTAAAAAAAAAAAAAAATGAAAGAAAGAAAAATTCAATAAACCACATTATTGCATTCTGTTTCTTGATTAAAAAGAAAAAAATAATTAAATTTTCTTCTTCTTTCGTAAAAGATTAATTTGTTCTCTTTTTTTTATATATTTATTATTTATAAAAGTAAATAATGGATGTAATGTCAAAAGATCATCAACAATATCAATAACATCAACACAGCAGTAGTAGTAATAAGCAACACCATTATCGTTTTTTCTATTATACTGAATCCCATACACACAATAAAAACTCTTTTTTTTATTACAAATGTTACAAATGATTCTGGACTCGACATCTTATAGCAATTATAATTTTATTGTATCGATATATTTTAATTTATAAATAAATATTCTTAATAACTGAAAATTATGATGAAATTATTATTACAATAATTTATTAGAATTAAGTGTGAAGAAAAACAAATCAAATAATAATAATAAAAAAAAAAAAGAAAAAAAAATTTTTTTAATGTGTGAATTAATATGTAAATTTGTTTTGCGTTTCTTATATGATTGATTTCAATTTAAATATTAAGTGTATTTAATTTTAATTTAACTTCACTTAACAACTATATAAATTATTACAATGTGGCATGCATGACTTAAAAATATAAAATTCAGTTTATATTAATTACGTAAATGTTTTTTTTTTTGAATAAAGTTGGTCAAACTATTAAGTACCAAAAATTGCCTTTCTTGTTGTTTGTCTTTTCTTTATTATTATTATTATTATTATTTTCTTTGGAATCAATTATTTAGTTCAAGTTATTAAAGTTATTTAATAATTTTTTCTTTAAATTAATGGATTTATATAGTGTGTAAGCTTTATTTTATGTTTTTCTTTGTTTATAAATGAGGCGTTGTTGATTTTTTGGGTATTATATATAGAAGATTACTGACTTACTTTTACAGGCCGGATTTATAATTTGTTACAGGAATTTCGTTATTAGTTATGTGTTGTAATGATGATTAGAAATGAAAGTGCTAACTTATGACACTTTGAAAATTTATTTATTTTTAATTTTCCATGGAAAATTGTTTTTTTTTTTTTTTACAAACAAATTAATATCCAAAGTAGCTTATTATGCCATAGCTAATGCTTTAATTTTTTGATTATTTTATCAGAATGTAATAAATCAACGTTTGTGTTTACTACGTCGTAATAAGTAAACCTCTCGAAGTTAATTAACAAAAAAAAAAAATTAATAAATCAACAATTTGTCTAAAATACCAGAAGCAACACCAAGCAAATGCACTTAATTGAATTATAATCAAACAATTTATTGCAACAATAAATCATTTAACATACAAAACACATTTATTGCTTTCTTTTTTTCTTTTTTTTTAACATTTTAATAAGCAAACGAATTGTTTTTTAACTTATTTCGCCTTAAAAAAATAAAATAATCTTGGCATTCATTAGTTAGTTTGTACAAACAGGAAACCACATTAATAATATATTTTCAACTAACAAAATTAATATAATGATTTTCGTTGTTAAAATTTCAGTGTTGTAATGATTAAAAGAAAGGAAAAAAAAACCCAAAATTTCGCTCAACAACTTTTTTATTTTTCTTTCTTTTTTTTTTATTATTGATATTTAAAACCAAACAAAATAAATAAAGACGTCATCGATGGTTAGTGTTATCATGTTAAAACATAAAAAAAAAAAAAAAACTAAAAGCATAAATTACTTGTAGATAAAAGACTTAATTAAAACATTTCAACGTTACATTACGTTGCCTTACATAAATAAAAGATTTTTCAAAACAATCTGTTAAAGGATTGCAACACTTTTAAAAAACATTCAAATTTTTTTCTTTTTTTAAACAAAAATCATGGTCAAATTAATTTCAATAACAAAAAATTAAAATTAAATTTCAATAATTATGATTTCCTTTATTTTTTTTTTTGGTTGGTTTTTCTTTAAAATAATTAAAAATTAAACAAAAAAATCTTTATCTCGTCTAGTCCGTGTTGTCGGTTTTTTATTTTTTTTTAAATTTTATTACCAAATCAAAACCGATGTAATAATTTACATGTGATAACCAGTAGCACGTACACTGCTATTGATGTTTTATTCAATTAAATCGAAAAAAAAAAAAATGTGTCAATAAATGTACAAACAAAGTGAAAAACCACTGAAATGTTGAAAAAATACAAAAATACAAAAAAAAATTATTTAAAGTGAGAAGAGTGAAAGTCCAAATGCGAACACAAACAATTAATTTTACTTACAACAGTCAAAATAAAATTAAAAAAAAAAAAAACTTTTTGAAAATTGCATAAGTATGAAACGCGTTAATTATTTGTATTTGTCACATATTGTTGTCTTCAGTTTTTAATATTTTTACATACAGAAAAACAAAAAATTTTTGAGAAATAAATCGCAGAAAAAAAGTGAAATTTAGGACAAAACACAAATTTATTTATTTTTTTTAATGTTTTATTTATTTATTTTTAACGTAAAAGTAAGTAAGTTGAAAAATAAAAAATCATAAAAGAATCAAATCGAATAAACGCAGCTGTGTATAGTATTTTGGTTGTTTTTCCACAATTTTTTTTTGATTTTTTTTTTTTTTAATTTTTTATTAAGCCAACATTCTTTAAGCTCAAATGTTTTAATATGTTTTCTTTAAATGTCATCATTATTGGGATAAAAAGAACAAAGAAAAATAAATAATAATGAAATAAAAAAATCATTGACATAGTCACGGTTTAATAAAAAAAAGATAAAAAAAAATTTAAGCCGGCAACAGATCAACATCAGCAAATTAATAAAAAAAAAAAAAATTAAAGATAAAAGTTGAACAAGAAAAAAAAAACTTGAATGACACACACGTGATGGTTTTTTTTTCTTCTTTTTTTTAATGAATCACATTTTGATCAGGTTTTCGTGATGTAAAAGTGTTTTTGTCAACAAATTTCAAGCAAAAACAAAGAAAAAAGTAGCTTAAATGCTTGATTAAAACAAAACCAAATCGCAACATCTAATCAAACACTTAGCATATAGAATTTACTTAAGACAAAACATAAAAAACAAATTTTAGTTAACCACACAAATGTAAACAAACCGTTTATTATTCACATGACATTCAAATTGGTTTTTTTTTTCCTTTATTCAATATTAATAATAGTAATTTGTGGGTTGATACAGGTGATAAATTTTATGGTAATTTTTTATTATTGTTATTTACTTTATGTTTCTTTTTCTTTTCTTTTTTCGTTTATTTAACCAAATGACACGTTCTTGGACGTTGTTTATTTTAATAACAAAATTTTATATCACATGGTAATTGTTTTTTGCAGTAACGTTTTTCAAAACAAACAAAAAAAAAATAAAATTATTATTAAATTAAATGGTCATTGAATTTGATTAGAATTTGGGTCGTGCTAGTGATGAGGTAAAAAGTAAGCACGAAACACTAATAATATTTCGTGTTTACTTTTTTGCAAGCATTTCTGTTTAACTTTAATTGAATTTCAAACCATAAGAATACATGTTTCATAAGGTCGAATATTTTAATTTATTTTTTGTACTGTTACCAGGTCTGGCTGACTCAGTCCCAAAACAAAAAAAATTCTTTACCTCGCATTATCGTAAAGAATACAGCTAATTGTGAAATACCAAGCGAATAACCATTGTATTCTTTTATTAAAAACTTTAAACTGAACTTTGTTTTTTGATAAATAAAATTAATTCCGCTGTAAAACTCATCATACAAAACAAAAGACTTAAGCAGACTTAATGCTAGGGCTAAATTGATTACTTTTTTTTCTCTTTTTTTTACGATTAATTTCAATTAACGTAAGTAGGTTATCATATTCAATAAACATAAAAATTCTTCTATTCTGCTTGATTATTACATTATTAAACTGTTTTTAACGAATAATAGCAAGTGTTACGGTTTTAAAAATGTTAAATAACTTTAAATTCATTCACAGTTTCAATTCTATTTAATAATTTTTATATAAACACACAAAAAATGTCTATTACTGGTGCTTATCTTAATTTTTGAAATTAACTTTAAAAGCATTTTTAAATTACTAAGATAATATCGTCAATTTGCATGAAAATTTTCTTTATTATTTCTCACATTTTTCATTTTTGTTGACATGTAATTAAAAAAAAAAAAAAAAAAAAAAAATTAATTGATAAACACCACGTATGAAGTTCTAGTAAAATAATTTTCTAATAATGTAAACCAAATAATAATAACATAATAAGAGAATAAAAATATTATTCCATTATAGATTTATTTATTATTTTTGTAATTTAACTTGTTGTTACGTGGGTGAATATGTCATCAGATAATTTACAAAACAAAAAAATTAAAAACAAATTCCAAAAGAAAATAAACAAACAAACTCACATTATGTGATATTACTTTGGTGAAAGTTTATTTTATTTTAAAGATAAAATAATTATTTTCTTTCATATAAAGTTATAAATAACAACAAATCAAGACGCATTATTAACAATTTACATACAGACGAGAAGAAAAAAAAATCAACTAAAGCCCAAACAAGAAATAGAAATAAATCAATAAAAACGCGTGTTATGTTGCATAGATTGCAGTTACTGTGAAAGTGTAATTAATATAAATTCTTCATTATTTTTCATTTTATTTCACATTAAAAATTGTATAACAGACAGGGCAACCAAAAAAAAAACAACATCTTAATGATATTCAGTTATATATATATATATATATTTTAATGATTATTAATCCATTAGGCGCCACAATTGTTTATAAACTTGTTTTTTTTTTCTTTTATTATACATTGTTAATAAATTATTAAAGGAAATTAATTAAAAAAAAAAAAAAAAAAAAACCCACAATAATGACTCCTTCTGTAAATAAACTGCATGTACATTGTTCGGTTAGTAGCAAATACATTTCTTCTTTTACTTAAAATGAGAGTTAGCAATTATAAATCATTTAAATTAACTATTTTGCATAGTTTTGGAAGTTTTTATTATAAAGATTATGAATACAACACATTACAGGAAATGTTTTTATTTTCTTCGTTTACATTAAAAAGCATTGCATTATAAATTATTTTTATTCATATTTTCCTGTCTTATTTGTTTGTTATTCACATATTTTTAGCTTCAGGATATTGAAATATATTTAATTCCAGTTTTCTTTATTTTTTGTTGTGAATTATAAACAATTTTTATACAACATCAATTCTGTCATTAAAGTTTCTTATGTGTTTTTTTTTTTTTTTTATCTTATTTATTTCGTTCCGTATTTATGTCGAACAATTTTTTTTTAGTTTTCGTTGCATTGTGTGTTATTGCATATTTGAAGCATTGAACGCATCAACAATTTTCGTTACAACTCAAAGCTATACCTATAAATAGGATTAAGAACAAAAAAATAAAATAAACAGTAGAAATAAAAAAAAAAAAATTGTATAAACCGCATACGAATTGAGGTTTTTCACTGGTTGTAATGTGAGAATACAAACAATGTTATAATATTTGTGAAAGACTTATAATATCTTTGATGGAATTTCGATGTTTGTTGTTATATTAGAAAAGATTTTGTGCATTATTTCATTGAATATTTATTTTTCATTTCTTTCTTTTATCTTTTCTTCACTTAATCACATGAGATTATGTTAAGAAATGCGTAAAATTTCTATTAAAACTACATTATGCAGTTATAAATAGTGTCTTGAATAATCGCGGTGTCTTTGCTATGTTGAAAAAGAAAATAAAAACAGAAAAATTTCTCAGAAAAGAAATAAAAATAATACGAAAATACCAATGTAGTGGGTGGCCGAGGAAAATCTTTGTTATTAATTTTTGAATTAAATCATCACAAATTATATGTGCGGTCAATTATGGTTTTTTTTTTGTTTAGACAACAGAGGTAATAAAATTGAATAGAAAAAACTCGTGACTCATCTTAGTCTTTAACGAGTTTAAGCATTTTTTGCAGAACAGGATAACCATGCTTTTTAGCCTTTCAATACTTTTACAAAGAAATTGTTTTTGAAGTGAGATGATAAAAAATTATTTTTTATAGATTAAACGTGTTAAAGAATAATAAATTTTTTTTAAATAACATTTCTTTGTCCTTTCACCAAAAAAAAAAGAAGAAGAAAATAAAAGGAGAATTCTTTGTGCTTTGCCCAATTTATTAGTTTTTTTTGTGTGTGTTTGTTCCAAGTTGCTATTTCAGAGAACAATGGCGCCTCAAATGCACAATTTTTTTTATCTTTTTTAAGTACGTAATTTTACTTAAAACATTCCTTTGACTGACCAAACAAAAAAACACAAATCATATTTTTTTTAACTTTTTTATGCTACAAAAAAAAATATAAAAACGCAACAAGTAAATAGATTTTGTTTAGTCAAACAAAGGAACAGTTTTTTACACGGTTGAACCAGGTAAAAATGTGATGAGCGCAAATAATAATTTTCTGCTATTTCTTTATTATATATTTTTTTTAAATCCTTTCAAAACACTTTTCCGGTTATTTATCTTCGTAATTTTTCTTATTTTTTATTATATTTTTCTTAATACTTTTACCTTTTGTCAATTTTTTTTTATATTTTTAACCAATTTGACCAAGCTGATTTTGCATTTTTTACTTCTTTTTTTTATTTAGATAAGTAAAGCAATGTATAAATGTATTAAAAATGTAATTTTCTTCCTTGTTCGGTTTGTTTTGTTTTTCTTTTAAAATCCAATTATTGTATTTCAGACAATCTTTTTTGTTTATTCTACCTTTATCGGATTAAAGGTATTTTTCTGCTTGCTTTTTTTTTATTAAAGAAACAAGACGGTGTGAAAACTGAACAGGGTGCATCGCTTACAATAACAGATAATTTTTTAAGTTTTTTCAAAACATTTTTAATTAAATAAATAAAAATAATACAAAGGCTCCAAAACATTTGCAGTTATCGACATTAAACAAGATTATCTTGAATAAAATAAAAATTAAATATTTTTTTACTTTCAATAAAATCTTATTATTTCAATAAAAAAAAAGAAAACGAATGTTGCTTGTTTCGTTTGTATAAATAGCACAAAATATTGCAATCGTTACAATAACAAAATGTTCAAAAATTCCAATCAAAAACTAGATTTACAGCGATTCCTCCACTTACATTTAATAAAAACAAAAATAACAGACAGAAAAAAAAGGAAAAGCAACGCAAAATAGCATTGTCGTCGTCGATTTGTCGCTTTTTGTTACTTAGTCGTATCAATCCTTTCTCAAGGTTGGGGACTAGTTAGTTTGGTGGCTCTTTTTTATTATTATTCGTTTCATTTTTTGAATCAAAGTAACGAGTTTCATGCAATTTTATTTATCTACACAAATTACTTATTATAACACGTAAGGCGCCTTAGTTATTTTTAACTGAGAAAACACACAAAAATTATTATAAATTTTTATTTAATTGTCTTAAATGTCAAATAAACAAGTAGCCAACAAAGATACAACAATTATACAAATAATTTTAATTATTTTTTTTGTTATTCCAAAACACAATTTTTTTGTTGTTATTGAAGAAGACATTGTTTTAGCTTTTATTTTACTGTGATGCCCAACCATAGATTGTTAATGTTTACTCTTTTTTAAATAGTTTATGTTTCTTTATTACTATGTTTCACGTTTCATGTTTCACCATAAGCAGCAATAAGTAAGTTGAAAAAAAGAAGAAAAAAAACACTCAATTCCTCAAAAATTTTGGTAATACAAAACAAAACATTTGTAGTGTTTTATTGTTATTGTTATTATTTTGTTATTGGCAAAATAAATAACATCCACGCATATTTATTATAGAAATAACGTCTGTAGGCTTACATTGCATTGCATTGCATAGTACCACCCATTGTATTTTAATATAAAATATATATGTAAACAACAATATCAGCAATAATTATGATAAAAATTATTATAATAAATAACACAGCATAGTACCCGGGTTAATGCAAAAATATAAAAATAATAATTATTATTATATTTAAAGAATGCACTTTGCTTCTTTATTTACGTGTCCGGCATATGACTTGTATTAAAATTATATTTTTTTTTTTTTCTGTTTCAACTTTAATCTATAATCAGCGTTTTATATTTTTCTTTCTTTTTTTATTTATTATAAATATGTAATTTTATTTTTTTTTTTTTTTTTCATTGTTAATCGTACGTCTCGATTCTTTAAAAACTTTATCCACATATCGTGCACCAATATCAAGCGGGTCGTTAAATTTTACTTTGTTTTACCTTTATTTAATTTTTTCTTTTTTTTTTTTTTTTTTTTGTAGATTAAAATACATTTCAAGAATTGATCAACATACAAAAGTGCATAGTAAAAAATAGCGAATTAAACATAAATAAGAATAAATTACAATTTATCGTCACGAAATGGTTTTTTTTTTTAAATTTTATAATTTGTTTCGATTCAACAAAAAAAAAATGTTTTATTTAAAATTACTTTAAACGTACAATAATTAACTACAGTTAAAATTAAAATTAAAATTAAAATAAACGCGTTATTTGCGTAATACAAAGAATATAATATAAAAAAACGCATTATTTTGTCTCGAGTTTCTTACTTTTTTTTTTGTATATAATTTATGCTTATAAAAGAAATTTTGTCAACGGATTTAGTTTTTTCTTTTTTTTATAATATCTATTTTAAGACGATCAAATTATTGTAATTAAATTAATGAATGAGTTAAAATAGATTTTTTGATGTGATGATTATAATGTTTTTACGTTATGCAGTGATTTTTCTTGATGCTATTTAAATTTAAATAGAAAATTAAATAACGAAAATTAAGAACAAAAAATCTTAATTTAGAGTTGAGATGTGAGTTGTTTCTTTTAAAAAATTTTTTTTTACTTCATTTTTCTGTTTTAAGAGAATAACCAAACTTGAAAGTTTATTATATTTCTTTGTTTTTTTTTTTTTTTTTTTTTTACTTTAATTGGTCTGTGTCTGTCTGTCTGCTAATATTCAAATGCATCAAATTTTGAAACATTTTATTTTATTGATTTTTTTTTATTTTTTTAATAGAAAAATCAGATAAACATACAGAAAAGAGGTTGAATTTAAGTTCAGTTGGTTTTAATTTTAAAATTAATTCATTTTATATCACTTGAAAATTGATTACGTAATTAGGTTTTCTTTGGCTAAGAGTATTATATGCATTTAATATAATAAAAAAAAAATAAAAATAAAACAAGACTAGCCCAGTTAAAATAGTTGTAGGAGTACCGAAATATAAAACAAAAAAAAAATTAAATAACCATAGAAGCAATCGTATAACAATCGGTAACGATTTATAATAATGATATTAATTTGCATAAATTTTTGATTTTTTTTATTATTCTTATTCATTCTCATTTTTTTTTTTGTTGATAATAAATAAACAATAAAAATTTATTGAAAACTATATTTTCGGCAAAAAAAAATAAAAATATAAACGAAATAAATCTGAACGAGAAAAAAAGCAATAAGGTTTCAATGAAGGACGACTTAAAGTTAAACTATTAATGATTATTAACGTAATTTAAATAGAATTTCTAAATAAATTAAAAATAAAATCAACAAACAATATAATAAACTAAATCCCCCCATCAAGGTACATTTTTTTTTGTTTCTTAAGTAACTGCCTTATAATAAATAAAAAGAAATAATAATATTTAATTCTATTTAATGAATATAAGATAGAATAACAAAAAAAAAATGCTTAAACAATAAATGATGATCTCAACTTATTTAACATTATGTAACATAAAAAACATAGTAGAAAAAAAAACTATTATTAAGAAATTAATTTATATATATATTTATAATTTTATTCTGTCATTTAAATAAACAAAATAATAATAATAATAATAATAATAAAATAATTAACTAAATGAATGCCATTTAAATAATCAAGCAATGGATATTAATATAGAAAATAAATGAACAAAAAAAAGCCACAACATACTCGTAAAATCGTTAATAATTTAACGAAATGAATATTAATAACAATAAAAAATAAAAAGAAAAAAATAACAACAACATCATCATCATCATCAAAGTTTAAATTAATTAAATATATATATTTTTTTTAAGATAAGTAATTAAAAATGTTGTTTTTAGCTGTCAAAGCGTATTACGTAGCCTTTTTTTTATTTTTATTGCTTTTTATTTAATTAAATCAACAAAAACAAGCAAAATTAATTACAGATCTATGGAAAATTGACTAAAATTTATTGATTTTTATCATTATTTTTTTAATTTGTGTATAGAATTTTAGATTTGTAGCATATTGTACGATATTCAGAGTAACAAAGAATTTTTTTTATAAGTTGTTGAAACGTGACAAATAATTTAGATTTACTTCCACTTTCACAGTCATTGTACCCGTCTATTGTTTAAATAATTTGTTTAATAATTTTGCGACCTCCATTAAAAAAAAAAAACCTTCACATCAAAATAATCACGTTTGTTGACTTTCTGTATCAAGGACTGTTTTATTAGCAAAACAATTTACACAGCTGATTTTACTGTAGTAATAACACTCAAAGTTGTTAGAGCGTTAGTTTCAACATTTATTCAATTTTTTTTTTTTTTTGTTCACATGAGGAAACCAACAAAATACCGCAAAATAAAAAAAAAATTATTATTTTTTCACAAATAAAAAAAGCGAGATTTCAGTTACTGTAGTTATTTACGAATTTTTTTTTTTTTTTTTTACTGGTACAAGTTATTAAATTTTAATAAGAATGTAGCGTTTAGTTGTCAAGAGCCCTGATAGACTTGTCTTACTCGTTGTATTAATTTTTTTTTTGTATTTATTTAAATTAATTAACAAAGTCACAGCTTTTCTTTTGTTAAATGAAATTGCATAATCAGTTTATTATAATCTTGTTTATTTTGACTTTACTGTTTATATGTGCTTTATTTATAAAATTTATATCGTTTCTGTTTAATTTTTTTTTTTTTTTTTATATAAATTCGTAAGAGTTGAGTGCACGCAAATTATTATTATTATTATTATTATTATTATGTGCAAAAGTAACAATAATAAACATATAACACACGATAAAAATGTAATAAATTATAAAAATCGTATAGCAAACAGCCAACAACAATATTTAACCATTAAACACGACACATAACAGCATCTTTTGAACTTGAAAAAAGTTTAAAAAGTAATAAAACAAAAAAAAGAAAAAAATTACAGGAAATACTTTTATTGCTGTAACTTCTTCTTTTTTTTTCCTGAAGTAAGTTTTATAAAGTTTATTTAACTTGTGACAAATCGAATGTAATACATATTGAAATCGTCTGGATTCAGGCATGTTATATCAAAGATGGGAATTTTATTTATTTATTTTTAGCACAATTATACCTTAAAGCAAAATCAATTAAAAGCAGGAAATTTGGCCAAGTAATAATAATAAAAAAAAATTATTTCACACAATAACCGCTAAAATAAAATTTAATTATTTAAAATCAGATGAAATTAAAAGTGAATCATTATTAATGAAATGTTTTTTGAAATCAAACAGAAATTTACTTCAAATAAAACTATTAAAAGCTTTAAAAACACACAAAAAAAAAACTAAGAAATCGAACAAATCTGGGTCACACTTTAAAAAGCTTTTTTTTTGTAGGCTTCCTCCACAGCGTCTTAATTCAACCAAAAAATAATAATAAAAAAAAACAATTTAAAGCCAAAACTGAATCTACGTTCATTTGAATGATAATGACGTTTTAGTAAATTTTTTTTTTTTATTCAACATAAAAATTTGTCACAAACCGAGACCACAGCTTTTTATTTTTCATCTTTCTTTAAACAAATTTTGTGTTTTTTTTTTTTTTATTTTTTAAATCATTGAATGAGGTTATCACTTTGTTTTCTTTCTTTTCATAATTATAAATTCATTTATTTATGTTTTTATTTCATGTTTTTGATTAATAGAAAATTATTCGTTTTATTCGAAGAAAATTAATGAAAATTTTTTTTTAACAGTTCTATGAATGACCAAAAAAAAATAAAATTGAATCAAAATTGATCACAAAATTTGTTTATTTAATAATTAATTAACTTTAATCTCCTTTAAATGTAATTTATGTAAATTTATGTTGAATTAGGTGAGCTATTATACAATTGATGTCAATCTTTACTTCATAATTAGCATTTTATTGTCTTTGGTTTTTTTTTTTATTATTATTATTAATTATTGTGACGAATGTTGTTTGTTTTGTTAAAACTCAGTCTGATGTAGTGAGCTTTGCTCTTTTATTACTGATAAAATTTATTTTTTTTTGTTATTTATTCAGCCTTTAATTATTTAATTTTTTATCAAATAATGTGATAAAAATGGTATTTTCGTTGAATACGATTTGTTTGCATGTATAATTAGAATAATTGTAAGAGACTATTTAAGAAACATCGCCAGAGATTTTGGTGATCACTACGTAATGACAAAACTGTTAAAATTATTTTAATACAATTATTATCTAATTAGAATATCGTTTGACATTTATTGTATAAAAAACTCTCATTACTTACTAGCATCTTGTTGAAGATTTGTAAAATTGATATAAAACAGACTAAAGAAGAAAAAAAAAGAAACGAAATTTTAATCTCTCTGCATTATCAAAATAATTCTTTTTTAAAACGAACAATATAGAAACTTGGCAGTTAAATTAATTTCCGTAATTTTATTAATCTATAAAGTTCTCAATTTTCTTTCATAGCTTAAGAATTATTAAAAATAAATAGATTTTAGTAGCTGCTGCTGCCGTAATTTAACGTTTTTTCAATCTATGATGCACTTGCCAATTAGGTTAAGAATTATTTTGATTTTTCTTCTCATTTTTCTTCTTCTGTATAGAAATAAATGATTAGTTTTATGTAATAAAACTGACATAAACGTTATTGCCTGATTTTTTAATTCACCTACATATTATAGTATATAAAACACATGATTGTAAATTACTTATTATTAAAAGGATTATAACCCGCTTACAGTTATATAAAAATGCGAAAGTTTAATATTTGTTAACCACTTCTTCGTCTAATTATTCTGTTAAAAATTTAATGATTTTTACTTTACTTGTCACATCAAGCTTCTTCATTATTCTTTAGTTTTTATCGTTTTTTTTTTATTATTTTTACTTTTTTCATAAACCACAATAACTTTAATTGAATTTTTTATTTTTGTAGTGTTAAGTACGAAAAACTGCTTATTATGTAATTATTTTGTTAACTTTTCCCACTTTGTTTTTACATTAAAATTTAAATTTTTAAACAAAAATAAAAAAAAAAAAAATTTTTATAATTAATTTTAAGAAAAAGTAAAAAAAAAAAAAAATTATTTCGTTTTGCATAAAACTTGTTTTGTTTTTTTGTTTTTTTTTTCCGCTAATAAATTATATTTTGCGTCGTTTATTTTGGTTTTTTATTTTACCACGTTTCTTATGATGATTTTAAAAAGTAAAACTTTTTTCTTCTCTCTGTGTTTTATTATTATTTGACCGATTTTTTGTACTCTTGGGTGATCTTGGTCTTGATATTCCTCTTCGTTTAGTTTGCTTCTTCTGTTTCAATACTTGGTCACGAGAAATTTAATAGTATTAACAATGAATAAGAATTAGGTCACTACAGTTACTGAAATATGTATATCAAAAAAATGTTTTTTGTAATAAAAGGTCAGGGTTGAGGCTGTATAAAGCATACCAAAAAACCATTTTGTAGTTTTTGCTTGTCAATTAATAATTATTAAACTATTCATAAAAACTATGAGGAAACATTCATTATAAATAAGGAAAATTTCTAAAAGATAAAAAAAAAACATTGTCTCTTAAGATTTAAGACTTTTTTTATATCAAACAATGAAGGTTTTTTGTTAATAAATTGACCCAAAAAACTGTGCTTTAAAAACGGAAAACATTTGTAATGTTTTATTGTTACTTTTATTGTACATTTACTAAGCTCGCTTTTTCATTCACGTCAATCCATTTTTATGTTTTCTTTGGTTCGTTCATTTACATGCGATGCGAAATGATATAAAAATAAAAAAACTTTCATTTGCCAAAAAAATTCAAATTCAGTAATAAATATCATAAAAAAAAAGCTTTGGCATGTTGTGATTTGATCCATTTATTTTTATATGATTTAAAAAAATATATATATTTATTTAACACCAACGCTATTAACAATTTTTTTTTGTTTTTCATCTCTCTACTCGCTAATTACTTAAATCAATTAAACGAAAAGCTGGAAATTTTTGTTTTCAATATTTTTGTTGATTGATTTGTTAAGAAAATTAATTATATTTAAAATAAGAAAAAAACAAAACAGAAACAGCAACAGTAAAATAATATTTTTAAATTTGCTCATTAACGTCAACATTTTTGTTTTTAATACTGCAAACAAGAAAAATTATAATTAAGGAAACTTTATGGCATTATTTCAAAAAAAAATAAATTAAATTTTTATTTCATTTCTTAGAAATCAATTATCTTCTTATTTATTTTTATCGTGAATATACCATATTGTTAATGCGAAATCATAATAAAAATTATATAACGAATTGTTAAATTCAATTAAAATTCAATTGGGTGATTGAAAAATTAATCTAATCAAATGGAGAACAAACAAAAAATACTAATTAAATCGCAAAAAATAAAAATAAAATCTAAATGGCAATGTGAAGTAGCATTAACTCGTGAAAATAATTTTGTTTTAAAATAGCTGCGAAAAATTTTATTTGGTCTAATCCGCATTAAGAAAAATTACTTTACGTTATTAAATCATTTTTTTTAAATTCCTTTATTACCTATTATTAACAACAAAAAATTTAATTTAATAATGACGACAACGATCAAACAAAACAGAAATTCGTATTTATTAAAGATAATTATAAGATAGACAAGACACGATAATTCGCCCTTGCTTAAATCATTTTTTTTTTTCAGAAGGTTTTTTATATTTCAGTTGTGTGTTTTCTCTCCATTTAATTTTTGCTTATTTTTTTCAATAATTTTGCAACAGTAACAACAAACATTTGTCTGGCAGATAGACATCGTACATCATACATGAAAATAAAAAAAATAATGAAGAACGACTACTTCTACGCCAAATGAAATTAAAATTAAGTAAAGTAAATTAAAGTTCACAGATGTAACCGCTCTGATGTTACACCGAGGTCACAATGTATTTTTATTTTTATTTTAATTATTTTTAAGGTGACCGTCTGGATTCTGGTGTTTTTGCATTTTTATTTTTATAGAAAAATCTTGATCTAAATTCAAGCGAAAGCTTTTGTTTTTTTTTTTCTTTTTTCCTTTTCTTTTTTCCTTTTCTTTATGGATGATTTTTCAATAAATATTCGATTACGTGCAAAAAATATTATTAAAAGCTCGTGACAATTTAATAAATTTTCTGCTTTACAGCAGATAAATTGACTATTCATTCAAAAATACGATTAGCACGTCTTCATGATTTTATACTCTTTACATTTACTATAACGTAATTCTGTGTTTGTTGTTAATAAAACTAATTTAATTAAGATAAACAAATTAATTATTATTTTTTTTTTTCATTATTTGTTTTTTAATTTTGCTATTTTTGTTGATTTTCTTTTACTTTGGTGCGTCGTACTGTCTCGTCTTAAGTAGACCGAAAAGTATCAAATTGGGAATTAACTTCTTGTTAGTTAAAGTTTTTTTTCTTTTTCTTCTTCTTCTTTTTTCTTCTTAAAACGTTTTTTTATATTTTTATTATTTTAAAATAAATTTTAATTTATTTCAAATTTTTGGCAATAAAATAGCAAAATAATTATTAATGTTTTTAAGTAACTTTTTGTGGCTTTTAATAAATGTATTTTTTTTCATTCTTTTTATTTATTTATTACAGAATTAAATGGAAAAAAAAAATTAATATAAAAAAAGAAGCAAATAAAAACATAAAATGCCATCCACTTTGTCGTCCACTTGAAATGTTTTTTAAGCAAAAATTATGATTGAAAGAAAGAAGAAAAAAAATTTATTTATTTAGATTTCACCATGTTTTTGTGTTAGTTCAAAAGACAACCATGACTTGTGTTACGTTAAAAGGTTAATAGTTCATGAGCGTCTTCGGAATAACGTGTCACGAATAATGTCACTAAATGTTGCACCGTATCATGAACGATTAACAAAAAATAAAAATACTTCTATAAACCAAGACGACATTGTTTTATTTATTGACGATTTTTGCATGGTCAATCGTCAATAATTCAACATATTTTACAATCAAATAATTAATTTAAATATAATTCAACCAAAACATTTTTTTTTTTATAAATAAACGTAATCACTTAATCAATGCCAGATGTTAATTTTTTTTTGTTTTTTTTTTCCTTTTTCTTTCTTCATTTTTTTGTTTATTTCTTTATTATTTTTATTTATTTACATTTTTTTTTTTTTTTTTTTTTTTATTAAAAATATTATTATTAACTAAAATTAAATTATGGTTATAGATTGTAATTTGATAATTTCATTTATGGTTTTATTATATTTCTTTTATCAATTAGAAATTCTTTTAAATAGTTTTCAGTGGAATTTAACATTTATTAATATTTTTATTATTATTATTATTATTATTATTATTGTTGTTGTTGTTGTTGTTGTTCGTATTTTGCGTTTTAAATTTGTAATTTAAGAATGACGTAGTGCATTTAAGATAAGCTTTAAGTTCGATAACTTTTTTTTTTTTATTATTATTATTATTATTATTATTATTATTATATATTTATTAAGAGGTTATTACTTGAGTTATGTTTTATTTTGGCTTAAAGATAAAAGTTCTTGACTAATTGAAATTTATGATAATGACTCAGATGATGCAATTAAATATACGCCTAATAGCAGACTATATACGTAATGACACAATCTTTCATCATATAATTAGCAATTGATATAGAAAAACACAGATTCTGGTAAAGATTTAATGTGTTAAACGTAGACTAGTTTCATCTCTTAGTTTAGTCTCATTTTGCTGCTTAAAGATTTAAAAAAATACTTCCTAATTATTAAAGGAGCAAAAATTTCATCCAAATAAATTGCACTTGAACTCTATAGAAAAAATTGTTAGAATTTACGTCTGGTTTAGTGTATAAATCCCAAATGGTTTTTGGTAAATAAAATAAATAAATCATCATGCAAAACAATAAAAACTCAACAATTCAATAACAATTCAACGAAAACTTTAATAATCCAATCCACATCCAAAATCAGCAACTAAAATCATTTATTAAAAAGCGTAGTAACAAAAAAAGTAAAAACGTATATATTTCACACCCGCTGTTTAATCTGAATAACATTTTGTTATTAAATAATAAAAATAAATAAAAAATAGATCGCAATTTAGAATGTTAAACTACAAAAAATAAAACACTTTTTATGTATTATGTTTTATTTTAATAAAATATGTTTAAGTGTTTTCTTGACGTTAATTGATTTAATTCACATGAAATGAATTAATTTCAATTTAGAAATAAACTTTTTATTTTATTTTGTTTTTTATTTTATTTTATTAATTAATTTTTTTTTTCTTTTAATTTATTTACAGATATAAGACGGAGTATGCTTTGAACTAGTGATTTCCTGCTAAAATAAGGACATCAGTGTTTAAAGAGGAGAAAATAAATATAACAGCATTAGAAAATACCAAAAAAAGAGGACGACGAGGAAGCAGTTGCACATTCAAGTTTAATTAATTAACAGAATTAAAATTGATATTAAAATGTCTCTGTTACAATTAACACTCATATTGCATACATTATGCTCATATTTTTGTACAATATCTGCATATCCGGTAACATCAAAGCCACTTGAAAACAATCCGGAACATTTAACATGGGAAGCCTGGTTAATGGTTGACTCAAAACAGCCGGCCGAACATGAAAAACCGAGAAAAATTACACCAAAGTCTATATTTATAACGCCCAATTTAAATAATTTATCATCAAATTGTCCACCTGGTTATAAGGTTGATCCACGGGGACAATGTATACAGGTTGTCAATATAAATCCTTTTGATTTACTTGCATTGCAATTACAAAATAAATTCTCATCAAGCAACACAAAGGTGGAGGTAGAAGAAGAGTATGATTATGATTACGATTCGACCGGACCATTTCAGGTCAATATACCATTAGGAGTGTCAGAGCCAGAGCAGCCACCGAAAGTAGTAGCAAATCACTTGATTGATTTAAAGAAAATCGAAATTAATGAGAAGGAAGATGTTAAAGTGACTAATGTCGTTGAAAACAACACAATGAAAAACGAAAAAGAGTTTTTTCTTGGTGGCAATGATAAATCCACTACAGCATCTCTTCCATCCAGTACTTTATCTGTTACACCTTCTTTGGGAAATACTGTTCCTAGTATTTCCACAACCGCTGCACGTTCTGTTGCTTCAATAACATCACCATTATGGACAACAAATATTCGTCCAGCGCCTACGCCACCAATGTTATCGGCTACAACGAAATTTATACAGCCACCTCTGAATGTTGTTCCATTGCAAAGTACTTCTTCCAAAGCAACAACAATAGAGACAACAAGTGAAGCAATTACAACTGTCATTGTAACAACAGATGCACCACTAACAACAATGATAGAAACAATACTACCGTCACAAAATAATGACAAAGAAAATGATAAAATGATAGAAACTGAGAAAATTAAAATAAATGATAAGCAATCATCAGATTTATTATTAGAATTACAAAAGGAATCATTAATTTTACAAAACGTGAACAATGCAACAATTGGAGAAATAACGAATGGCGGTGCTAGCAATAATGGTGGTAGCACGTTAATGCCAAATGATGGTGAAACTGATATGATGACAGATTTCACAGAACAAGAAACACCAAAGACAGAGCCTACTGAAACAATTTTACCGGAAACATCAACAACCGAGTTACCCGGTACAACAATAATTGACGATCATGAGGCACAGGCATCCTCAAAAATGAAACAACAAGTTTCTATTATACGTTTGAATGGTAACAATATGCGAACTGCACAGACATCGAAACCAACTCAAAATGTTACACAACCGCGTAAACATAATCAAACAAGGATAAGAGATAAGGGTAATAGTAAGATAACAACTGTTTTCCCATTTAATACAAGGAAAACTTCGACAACTGTGAAGCAAGCGTCAGAGCTGGGTGATCTGGAGAAAGAACTTCATGATATTCAACATGATTCAATTGCGAATAAAAATATGCGCGAATCGTTAATTAGACAGGAAGAAAAGGATGCAGCTAGAGATGGTATTGATTCAAATAATCGATTTGTATACCATCATTTGGGTGCTAATAATAATCGTAATACCAACAATAACAATAATCGTGCAACTCAGCCATCAGCAGCATCCGAAAGCGTTAAGGAGCAGCTAAAAGTAATCAATAAGCTAGTGGAGGAGAGTCAAAAGCTTCAACAAAGTACAACAACGTCGAATTCGGGTCGTGTTAGATTTCCATCTGGATCATCTGACGATGAGCCAAGAACGGATAATATACGATTTCCAGGTCCCTCAACATCTCGTGTCACCCCAAATATGAATCGATTAATACCTGAAACACAACCAAAGAAACCTCCAGAGACACAACGTAAACAACCATTCTGGTGGTTACCATCTGGCTGGGAAGTTGAACAAAACGAGCAACGTCCGTTGTTAATGCGTTTTTGGTCACGTGTCCCATTAAAACGTGATCCAGTCACATCACGCCGTTCAACAAACTCACAACCAAATAGAGGTAACAGCGGACGCGGCCGTGAAAATTCACGTAGCCCCACCGAGAATTTATACCGTGAAGTTCCAGCACCAGATATATATAAAGTATTTAATAATAAAAATTGGAAACATAATCGAAATAGTTGAGAGAATTCAAAACAAAAACAAAAACAAAAATTTATTTAATTACATAAATAAATAGATAACGGAAACATGTTTCATATGTGCTGCATACATGTTTCATAGATGTGTTCTTATTTGTATATATATTTTTTTTTTACAAAAAGCTTTTAGTTGTTTAATACATAAAAATTTAATTGCCCACTGCTGCATGTATTATTTATTTTTAAGTTTAAAAACTATGATTTTAATTTTATAAATTTTTGTTTTTTCATTATTTTATTTGTTATTCTTATAATTAATGCATTTTATTATAAAAATAAATCAAAAAAAAAAAAAAAATGAAAAATGAAACAAAAAACAATAATTGTTATGGTCGATGTTGTCAGTATATATATATATATATATATATATATGTGTGTGTTTTTATTTTCTGTGTTGCTGCTATGTGTTTTTTATGTTAACAATGCTTCGAAACAAAGTGTACAAAAAATTAAAATTAAAATAAAATAATAAATAAAAAACAATAAAATTTTATGAAAAATTTGCATTTATTTAAAAATTATTGAATAATTAAGCCGAGAAAACAAAAAAAAAATGTTTCTTTTTTATTTTACAAACAAATTAGGACGAAGGCTGATCGATTCAATTGAAAAATCACAGCACGAATTTGCAATTGTATTTTGCCTTTTTATTTTTTTTTTTTTTTTGGTTTGTTTGTAATGTTTTTCATAAAATTTTTCTATAATATTAACTTATGTGCTTAATGTGTTGTTGTAGATGTTTTTTTTTTTTTATTTAATTAATTATTTTATTAATCAAATGTTTCAAGTCTTGTGTTTCATTGAGCAACCAACGTAAATAATGTTTTAAAATGCAAGAATTGATAAAGTAAAAAAAAAAAAAATTAATGAAAAGTTTTAATTTAACATAATCCTTGTAATGTTTTATGGATTGTTGTTTCTTTTTTTTTTATTATTACACATATATATTTTAATATTTTAATACTCTGTGATTAGATTAATTAATAATAATAATGATAATAATAATAATAAAGAATAAATAAATTAAAGAAAAAGGAACAGAAAATAAAAAAAAAGTTGAAATTACTGAATTTAAATATTTTTTCTAATTTATATAATATTTATATAGTTTAGGAAGAAATATATATTTTTTAAAATGAATAAATAATTAAATAAAAGATTTTTTTTTTCATTTTCTTCTTTCGGCAATTATTAATGATGGATTAAATTATCATTGGAACCAAATTTAATTATAATTAAAATCGCAATAAAAAAAAATTCTGTGGTAATAAAAACCATTCACTTGATGAAGGAGTTTATTCCGTATTATCTTCTAAAAAAATGAAAAAAATCTTTCTATATTTTGTGAATTTATTCCAAATATAACACTTTGTATTATTTTTACTTAATTACATTAATTTTAGCTGCATATTTTCACAGCTTTGTAAGAAAAAACATTTTCATTTTATTTACTTCATTATTTAATTTATTTAAAACGAAAGAAAAATCCATTTTTATTGCTTTGCAACTTCATTAACAACAACAAAAAATCCATATATATGTATATATAAAAAAATCTTTTTAATTATTTATTTCAATTAATTAATGAATCTAAGAAAATAATAAAAAAAAAAACTTTTCACTGTGTAAATACAAAAAAAAAAAAAAAAACAGAAATCGAAATTTATAAATATGAGAATCAATATTTAAAGAAAAACAAAAAAAAATTTTTTAATTAATAAAAACCGAAATGTGTATAAATTATAATTAATTGTAATTGTTATTAAACAATAATTGTAGTAATTTGTGTAATATAATAAAATAAAATATATAAAAGAAAAAAAAAAGATGAAAATAAAATCCAACAAAAAGTGTTTGTAGTTCATAATTCATAATTAAAGATATAGATGTTAACAGGTCCAGAAACTATATATTCTCCAGAAAGTTTATTAATAGTATATTGTATATTGTATATTGTATAGCAGTTCTATTAATATTCAAAGCCATCATCATAATTGTCTATTTCATCATCTTCCGAATCGCTGTTATTATGTTCGGTACCACCAACCAGCTCCAACTTAACTATTAAAAACAATTTTAAAGCCAAAAATTAATAATAATAAAATTAATAAAAAATAATTGCTTTACCATTATCACCATCATCGTCTTGATCATAATCCTCATCATAATTTATAAAATCAAAATCATATTTAATAAAATTATTATTATCATTATGTAATGATAAGCGTGGCCATTGATAAACTTTTATCGATTTTTCTAGATTTATATGTAAATAAAGACCACATATTCTATGCTGTATAGATTTGGGCTCGATACATCCAAATAAATGTAATATTGTTAAATAATTATCATTATTATCATTTATATTCATAATTATTACTTTAATTGATCTTATTTTGGCTCTTATTGAATAATCCACATTATTATTCATTTTTATTCTTAAATTTATTTCATCATCATTTTGTTGCCAAATCACTTCTGAACGTTTATATAAGTTCTTTAATTTTGGTAATCCATCATATTGTTTATCCTTATTTTTTATTTCATTATTTCTATTTCTATGGGCATTTTCAATGAAATTATTATTTGTTGCCTCTGTATTATTGAAATTCATTGTATTATTCAAAGGTAAAGATAATCCCAGCTATATAAATAATTAAAAACATTAATTAAATAAAGATAAAGAAAATAAATAAAGAAAGTACTGCATTTAAAAACGTCTAAAATTAACTTATCAGCCAATTTATAAACCGTTAAATCACACGTAACAAAATGTTATCAAAAAATAAACAAACCGATTCAATGACATCATTCATTGAAAAATCTAAATCAATGTCATATTGTTTTAAATTATTTATTTCATTATCAGTTTTCAACGTTTCTCGTCCAAGTTTGCTTGTATCTATTGTAACAACAGCATTTAGAAAATGTTTTGTTTCCTCATCATACGTAGCGTATCCTAAAATAAAATAAAAATAACAAACATGCAAAAAATAATTTAGAATTAATTATCAAACCTCCTTTAACTATTGAGTTGGCAATGTTAACATCCTCACTGGCTGTACAATCCAATAACATTACTTCATAATAAAAATTATCATTTTCTTTATTCAGATGTCTTTTAAAATATCGCACATAAAGATTTGAACAAGGATCAATAATTGTATCATATATAAAATCGCAAGTATCAACGTTCCAAATATTATTCTCATTATGAGATTTAATGCCAATTAATTTACATTTGATTGACATAAAAGGCACATCCAATATAATATTTTCCGTTATTGGTATAAGTTGATTATTATCAATAATTTTACAATCACCATAATCACAAAAAAATACTTTTACTTGATTATTATTAATTACATTCAATATTTTACCACGATTATAATTATTTTCAATGTTTACTAAACAAAAATTATTATTGTAAATAAATGAAAAGTCTCTCGTATTATCATCATTTAATTTTAAATTTAATGAATCAATATATGAGTCAATTTTGCTATTTAATAATTCTAATTTATTTATATCGTCAGTTCTGCAACGCTGTATATAGAAGCATTCGGGATTGTAAAATGTTAACATTATACATTGTTCAAAAACATTTTCATCTAAATTTGACCAATTTTCAGTAGTAATTTTATAATCAACAGTATTTTTGGTTGCGACTTCCACGTTTATTAATTTATCTGTAATTAACAAATCAATTGATTCTTTGGAATTATCGTTTAACTCTTCCAAACTGTTTTCTATATTATACATTGTTGAAATTATTTTAGAATATTTGAATGGTGTATAGTTTAAAATTTCATTTTTTATTAGAGCATTATCATTCTCATTACTATTAATATCAATAAGAGTCATAAAGGAATTATCATCACAATAATTATTATAGTTCGTTGTATGGTTAGTGGTTGAATTTATGTTAAATTCGTCATGTTTTGTTAATACATTTTGATCCATTATAGTTTCTACATCATCAAAAGACATTAATAATTTATCATCAATATTATCAGAGGTGGCAGATGGTGTTGTGATAGTTGGTAATGAAATTATTTCTGCTTCAATTGTTTTATTAGATAATGCACATATAGGATCATCATTGTCATAATTTACAGAATCCAATATTGATTTTACAATATCTTTTACGTTAGCAGTATCTTTTTTAGGAGAAATATTATAGTTTCTGTCTTGAAATTCCACTATTTCTTTGCAGGCAGAATTTTGTTTTTCTTTACTTATAGATTCACTATTAAATTCTATTCGACCAGATTCCATATTGATAAATTCATCATCTTGGTTATCAATTGATCCACAACTTCTAGCCATTAATGATAAATTTATTAATTGGTCATTATTAACAATTGCCAGTTTCTTATTAATTAAATTTTCTTTTAAAGAAATAACATTGACATGTGTAGAAATTGTTGGTAAATTTTCTATTAATTTTAAATTATCAACAAAAATTATATCAGATATAACTAGTTTTATCTAAAATGATATGAAATATTATTTCAATATTTATATTTATATTATTTAATATCAAAAATAAATTACATTGCCTTCAATATATGTATTGTTTGATTTTGTATCATTCAATTTCAACCATTGTTTAACGTTGATTACAGAAACCTTGTCCCATTCTAATTCTAAATCAATATTTGAGAGGCCAGCAATGCGTAAATCAATGCCCTATTTAGAAAATATATTATTTATTAAAAATTGGCAAGTTTTTTACAAAAAGAAAAAACCAAAAAATGTACCTGAGCCGGAAAATTAATAAATTCTTCTGGCAATTTCAATAGTTGAGACGCTGAGCATAATAAATATTTATTTTTATCAATTAACTTAATATTATACTTATTTTCTAATAATGTACTCTTTGTTTTGACAATGCCAATAATTTTACATCGATAATAAGTACTATTTACAGAAATACAACAGAGATCATTCAGTTGAAGCGGATAATGAGATTTATGATTGTTTACATTGCTAAAATAATTATTCATTGCAAGTAAAAACTTTAAATACTCATTCGACTGATTTACTGATGTCCATTTACTATCATGGAATTCTTTATGTTGTAACAAACGAGCAGAATATTTGATAGGATTCAACATATTTAAAATCTCAATTTTAATCTGTAAGTACACAAATTTATCAATAAATTTTCAATTTCATTATTTCATTTTATACTTACAAAACCCGTTTTTGGTAAACTTTTGTTAGCATGATCGAATTTGGTAAGAACATGACGAGATGGGCAATTACTTGCATTGCAATTACCAAAACCTAATAAATTTTCACATAATAATATTATTTTGTCATTACTGTTGATACACATTTTCTTTTCTTCTTGCTCTAAACGTATTTTCTATAATTAATATTATTTTATTGAAATATGAAATAATTATTTTAATTCGTCACAACAAACCTTTGATAAATTTATTAATTCTGCAGGAATGTCGGAGTTTAAACGTTCTTTCATAAAATCAATCAATTTTGGTATTTGTTTATTATTGTCTTCATCTAAAATAATTATTGATTTTGATATGTATTTCCTTTTAATATTATCATTATGAAATTGTTTAAAGTAATATTGGAAAAATAGTGAAAAACGATAGCAGAAGCATGACCATTTTTCAGAGAGTGAATAATGTATCATATTTTGTACATTATTCACCTTTATTTCATGTAAAATACAATCCACAGCAACTAGAATTGGTAACTGATTCTCTTCCACATTATTCCAATTTGATGCCAAATCTACGAGAAAATATCAATTAATTTATAAAGACATTAATTAGAAGACGATTTTACCAAATTCTTCTGGTAATGAACTATCGTGGCATTTAATGAATGGTATTGATGCAGCCCGCAGTGTATCACATATTATTTCTAAATCCTTTTTATAAGCACACATTATAATCGTTCTACATATTTGATAATTAAGTTTTGGTAATAAATCCAACAAAAACTTGTATTTATCATTTTTATGTATTATATTTAATGAAAATTGTGTATTGGCATAAACTGCCGCTTCAATATAACTTCCAATACATAGTAAGGAATTTTTATAAGAATTCATAAAATTTTTAATACATTTTTGCCATACATTTGAAGTAATAATTACTTGTAAATTATTGGTATTTTCATTACTATTGCTATTAAGTTCAACACAACAATATTTTATAATAAAGTGTAATGGTTTAATTGTTTTTTTTATTATTAAATCCAGTTCATCAATTATAAAATATTTCAATCGTTCCAATGCGATTGATTTTATTGAATTTTTCAATAATGCTTCTAAGCACAATGCATTTGTTACTAATATATCGCATCCATTTATTATATCACACTTAAATTGAGAGTAAATGAAATAAAACTAATTAAAATAACACAAATATAACAAAATTACTAACTTGTATCAAAGGCATTTTTCTTATATTATAAAATTCTACAATTTGCGCCTGTTGATTGGCATCTAATAGTAAATCATTACATAATTTAGCTATTAAATTTCCTTTATAACCATTCGGTGAGATTATTAAACAAATTGGTCCGGAACAATTTTTAACAGAAAAACGATTCAATTGAATTAAAGTACAAATAGCAGGTAGATATGACATCGTTTTACCAGTGCTACTACCATTAATTACGAAGAATGAATTTCCACTAAGTATGTGAGGCCATGAATACCCTTGTATACGATAAACCTGTCTAATACTATAAATGAATTGTCATTTAATAATAAATCTTAATTCAGAAATTTAGAAACATTTACCATTTTTTATATAATCCGTTATGAACTGTGTCCGCAAAAAAAGCATTTTCAATTTTGTCTATTGGTTTTGGTATGGTACTGCATTGTATAAAAACGCGATGAAATATAAGACTTTCCATCAAACTGAAAGGCATAATTAAAACAGCAATTTTATTTTCATTTGCTTGTATATTTAATTCATTATTATATAAGTTCATAAAAAATAAAAAATAAATTAAGAGAAAAATAGAATTCATTTAACAAGAATAAATCTTTTAATAAAAGTTCTCTCACCAAGGTGCGTTAATTCTATCAAAATATTTAAATTCATGTGAATGTTTTTTCCCATTATAACTATTAATATCTGCACCTGCTGGAATCATTATTGGTTGTTTATCATTCTTTTTTTCTTTTAATAAACGATGGTTATTCGTTACATGATCTACATGTATTTTCCCAATTACTGTTTGTGAAAGTTTTTCAGTTTCAGTTGAATCTCTTATTGTTAAAGATTTTTTTTCATTTATTATTGTAGTTGGACATTGTAAAATTCTTTGTTTCATATTTTTTCTTTTCAATAAACCAATATTTGTAGAAGAGCTTCCAATATTCCAAGACTGATTTACACTAGTAAATTCACTACAAGAATCATCAATTATAGATTCCGCCCCTCTAGATCGATATTCATTATTTTTTATTTCCCAATCAATAATTTTTTGATTCGAATCAATATTGTTTTGAGTTCTTTCTCCATAATCTACCTTTGTTTGACATAGAGAACTATAATCAATATTTTTATTTAATTTATGCTTAAATAAATTATTAATGTTTGAATTGTTGTGCCAACGCGGAATTCTTAATGTATTCAAAAGCTTTAATTCTAAAAATAAAATTTACATTGTATATAGTAGTAGTAGTTTTTAATTTTAAAAAATTACAAACCTGATTGGAAATTATTTGATAATTTTGCTTGATCGAGATCACATAAAATGGAAGCTGGTAGTACCATTTTGTTAGTGTGATTCTTTATTTCAACAATACCAAAGATATGGTTATGCTGATTATTTACTTCAGTATCGATGGTAAACTTTATTAAAGCAGCATCATTAAAACAATTTTCAATTAGGTTCGTTGATGATTCTGACCAATTTTCACAAATTTCTAATTGTGTAGCATCTAACTCAAAATTATACCTCTTTTCAGCAGGTATTATACGTGACATTCCTCCAAATATAACAGAATTGGTTTCAACTTCCGTAAAATGTTTCGGAAGTTCGACAATCCATTTTGCCGTACTTAATAGTGGCATGCTTGAAAAATAATGTAAAATATTTTATTTGAATGCATTATTATAAAACCTTATTTTTACCCATGATCAATTGCCCATAAAACATATTCCTTATCAGCATTAGATTGATACTCTAATATATCTTCTACTTGTACTCGAATCCACTTGTTCAAATTCAAATTCAGTATAGCAACAATCTAATTTTATGATTATTTTTATATTTTAATACGGAAGTAATTTGAAAAAGAATTATTGGGCATACCTCTCCTATTTTTGGTTTATAAGTACCATTTGGGTTTCTTTGAGAACTGGTTAAGTAAGATTGAATTTCATTTTCCAATTGAATCAATTTTGTATCAGACAAATATGATGAGTCGTATTTAAACCAGAACATGTGTGGATTTATGTAGTGTGTTATGTGAATCAATTCTGATATGGGTAAATTCATTGTACCGTTAAATAAAATAAGTAATTCAATCTCTCAATTTTGAGGTTAAAAATTTTTAACTTAACAAAAATCGTTGCTTTTTTGTATAATATTAATAAATCAATTTTTATAATTAAAACTTATTTATTGGAAATAGAGTGTATTTATTCAAAAAAAAAAAAAAAAATTATTAAAGTATAAAATAGAACCTTCTAAAACAGTATTTATGAATAGTTATCCGTTTAAAATTACAAACTTAATGTGGAAAAATCACCAGTTTAAATAAAATATAACCAACTATTTTTTTAATATTGTTAGCAGGGGGCGCTGAGTAACTCATAATTATTTTTTTTTTTAAGTTAAAACTATAGCATTTTTCAACTTATATTATTTTTGTTTGTATTTATAAATATGTAATCAAATTAATTATTAAGTAAATATTTAGTTTTATAAATATTTTGAATCAGAAAAAATTAGCATAGCGAGTAAATACTTCATGAAATTATCAAATAATGTAAACAATAAAAGAACTAAAATTTTCCCCAAATAATGATGTCAAATTATAATATTGAATTTAATTTATTGTTTTTTTTTAATATAAAAAAATTCTAACACTGCCATTGAATTATTTCTATATAACTATTAACATACAATTTTAATAATAATAATAAAAATTTATTCAAGGAAAATGATTTAATAAAACAGTAAAAAGATGATGTACATCCTATCAACATACATATTATTATGTAAGAAATAAAAGAGTTTCAAATTTGTTCCTTTAATTATTTTAATGCATATTAATTAAATACGATTGTTTGTCGAATGAACATCTATCTTGCTTGTTGTATTTTTGTTTTTAATTTAATGTTAGTCAAAAACTTGAGAAAATTTTATTTTCTTTAAAAAAATTTTAATTCATTTTTTATTAATTTAATTTTACATGTAAAAAAAAAAAATTTATTTCACTATCGCGTCCCGGTCTTCTTTTTATCTTCTTTTTCTAAAATTAAAAACATGATTTAAAAAATATAACGACAAAGGCTAGCAAATAAATCTACCCTTCTTTTCTTGTTCACGTCTGGCAGCTGCCTCAGCCCTGTGTTGTTTTATTATCGCTAATCTAGCTAAATCAGCTCGTGCTTGATCCGTCTTGCCTTCAGCATGTAATTTTTGATAATGTGCCTGTGCTTTTTGTTTTTCTATTTCTTCACGTTCACGGCGTGTCAACTCTGGTTGCCCAGATTGGCCTGCTGTAGTATCAAGTGTTTTTAATTTTTGAGTTTTCTTTTGTACACGGTTTGGATTTTCTATTTCTATAAGGCCTTGAACACCTTTAGCCTTTTTGTCCTCATCATCTGAATCATAAGACTCTGTGCCTGAACCACTTTCATCGCTACCCTTTTCAGCGGCTTCCTCTTCCTCAGATGATTCCTCTTCTTCGCTGTCGGTTGCATCACCTTCTTCTTTCTTTTCTCTGAACTTTTTCTCCAACATAAAGAAATCATAAACAAATTTATGTTAAAACAGGTTAGTTACAAATAAAAAATATATTAATACATACTTTTTCCTCTGTGCTTTTTTGGCTGCTTCTTCTAACTCCTCACGACTAGTAAAATGACGTGCACGCCCTTTGTGATTGACATATTTTCCTACAACAAAAAATTTTAAGGTTATGGTCACATATGCAAAATCTGTATCTATTTATATATTTTATCACTAAAAAATGAAAGTATTAAATGGCAAATTAAATTAAGATATTATTGCACCTAAAGAACACGATAATACAATTTTCCTACAAAAAATATATTATCAAAAATCTACGTCTAAATGAAATGGCTGACAATTTTTTTTTTTCGTGTTAATAAATTTATTATTCATTTAATAATTACATACCGCGTGGCATTTTTAAATGCACAAATTAATTATCACAGAAGGTTCAACTTCTTAAACTTTTCAATTTATAGTTTATTAACAATTTTATAAAAAAAATTGTACAAAAATAAATTTTAACCCAAAAATAATTTATTTTGCTACAGAGGACATACACAGTTTGCACTCCTAGTGGTAACAACTAGAATTATAGAAAATGTTAAATATTAAGTGCGAGAGAGAAGAAATGTGGGATTAAAATAAATTTACTTTCTCCCTTGCACTTATTTAATCAACGTGGATAAATGTAAACTTGTCCAATCTGACAATAACAAAATTTAAATGCAATTCAATTTAATTAAATATATAAAAAATGTACTTATAAAATTTAGTTGAAATAATTATTAGTTAATTTAAGTATTTAAAGAGAAATTTAAAAATATATTTGCTAATAATCTTTTTACTAACAAAAGAGTCACCTATGCTAAATTTGATCAACTATATTTGACATATGATTTTAACATTCGAAGAACAATGAAATAAATCATTTAATCACGCAATATTAAGTAATAAACAAAAATATTCTTAATAAAATAAATTAATTATTGGGTGAAGTGATATATAAATTGTGTTTTATAAAAGTATTTTTATTAATTTATACACAAAATCAGGTATAATTAAATAAATGAAATGTTATCAAATAAAATATGTTTATTTTTTTTTTTTTGTAATGTCATGTTTTTTCTTCTTTTTTCCATTTTTTTTTTTGTTTGCACATCAATGTCAACTACAAGAAATAATTTTTGGAACCTAAGTAAAAATAATAATACAAATAGCATAAAACAAAATGTTCAGCTTTGACGGTGAATATCGTCGAAGACCACAACAAAATTTTGGTGGTGCATCCCAAGTAAATAATCGTGATACATTAATAAAAAAAGCTCATGAGGAACGTCAAAAAAGGGACGAAACAAGGCGACAAAATGATAAAGCAAAAATTATACAATCAACAATGCGTAGTTTCATAATAAGAAAAATAATAAAATCAACTCAACGTGATAATTTTGATAATTATATTAAAATATATGGTTTAAGTTCAATTGGACATTTACATTATTTATTACCTCGTTTATTATTATTTTATGATAAACGCGATGTCAAAGACAATGAGAGAATGGTAAAGAAATTATTTTTCTTTGTTTCCATAAAATAATTCCATTTTCTTTTAATTCTTTATTTTATAAATTATTTTTAGATATATTTATGTCAATATTTATTAAGAGACACAGAACGTATTTTATTAATAGCAATCGGTGATCAAATTTGGATGTATAGAATTAAGAAGTTATTAGCACTATCACTAGAATTATTATTCTTACCAGAAATCTCAATAGTAAGTAAACTTGCAATATTTAAATGGTCATATGATATATTTTTTCACTCAATCCAGGCTATTCCAATACGTATGTTAGAAGAATATTCTTCTTATGATGTGTGCAAGAAATATTTAAAAACTGATATAATAACAAAAAACTATTTAGATAATATATATAATTATTTAATACAGAAAAATTATTACAAATATGTAAATCAATTAATAATTGAAAAAATACCTGAATTAGACGATAAAACAATAATACCACCAAATCATATATCAGATACAATATTAAATATGCTAATAAGACCATTAAAACTTGTCACAAATGTTGATAATGAACTAAAGTATGTTATAAATTCTAATTCTAATTCGATTTTTTTGCTTTATCAAATTTTTTTTTTTTTTTAGTAAAAATATTTTATTATCATTTGCTTATCATATATTATCAAATGAATTTTGTAATGGTATAAAATATTTCATATTACCATCATTGAGCTGTTTAAACGATTTCCCATTTAAAATGTTAATAAATTATTTGTTAATAACATATCAACAATATATTAATAATGTCAAATTGATTAATAATAACAACAATCATAACTATAATAAGGAGAATATAAATAATTTAAAAAATAAAGAACAATTATTTTCATCATATATATTATATTCAATATTAACATTAGATTTGTTACATTTAAATAGATTGGATAATATTGATTTTTGGAATTATATAAATTTAATATCAATATTATCAAATAATATAAAGAAATTGCCAACAAAAATCTATAAACAAATTCACGATGATGATAATAATGAAGATGACGATGATGATGAAGATGAGACAAATGAAAATGATTATAATAGTAAAAATAATAGTATAAATATAACAGAACATCACATACTACTAGATATTGTTTCAATGTTAAATGAACAAGATCGCAGTATTGTAATTGTTAAAAAAATTGAAGAGACCTTAGATAATAATAATATAATTCAATCAATATCACAAATATGTCATAATTTAATGACTTATGATCGTTTAGCTGTTTTTGAATATAAGTATGTCATTATTACCAATCAAATATATTATGAATTATTGATTAAATTAAAATATTTGTAGACTTTTATACACACTGGCGTTTAAACCAAATTTTATAAGATCTCTGTGGTATACGCTTATAATGCCAACAGAATACCAAGGTATTTCATCACCACTAGCATTATTATCGACAGGTGTAAATATTTGTAAGTTTTATAAATGAATTATTATCAATGTTTTATGTATTGGATTTTATACATGTATTTTAGCAAAAGAAGTTGCTGATAAAATAATACCAATGCTAGCAACATTCTGTGCACTCTTTAGTCAATTAATATTTACATTACATGATACAGAATTTTGTCAAGAGAATATTATATCTGCGAGTAGAAATAAAATGATGCCATTTAAAATAAGTGAAATTATACAAATAAGCTCATCATTAAAAGATATATGTTTAGGACTAGTTGAATTAGCATTTCCTGAAACACGTTCAAATTTTAATGAACATTATCGCCCAGTATTAATATCAATTAATTCACATTTACCAGACAGTAAAAAGGTTAATAAAAATATCTGGCCACATTTATTAAAAGTCTGCGTCAATTTATTACGACAAATTTATAATCGTGATTTACGTTATCGTTTTTGTCCGGAAAATCATTGGATTGCGCAAACTTTGAATTTACCACTTGATAAACCAACAGATTTACATTTAACGAGGGGCCGACGTGGTATTCGTCCATTTCAACCGATTAAAGATTTTACTCGCGAAGATTTGGAGGAGGGACCACCATTATCTATTAAACAAAAACGATCAATAACAATATTAAAAGAAATACCATTTGTGGTAACATTTAATACTCGTGTCGGTATCTTACAAGGTTTACTAGGTGCCGATAAATTAAAGTCACAGGGAGAAATTCAAGGTTTCTTGCAAGGGCCCTCAATACAAATTAAAGTGAGGCGTTCACATTTATATGAAGATTCCTTTGATAAATTAAGTTTGGACAATGAATCTAACTTACGTTTTCGTATGCGTGTGCAGTTCGTTAATGAAAATGGCTTAGATGAGGCTGGTATTGATGGAGGTGGTATATTCAAAGAGTTTTTATCTGAATTAATTAAAAGAGCTTTTGATCCAAATCTTGGATTCTTTAAGTATGAATTTTTAAATTGCTTAATTGAATTTAAAAAACGAAATAACAACTATTCTTTACTTCTAGAACGACGACAGATAATAAATTATATCCTAATCCAGGTGTTGCTAAAATTAGAGATGATTATCATCGTCATTATTTTTTTATTGGTCGAATTCTGGGCAAAGCATTATATGAAAATATATTGATTGAGTTACCGTTAGCTGATTTCTTTTTAACAAAAATAACTGGAAAATCGTCAGATGTCGATGTCCATCAATTGGCATCATTGGATCCCGTACTACATAAGAATTTACTATTACTAAAAGGCTATGAAGGTGATGTGTCTGATTTGGAATTAGATTTTACTGTAGTGCGTGATGAATTAGGGGAAACAAGAGTAAGATAATTCTTTTTCTTTATTATTTTTTCTTTTTTTTATTTCCTACATTAATTTATTCAAATTTATAGATAGAAGAATTAAAACCGAATGGTGCAAATATACCAGTGACAAACTCGAATCGTATCGAATATATACAATTAATGGCTGATTTTAAAATGAATAAACAAATAAGACAGCAATGTTCGGCGTTCCGACAAGGTCTATCAAATGTTCTATCTGTGGAATGGTTTTACATGTTTAGTAATCGTGAATTGCAAGTGTTAATAGCTGGCGCAGAAATACCAGTTGATATAAATGATTTGAAAAAATATACGAAATATGGTGGTGATTATAGTTTAGAGCACCAGACAATTATATATTTTTGGGACGTATTGAATAATTTTACGAATGTCGAGAAAGGACAATTATTAAAGTTTGTAACTAGTTGCTCCCGCCCTCCATTATTTGGTTTTAAGGTACTAAATATGAAAACAATTTATTTAAATTACCTATTATACTAATTGACATTTTTATTAAAGGACTTGGATCCACCGTTCTGTATACAAAATGCGGGTGATCCTGATAGATTACCAACGGCGAGTACATGTATGAATTTATTAAAATTACCGACATTCGATAATAAAGATATACTTCGTGAAAAATTATTATATGCAATACAAAGTAATGCTGGTTTTGAATTAAGTTAAAAAATAATTATAAAACTAATAAAAATTAATTGTCATATTGATGTTTTTTATAAATGTTTTGTATGTTTGTTTATTTAATGAATTTAATTTTTTTTTTTGTATAAATATATAAAATTAAACATAAAAGTGAGAAAGGAAAAGAAAGAAAAATCTTTTTAATTTATAATTTATATGTATATTCTTAAAAATAAAAACAAAAAAACTTATAAAACAATGTGAATTGGTAGTTTTCTTTTTGGAACTGTTTTATCCGGCACTTTTTCGTTAGTTCATCTTGCATCGAACACCACCACTGAAAAATATATTATTCCGTTAATAATGGTCATTATATTGTTTAGAAATTATATTGATAATGTGTAGTAACTTACATCGTTTTGTACGTTTTTTATACATTATACGATATCCACACTCACGACACCGTATGGGATCTCGAGGTCTCATTTCGTTCTCATGATGACATTCTGTGAAATAATATTTGAGGTTATAAATTTAAAAGATTTTTCATTTCAATGCAAAATAAAAATAACAATACTTACCACCGCAAACATAAATCATTGCTTGTTTTAAAACAGAATCTTTTGATGAAGATGGTTCAGACATATTTTATTCCTTTTTAATAATTATATACACAGCATTTAACAACAAATTTTAATTCACTGTCAATATGTTTTTAAAAATATGTGCCAAATATAGTAGATTTATTTCTACCAGGTAACGCATAAAGCGTGTTTGTGCTTTTTCGATAATAACTTGAGGCAATACAATACAATAAGTTTTTTTTAATTTATACAAGGCGTCGCTATTAATTTTTGTTTGCGGCATAAAAAAGTGCTTGTCACGACTGATACAAAAAATAAAACTGAGAAAAAAAGCAACTCAAGAGAAAAGAAAACTTGCCACTGTCATTACCAAGCATTTTTATTATAAGCTACATTAAATTATTAAATAAAATTGTTGATTTTTTTTTTGGAAAATATAAAACAGTACAAGGTAAATAATGAATTGTGAATTTAATTATTATATTAGGATCAAATATAATATCGAATGAGTTGTGAATCATTTTGTAGGTTAGTTTTAATGAGTTTGCATTTTATTTTCTAGTAAAATGAGTGGACCAATATTTGGATCTTCTGCCACAACTGGTGGATCATCAGGTTCGAATCGTCATCTTGTGGAATTCAGGGCGGGTCGTATGAACATGGTTGGTACAATGGTTCATCCCGATAATCGGAAGGGTTTGGTATACGTTTATCAAGCAGAAGATGGATTAATTCATTTCTGCTGGAAAGATCGAACTTCTGGCAATATTGAAGATGACCTAATTATATTTCCGGATGATTGTGAATTTAAAAAAGTGGAACAATGTAAAACTGGACGTGTGTATTTGCTAAAATTTAAATCATCGTCAAGGAAATTATTTTTTTGGATGCAAGAACCAAAAACTGACAAGGATGATGAGTGGACTCGTCGTGTTAATGATGTTATGAATAATCCACCATCAATTAATAATATTGGCTCTAGTCGGGCAAATGGTGGTAGTGGTAACTCGGATAATTGTGACTTACAATATATGTTAAATAATATGTCACAACAACAATTAATGCAATTATTTGGTGGTGTTGGTCAAATGGGCGGTCTTAGCACATTACTGGGATCTATGAAGTAAATTATTTTCAATTAATTTTTTTAAGTTCTATAAACTAATAATTTTTTTTTGTATATTAGTCGCCCATCATCAGGAAATTCAAGCTCCCGTTCAAATACTACACCAACCGCAACTAGAGGAGCGGCAGCAGCTTACTCATTATCTGCAACACCGTCTACTGCTACAACAACAACCACCCCAACAGCTACAGCTACATCTGTACCTAGTACACCAAGAGCACCTAAAAAATCATCTAAAGATAAAACGACAGCGGGCAGTGTTGAACCATCAACACCAACTGCATCTACTGCTGGTACAACAGATGCTGGTAAAAATGGTTCATCCCGAGCATTATTAACAGAACTGCAAAACTACCTTTCTGGCTTGACACCAGGTATTTTAATTTTTTTTTATTATTTCGAAAAATAGATCTTGTTTCACTTTTATTTTCTCTTTTGTTAGCACGCGGAACAGATAATACCAGCCGTAGAGAAATTGATTTATCAACAGCAATTAATTCAGAAACGATAAATCCAATAATATCAAATCCAGAAACCTTAAATTCATTACAAGTGCATTTGCCAAATATTGAAACAAATGATAATATAAAAGAGCAGTTAAAGGACACATTAGCATCACCACAATTTCGTCAGGCTTTATCAATGTTTTCATCAGCGTTGCAATCCGGCCAACTAGGACCCGTCGTATCACAATTTCAGTTAAATTCTGAAGCTATTGCAGCAGCTAATAGTGGTGACTTAGAGCAATTTATTAAAGCATTAGAAAACACAACCATTAAAGATGATGATAATGATGAGACAGCAGATAGTAAAAAAAAGGAACCTAAAGAAGAAAAAAAGAAAGACGATGATGATAATATGACAACTGGTTAGAGAAAAAAATAATGAAAAAGTTTCTGTACGTTATAATTCTCTTTCTTTCTTCTGCTTAATTAGAAAAAAAAAGAAAACAATTAAAATTAATTATATATTTTATTCTTTATTTTAATTATTGTTTTTTTTTTTTTTTTGTATATATTTTGTATATACAAAAAGAAATACAATTAATAAATAAAAACAACATGGAAACAAACAAAATTTAAGTAAATAAAAAAAAAATTTAATGAAAAAAACAAAAGATTTCAGTGTTAACCACCCTGTAACCATTCCTTAATTATATTTTATTTTATTGATAAAAAAAAATATGCAACAATGGGCCTTAAAAATGAACACATCATCAATTTTTAATTTTTTTTTCTTTTTGTAATATATAAATACGTAACTGCGAAAAGAATTGCAATTGTATATGTCGCATTTCTAGTTACATTTTGGTTTCGTTATTTAATTTTTTTTTCTTTTATCTTCTACTGTTTAACCACGTATTGTTTTTTTTTTTTTGTGGTTGTGTACAGTTTGTTTCTTTTTTTTTGTTCATGCAAAATGTAGCAGAATTATTTGTATTTTTATTTTTTTTTTCACAACAAAATAATAATAATAAAATCGCGTTAATTTTTTAATGAAATATATACGTACGTAACGTATGATTGTATTGTTTTTATTTATTTTTAATTTTCGTCAATATGCGAATGTATGCAATTTTGGTTTTGCAGTGAATATATTAAAATAAAAGAAGTTCAACAGTTAAGATCAATCTTTTATGATTTTTTTTTTATTTTTTGTTTAATTAATTAATTAATTGTAAGAAATGCATAAGATAATTAATTAATAATTTGTGACGTGAAAGTATAGAAATTATTAAATGTAAAAAAAAAAATTTATATAAAACCGGTTTAAATAATTAAATAAATTTACCAAAAAAAATTAATCGACAAATACACGAGGAGATTAACGTTGCCTACTCATATATTTATAAAGATTAACATCTGGAGATTCCATCGATGGTCTTATCGTTTTCTTTCTTTTTTTATTTTGTTAAAGCCTTTTGTTCTTAACATTATCACAACAGTCATGGTGTCATTTCGCAAGCGTTTTATGCAAAAAAAAAAAAAAAATCATTTATTCCGTTGTATTTAATTAGCCGGCTTATTTAACAAATGCGTTTTAATAGAAGAATAAATAAAAACGAGTTTTCAAATACTCAGTACATATTTGACAAAAACCAAAATTAAATAATATTACACAACAAAAGGAGTTGTACAGAGCTAGAAAGCGAATAATAATAATAATAATAAAAAAATAAATAAATAATGTAAATTAAAATAATACTTTGTTGATACAAATAAAAAATGGCGAGTTAGATCCTGCAAGAAGTATGATACCTCTCGCTTTTAAAACAAAAAATTAAATAAAAATAATAAAGTTATAAAGTTTTTAAATAAAATAAATGATAGTTTTGTTTATTTAATTTGTAAATTTAATCCAAAAAATATAAATTAAATTGCATTTAAGAAAGTAAAATGTATTTAAAAAAAAAATTATTTCATTAAGAAAAACTGAATAATAATAATAATATTATATCATAGTATTAGTGTATATATATTTTACGTAAAATATAAATAAAACAAGTACGTATTCCGTGCATGTGTATTATAAAGTGCGTCAAGGCCGTACATACTTCATTTTGCAAAAACCAAACTAAAATATAATATTTTCTATACATTTACACGTTTCTCATCATTTTTGTTGTTTTCTTTTAAATATATATATATTTTAATACAACAAGTTTTATAAAATTTTCACACTATTATACATTGTATATCAAGTTGTGTGCGCATTTCGTTTCTCCTTTAAAATTACAAAAAAAAAAAAAACAAAATTATTATTTTTCATTTAAAATATATTATCGCATCCAACACATTGACAATTTCATACGTATTATTATTATTTTATTTTTTTGCTGTTGCGTTGTTGTGTTTTTGTTATTCTTTTATTTTATTTTTTTCCATGTAATAAATAATATTTCAATAAATAATAATAGAAAAAAAAGAAAGAAAGATTGAAAACAAAAAGAAAAGAAAAGAAAAAATAAATCAAACAAAAAATTAATATTTAAATTAAATTAAAACAAATTATCAATATATATATATATATATATGTTCATATATAAATTAATAATAAATGTGATGTGGAAATGTACTTTTAAAATAAACAAATAAAAATTCATAATAATTGAATGGATGAGTAAATAAAGTTATCACGAAAAAGAAAACAACTGAAAATTACAATCGGTGATTATAAATACAAAAAAAAAAAAATAAATAATAATAAATAAATTAAAAAATGTGAAAAATTAAGTGAAATTATCAAAATTTATAAAAAAATAAATATTAATTATTATAATAGTGTTTGTTTGTTTATTCATTATTATTTCGGTGCCTGCGTTAATTGAGTGTAATTGTGTGGGCACATTTTAATTTGTTTTGATTGTATGTAATTAATTAATTACAATATTTTTACAACCCTCTGGACCATATTTTAAACTGTTTAAAAAGAAAAAAAAAAAAACAATTGTTTAACAAATTTTATTTAATTAATTTTCGTAATTATATTTTAAGGTGAGTTTTTTTAAATTTATTATCAAAATTTCATCACCCAATTTTAATTATTAAAATAAATCAAATTATGCAATTTTTCGTAAAATTTCGTACAATAAATAATCATCTCTGTGTTTTTATCATGAAAGGTTTTTTTTTTTTATTATTATTATTATTATTATTATTGCGTTTTAGAGTTTTCTTGTATCGTATTTGAGTTTTTATCAATTAATTAGTATTTTATGACAGCTAAAAAAATTTGATTATTTTTTAATTGCAAATCGCAGCTACAAAAAAAAAAACTTATTGGAATCAAATTTGGATTTAAATTTTATTTTGTACTTTGTTGCGTTTGTCCAAAGTTTTGCCTCTGTATTTAATATTTGCTTTTAAAAAAAATTGTAATTGAATATCGTGTGTCTTACTTTTTCTTTCTTTTTTACCACCAATATGTTTTTTGTATTGTTATAATTCTGATGTTTTTGTCGTCAATGGCGATGTATTCACATTGAAACCATATACTCCATTTATATTAGGGTAAATACCCACATTTTACTGATAAAATTGTTTTGTAAGATTTGGTTGAAAAAAAAAAATTGTGTGGGGGTGGATTTTTTAATTAAAAAAATATATAGTGCCACCCTGTATTGCAACGCATAATTACAGAGACGCATTTTAGATATGCAGTTATAGCGATTTTAACTCTTTTATTTGTTTTTCTTCTATTTTTTATTATTTATTTTTTGTTTATCTTTATGTAAATAAATTTTCGTTTTTCTAGTTTTTTTTTTTTTCGTATCTAGTGTTTTGCTTTTATTTTATGCTGTATTATTATTATTTACTTTTTTTATATTATTATTATTCTTGTATTAGTATTTTGACATTGAACTTGAAAAACGCCACCGCGTTCAATAATACTACTAGAACGCATGCGTCTTATTCTAGTTTGTTATTTTGTTTTTGTTTGGCCAAATTAATGAAAATAAAATTACATAAAAAAAACGAGATTTCGTGATGTATCGAAATAGGAAATTGAATTAAACAGTTAATAAAAAAAAAAAAAAAAAAAAAAAGTGAAAATTTTCTACAGTGTATAAAAAGTAAGCTTTATAAAAATCTAAAAGTAATTTTACTTTCTTGTACAATTAATTTTTTTTTTTGTATATTATTTTTTATATTAATTTTCTATTATTATTGCTATCATGGCCCCACTTTGACTTTTATTTTACACTAACTATATCTAGCACGAATACTACCTTATTATGTTTTGCACACATAGATAAATATTACAATGTTTATCACCAAAAAAAAAGCACATAATTTCCCCAATAGATAATACAAGTACGTGTGAAATTTGGAGCAATAGCTAGTTGAACTTTTTTTCTAATGAAACATACGTTGGCTGTATGTGTAAACCCAGATAAAATTGTGCTACTACGTCATAAGTTTTCTTCTTAAAACATCTTGGGCAAAAAAAAAAATAAACAAAAATAGTTCTTTTATGGTATGGAATATAAGTGTGTTTCACTCTCATTCTCTGATCTCTTGGTTTATTCTTTTATATAATTTCATTTTCTAATAAGACTATATACTTTTTTTGTTTTTGTTATTTAGTCATAACTTCATTAGTCATATACCATACTCTAGGTTAAATAAGTACATGGGCATTTCCTGTAAATTTAAAAATAAATTCACTGCTACTGCTCCATATAATTTTTTTTTTAATTTTCTTAAGACACAAAATTCTTATAACTTTCCACTTAGGTTTTTGTCCCGTTTTCTTTACTAGAAACAAGAGGTTTATGGTATTAAATTTGAATAAATGTTAATCGAGCTATTCTTGTAAAGGTCATACTGCCGCCCATCATGGTTATAAATCTCTTTCGTTTGTTTATTTTTCTATGAAAATATTGCAGGAAGTACGTTGTTTCCTTTTTTAATTGACGTCACCCTGTTGTATTGCTTATACTTTATACCGAAATTAACAACAAACAAAAATTGTATCAATATTTTTCCTGTAATAAAAAATGGTTTAAAACAATTGTAAAGAATTTATACTTAAAAGAAAAACAAGAACAGTTTTTTTTTGTGAATATATAAAGAAATAAGCTTAATAGCTCATTAATTTATTAACATTTTTCAATTTTTTTTTGTGAATAACATAAATTAAGAAATTAATATTTTAAACTAATCGAAAGGCTTTAATGTTATAAATCTGGACAGAAGAAATGCAACTAAAATTGTTGAAAGGACAAAAAAAATTGCAAACGTATAGAATGTGTCTTCGGTGAAGATATCCGTGAATGCTGGAATATCATTGTATAAACGTTCAATTATATCCAAATGACCACCAATACGTCTTTTTCCATCCATCTTAATAAGCTAAGCTTCTCCCAAGGTTCCCAATAATTTATTATGATTTTATTTACGTTTGACGGGACCGCGAGCACCTCCGCCACCAACAATAGATTTCTTCTCAGATTTTGTTTTAATCGTACTAATAATTTCTTCTTTTGGTGCCAATGTCGATATATGTTTATTGCAAAGTAATAACAATTCTAGTGTAGATAAATTTTCACTTTTTATTTTTATGTTTTTACACTTTTGTTCGCCTAAAAACGAAAAGAATTAAGAAAGTTAATTACATGAATTAAAAATTGTTAAAAGCCTTCATGTTTTTACTTGCGACAGTTGGAATTAATGTGAAATTTATTATTGGGGAACTTCGATCACAGACAACATCAGTTTTTATTGTACAATTTGGATTTGTAGATGATATCCTTTGACTAGTTAGATGAAATAATAAATTTCTGCAATAAAATAAATGATTTATGTAAATTATAATTCATGGAATTATTTATTATTTTATTTTATTTATAGAAATCAGACAACTGAGGAGCACCTCATTAATAAACAATTAATTATAACGTATAATTAAGCAATGTCTACAGAACGTGAATTAACACCGGGAATGCCAACACCATTACATACTCTGACATTTTCCGAAATAACAAAAGCAATTCAATTAAACCAATTGAATGGCGCCGTTAGTATTTTAGGAAAAGCATATGGTAAGTTTAATTGTAACTTACCTTCTTAATTTATTTAATAGAAACAATTTATTTAATGTCAATTATCACTTTTTAAATGTCAGCCATTTTATGGTAAATTTTATTTAGTTTCATTATGCGCATGCGCTCTAATTAATTTTTATTTCAATTCATTTAAATATTTCAAACAATTTTTTTATTTTTTTTTTCAAATTAAAAAATGTTTTTTTTAGTTTATTTTTGAATATACCAACCTTGTTGAATTAACATTTTCCGAAAAAGGATCAAATGAAAATGTTATTCTTTTTACAGCTTTTAAATTAATTTGTTTTATTTGTTTTCCAATAGCTGAAACTATGCCACCGGATCGTTTTAATGCACCACTAAAAGGTATTGACATTTTTATTTAACTTTTATTACTATTCTAATTATAAATTAAGTTAGTAAATATTATTTTTATTTTATTATTATTTTTTTGAATTTATTATTTTTGACACATGTCAAACTATGTTCTGACTTTAAATTATACAATAAAAACAAAATAAAATATAAACTCGTGCGTAATGACGTAACAGTTCAGTTGAACTTAAATTTTGTACTAATAATATTTTTTTGCGAATACTTGTAATTATTTAAAAATATTTATTAGATTTTCTAACAATTAAAATAGATTCTAATTATTAATAATTGCTTATTTCGGTGAAATAAAGTAATTATTTAAAAATAAAATCAAAATTTGAAATATTTCGATAATAAAAAATTAAAATATTTGTTCCAATTTTAATAGTTCCATTATATTTCGAAATAATTTCTCAATACAAATTTAAGTTCAGTGGTTATGTTTTACTCCATGTTATTTTATTTTCCATTTTTACATACATATGGCGTCTGTCATTGTGAAGTGAATATTTTCATCTACAAAATTAATAATTTTGTGTTTTTGTATAATCCTTTGTGCCTCGAATATTATAAGTGATTAAATATAATGTACCCAGTTGGGCAGCGTAAGTTTCTATAAAGTGTTTTCAATTAATATATGTTATTGATGCTCTAATTGTAATGCAAAGAATACATTTTCCTATGTGCTGACCATACAATGCAGCTGATTCACAAAAAATATTTTTTCTCATGTTTAAACAAAAAGAGGGAAGAATTTTTTTTCTTCTTTTTTTTTTTTTTTACGATAAAGACAAAATGAAGTTTACCAAATCGTTTTTATTTACTTCATAATAAACGCGTGTTTTTCTGTTTAATTAATGCAAATATAGTGTAAAGTTTTTAATAAATTATTTTTTTTTTTATTATGTTTATTTATTGAAGATTTGTGTGTTTAGTTTGAGTTTTGGTTTTTATTTTTTTTTATTTTTAGGTCATCGACCGACTTGTGTTTGGTTGTATGAAAAATATCATAAAAAAAAAATAAATGAAAAAAATTCTTCACCTCATATATAACATTTTTTTTTTATTTCTTTAATTTAGATTTGTTTCTAAATTATTATGTTTATAAAAAAAAATAATAACAAAATACGCGTAATTTTTTTTTCTTGGTACTATTAACATTGTTGTTATAATCAGATTGTAAATTTTTTTGTATAATGGGCAGAAAAGGAAAATCAAAATAATGAGGCACAGACGATACCCCTTCTACTTTATATTTATATTTTTATTTCATTAAAAAAAAATTTCTTACTATTAATGTCAACCCCCGACTAAACAACGAACGATAGACATATTTTATTTATTTATTTATTTTTTTTCTGAAAATTAATTTAACAAATAATAGAAAATATTTTACACTAATTAGTAAATAGTTATTAAAAACGCATTAACAAATGGATAGAAACAAATGACACACATTCACACTTAAAAACATATTATAAATAATTTTATCATTTATTTATTATATTTTCCTTTAATTTGGGTTTTTATTTGTTTAGTTTAAATTTTTTTTATCTTTAATAATTTGATTCAAAATTTATTGTCAAAATTTTATATTAATGAATTGTTTACAGGATGATTTAATGTTTTTTTTTTTTAGTTTTAATTATTGTCATTTTTTAATTTAAAAAAAAGTAAAAGGAAATGAAAAAAAATTTGGTTTATTTCAGAGTTTTGAAAAAAAAAAAGTTTCACCTGCTTCTTACCACCTGTTTATTTCTTTATATTTTGTTTATAAAATAATTTAAAGACGATTTCGGTTATGATTTATTTTATTTTAATAAAAGAGGAAATAAATTCAAATAAATATCGTGTTTAAGAAAAATTAATTAATTAACTAAGTAAAATGACACGAAGAAAAAAAAAACAATTAAATCATCAAGTGAAAATGTAAATTGGAACTTTTGGATAATTTATTTATTTTTTTTCTTTATTATGGTTTTATTTTATGTTTTTTTTTTTCTTTTTTGTTTATTAATTTATTTATAGAATCACAATGGACACCATCGCCACCAAGGCCTCCAAGTCCTCAGGCGCAGACCAGCTTCGATACACTTTCATGTAAAAAAAAAATAGCAAAACGTTTTTTTTTTTAAGTATTTTTAAAATTTATTTATTTAAATGATTTGTGAAAGGGGGGTATAATATTTATTACTTTAGAATTCTTATCTAATTTTGAAAATTTGTAAATAAATACAAGAAAAATATAGATTAAATAATATATTGACATTAAATATATTAACCTACCTTATTACACCTGTGCAGATAATATTAAATTTTGTTTTATTTTCTTTAAGCAATTATAAATGTTGCGATTATTATTTTTGTTTGCATTTTGATATAAATTGATAATTTAAGTTTACTGATGGGTTTTATATATATATATTGAACTCTGCAAAATATTGATAAAAATAAAATACTGCTGTCTAAATTGTAAATAATTAATTTCAACGATTAAATTTGTAAAACCCCCTTTTTAGTTTTTCTACTTAACTTGTGTGAACCCTTTCTATTTGGATTATTATTCAATTTGATTATATTTCTATAATAAATAAATGTCTTCTTTAGCGCCACCAGCACCTGGTGCAACTGTTAATCCAACACCAGTGACGGGAACAACAGGTGGTCCAAATGTGACAACAACCACATTGGGTGTTGTGTCCACAGCACCACCAGCACCGCCTGAACTACCTGTATTTACATGTCCACGTCGTCCAAATTTAGGACGTGAAGGCAGACCAATTGTATTACGTGCAAATCATTTTCAAATATCTATGCCACGTGGCTTCGTTCATCATTATGATATAAATATACAGCCAGATAAATGCCCAAGAAAGGTAAGAGTGACAGATATTCTTATTTACAATATTTACAGATCTCTAATGAATTTCTATTTTATTATTTCAGGTAAATCGTGAAATCATTGAAACAATGGTGCATGCATATAGTAAAATATTTGGTGTATTAAAACCTGTATTTGATGGTAGAAATAATTTATATACACGTGATCCATTACCAATTGGTAATGATCGTGTGGAATTAGAAGTAACATTACCTGGTGAAGGAAAAGATCGTGTTTTCCGTGTGACAATAAAATGGTTAGCACAAGTCTCATTATTTAATTTAGAAGAAGCTTTAGAAGGCCGGACTCGTCAAATACCATATGATGCCATATTAGCATTAGATGTAGTTATGAGACATTTACCTAGTATGACATATACGCCAGTAGGTAGAAGCTTTTTTAGTTCACCAGATGGTTATTATCATCCATTGGGTGGTGGACGTGAAGTATGGTTTGGTTTCCATCAAAGTGTTAGACCCTCGCAATGGAAAATGATGTTGAATATAGATGGTAATAAATTTGAATATTATCAATTTTTTGGAGTAATATTAATAAATTGATTTTATTTTAGTATCTGCAACTGCTTTTTATAAAGCACAACCAGTTATTGAATTCATGTGTGAGGTTTTAGATATACGAGACATCAATGATCAACGCAAACCATTAACAGATTCACAACGTGTTAAATTTACAAAAGAAATTAAAGGTTTAAAGATCGAAATTACACATTGTGGTACAATGAGAAGAAAATATCGTGTATGTAATGTTACACGAAGACCAGCTCAGATGCAATCGTAAGTTGTTATATAAAAGCCTTTTGGATTTTATATATATTAACCCTTTTTTGTTATTTTAGTTTTCCACTTCAATTAGAAAATGGACAAACTGTTGAATGTACAGTGGCTAAATACTTTTTAGATAAATATAAAATGAAATTACGTTTTCCACACTTACCATGTTTACAAGTTGGTCAAGAGCATAAACATACATATTTGCCATTAGAAGTATGTAACATAGTTGCCGGACAAAGATGCATTAAAAAATTAACAGATATGCAAACATCAACAATGATCAAAGCGACAGCAAGATCAGCTCCAGATCGGTTAGTACATTTTTATATTAAATTTTGCTATAGTTCCCTTTTTTATTTTATTTTGTGCATTCTTTTAATAAAATGATTTCTTTTTATAGTGAACGTGAAATAAATAACTTAGTGAAGCGTGCAGATTTTAATAATGATTCGTATGTACAAGAATTTGGTTTGACTATATCTAATAGTATGATGGAAGTACGTGGTAGAGTTTTACCACCACCGAAACTTCAGTATGGGGGACGTGTATCGAGCATGAGTGGACAAGTAAGTTTGCGGAAATGCTTTATTAATTCTTGTAATAGTTTTTAGATGTTTTGTTTTTTATATATTATTTATTATTAATTAATCATATAAAAAAGATAAACATAAAATTTTATGTAAATAAAAATCAAGCCGCACAAGTTTAGAAATTGTTTAAAGTCAGCATACAGTTGTTCCCTCCGCAGAATAAAGTCAGTTTGGCTTCACCAAATCAAGGGGTCTGGGATATGAGAGGTAAACAGTTTTTCACTGGTGTGGAAATTCGTGTTTGGGCTATTGCTTGCTTTGCACCACAACGTACTGTACGTGAGGATGCATTAAGAAACTTTACACAACAATTACAAAAAATTTCAAATGATGCTGGTATGCCAATAATCGGACAACCGTGCTTTTGTAAATATGCTACAGGACCAGACCAGGTTGAGCCTATGTTTAGATACTTAAAGAATACTTTTAATGCATTACAATTGGTTGTCGTTGTGCTACCTGGGAAGACACCTGTTTATGGTAAATCCATAAAAATCTTTTGTTATTTACAAATGTTATAATTATTATTGTATTATTAGCTGAAGTAAAAAGAGTTGGCGACACTGTACTTGGAATGGCTACGCAATGTGTACAAGCGAAAAATGTAAACAAAACATCTCCACAAACATTATCAAATCTATGTCTTAAAATTAATGTAAAATTAGGTGGTATCAATTCTATCTTAGTACCATCAATTAGACCAAAGGTGAATTACTATAATCTTATCTAATAATTATATATAAACATACTTATTTTTATTTTAATCAATTTTAGGTATTTAATGAGCCCGTTATATTTTTGGGCGCTGATGTAACACACCCACCAGCTGGTGATAACAAAAAACCATCAATTGCTGCTGTTGTTGGTTCAATGGATGCGCATCCCTCACGTTATGCAGCTACAGTACGTGTACAGCAACATCGTCAAGAGATAATTCAAGAATTAAGTAGTATGGTTAGAGAATTATTGATTATGTTTTACAAATCAACTAGTGGTTATAAGCCACACCGTATTATATTATATCGAGATGGTGTATCTGAAGGTCAATTTCCTCATGTTCTGCAACATGAATTGACAGCAATCCGAGAAGCTTGTATTAAATTAGAGGCTGATTATAAACCAGGTTTGTTTATAGTCAACTAAAATTTTTATTTTTTAGGAATATTAATAATAACCACATCTATTTTTCAAAAGGTATTACATTTATTGTGGTCCAAAAGCGTCATCATACAAGGCTATTTTGTGCTGATAAGAAAGAACAAAGCGGTAAATCAGGTAATATACCTGCTGGAACAACTGTCGATGTTGGTATAACTCATCCCACTGAATTTGATTTCTACTTGTGTAGTCATCAAGGTATTCAGGTATGTATTATAACATTTTTTATTTTTAAATAAATCAATTACATTGTTGCAATATTTTCCTTTTTAGGGAACAAGTCGTCCATCACATTATCACGTTTTATGGGATGATAATCATTTTGATTCAGATGAATTGCAATGTTTGACATATCAATTATGTCACACATATGTAAGATGTACGCGTTCAGTGTCTATACCAGCACCAGCTTATTATGCACATTTAGTAGCATTCAGGGCTAGGTAAAACTTTTTAATAATCAATGAAAAATTAATTGTTTGATAATGCATGGCAAATTTTTTTCTTTATAGATATCATTTAGTCGAAAAAGAACATGACTCAGGAGAAGGATCTCATCAAAGTGGTTGCTCAGAAGACCGAACACCAGGAGCAATGGCCCGTGCTATTACAGTACATGCAGATACAAAGAAAGTTATGTATTTTGCGTAAATACATACAAATTTGTATTTGAGTTTTATTTTTTAAATATCTTTTTTATATTTTATTTTTATGTTTATTTATTTTGAACAAAAAGAAAAATTATCATCATAAAAAAAAAAAAAAAAAAAAAATGCGGGCAAATTTGTATATAACTCGATATTTCATTTTATTATTTTGTTTCTAAAATTTAAGAGACAATTTAAAATACAATAAAAAAGTAATGTATAACAATTTACGGGTGTAAAAAATATAAACACAAACGAAAATAATAAGTTCAGGAAAGTCATCTTAATAACACAATTAAACAATGCAATTAAAATAAAGTTAAAAAAAAAAATTAATAAATAATAAATCAAACAATTTCAAATAGAATTTACCAAAATATAATTAATTTTACTTAATGTAAATGAGAATTGTTTTTTGCATATATTAGAAAATGGAACTATATAATGAATAAAGCGAATTATCCAATTGAAGACAATTAATAATGAAATGCTGCCATAGATAAGAAACTTTATATATTTATTCAATATATAAATTTAACGCGTTTTATTTTAATTATTTATTTATTATATTATTTTTTCTTATTTTTCCCTTTATTTTACTTTCTTTCTTTTCTTAAATTAATTTTAAAAAAAAGCATTTTATAAAGTATACATTACTTAATAGTTTTTACAACTATTAATATATTTTTTTGTTTATGTTTATTAATTTCATTTTGAATTATATAGTGACAAATCATAAATAAAAAATCAATAATAGCATATGCAACAGACATAATTAATAGCTACAAATAAAGCTTCAACATAAAAAAGAAAGATTGTTTTAATTTAATTTGATTAAATTGTAAATAAATGAAATAATTATTTTTTAATGAAAAGATGAAAATAGAAATTATTTTATAAAAAAAAAAGGATAAAACATAAATATTTATAAATTTAAGTAATTTAGTATAACAAAAAAAAATTAAGAAGCAAAGAAAATCCCTAGAATATAATTAAATTTAGGTAACATTTAGGTTAAGAAGTAAATAATAATTAAAATATTATGCTGCTGTAAAATTTAAGTTATTACTAATAGTAATTTACTATATTCATTTTTATTAATTAAGCTTTCAATTGTGAAACAAAACATAAAAGAAAAAACCGAAAATAATCACGTTTTTAAAACTCATAAATGATACGAAAAATATATAAATATTAAATATGAATTTTAATTAATTTTATAAAGAAAAATGTTTTTAGTTAACGTAAAATTATGAAAGAGGTACTCTACGAACAGTAGTTGCTTATTAATTTGGATGTTTTCATTATTAATATATTTTTTTTTTGAATTATTATTTATTGTAATCAAAGCCAAATTTTATTGATAATAAGAAAAAGAGTTTTTTTTTATTCGATTTAATTGATGATTAATTTTTTATAAACAATATTTGGTGATTTATTTCAAGAAATTTTCCACTTGATTATTATTGAAAATATATAAAAATGAAACAAAATCGATATCACACCTGAATTTGCCTCCATTCTATTATCAAAGTTTTATTTATTTATTATTTATAAGTAATGATTAATAATTTTATTGATAACGAAAATCTATAATAAAAATAAGAATAAATACTTTATATATCTCTCTTTACTCTTCTATACATTTAAATTATTTATTTATTTTTTTTTCAAAAGATATGCTTTTTAAAAGAATACATTACAAAAAAAAATTAAATTATATTATATTTGCGGTTAAGAAGTAGACGAATAATAATAAAAAAATGAAATACAAAAAAAAAAAAAAACGTCCAAATTAACGACCAGCTACTGTGTAACTAAGTCTTGATTAATTTTTTTATCATTTTAATGCACAAAATTTTTACACAAAAAATAAAAAAGGTAAACAAAAACAAAAAATATATAAACTGGACTCAATACAAAAAATTTATCTCTCTTTAAATTTTTATTGTTGTAAAATAACATTAAATTAATTAACATAATTAAAAGAAACAAAGTAAAAATAATTAAGTTTTGTCCACTCGCTTTTACTCTATCTCTCTTTGTTGTAAAAATTAAAAAACTCCTCAAAAATATTTAATTTTAGTATTTCGTAATGAAAAATAGTGAAAAAAAAACACAAATATTAATGAAATAAAGGATAAAGTACTTATAAGGAATTAATTAAATAAAACAGAATCAAATATGCATGTTAATAAAGAATAAAAAAAAAGTAGAAGAAAGTATTCTACAAGAGAAAAGATCAAAAATTATGAAAATGAATTACTAGAAAAAGAAAACTTAATAAAAATAATAAAAGAAATTAAAATTGCATGCTTGTGGTGTTGTTTGAATGCTTTGTCTAAATGGTATGTTTGTGTTGTGTATGTTAAGTAACAAATTTATTAAGCAATGCATATAAATATTCTTAAGAATCTAATATGAATTGTGGATGTTTAATTAAATAAATTAATTAAAAAATTGTAACAAGAAGAAAAATAATAATAAATTTTACTAGTAAATTAACATATAAATAATTGATGTTTTTAAATGTTTAATAAAAGATTTTTTAAATGTAAATTTGATAATAATTAAATGGAGACACATGAGTTTCCATTACTCTAGGCTAATGATAAGTTATAATAATACAAAAACACAAATAATTATTAATGATGAGTGACAGACGTCATATTATAGTTATTATTGGAGTTAGGGTTGTGTCGGAATATTTTTATTTATTAAACAACAAACAAAAAAAAAGTTAATTTTTCTTATCTTTTGTTTATTTATGCAACAAAAATGGTTGTGCGAAATTTTTTTTCGAATTATATATTCTTAATAAATAATCATTAAAGCATTCTAGTAATTATCACAATGGTTAACATAATTCACAATCTTAATTATGATAATTATAATTGTTTTTTTTATAATTAACACTATTACTCTTAAGACAAATTCAAAATATAACAAAAAAAAAAAAAAAGAAAAAAATCATTAATTCTTAATCCTTTTAAACTCTATTTCTCAATCACTCTAAATAAATAAAAACTTCTCTAAATGCAATAAATGTTTATAAAAAAAAAACCTAAAACAATCAAAATTATTCTATTTAATATTAAATATAAACACCAATTAATTTTTATAAAATCATGAAAAATAATTTTTAAATCTCAAATATTATCAAAATTAACAATTAAAAAAAAAAAAAACCTCAAAACCGCTCAAAAAATACGTAAACAAAGAATAAACACCACAAGATCTGAGCAACGATCAATAATTATTTTTTTAAAAGTATTTTATAAAAACAATAAATAGATAAACACATAGATAAGAAAAATCCGAACTTCCGTCGGACACAACTTTAAAGTTTTTTGTTTTTATTAATTAAAAATTTTTTTTATAGTTATTGTTTTTTCACATTAACTCTTTTTAATTAAGAAAAGTAATTATGGAACCAATTAAAATTTAATAAAAAAAAAACAAAAAATCAAATCAAATCCTACATAATAATAATATTTTCACATGCAGTCTAATTTAAATGAAACAAATATTCAAATTTCACAAACATATAAAAAGAAAAGATGTTATTTGCTAATTTAATAAATAATTTAAATAATAAATAAATTAATTAAATTATATAAAAAAAAAGTATAATAAAGGTATAAAAATAAAGGTTTCATAAGCGAATGATGATTAATTAATAAAAAATTAATTAAAACATGAAAAATTAAAAAAAAAAAAAAAGCCAAAATAATGGAGAATCAGATGAAAACGAAGTAATAATTTAACATAAATTAATTAAAATTAGTAAAAAAAAAAAAAATCACATAATTAAATTAAATTAAACAAAAATTAAAAAATTCCACCAATACGGAAATAAAAATATACAAGGGATATATTTGTGTTTTGCTTATTTTTAAGATTTTATTATTATTATTATTATTATTATTATTATTATTAATATTCTTAATTTTATTTCATTTTTAATTAAATATTATTAATTATTAATACATTTTTCTTTTTTCGTTTATTTTATTGATTTTTAAATTATTATATGAAAAGTAAAAAAAAAAAATTTTTTTTTTAAATGCTTATTTTTTTTTAGTAGAATTTTAATAGTTAAAAAGGTGAAATTAATTTAAATTATAAAAAATAATTTTCTCTTTTAAGCATATAAATCCAAAATAATAATAAAAAAGAATTATATTTTTAATTAATAAAACAAGTTTGCATTGTTAAGATTTAAAAAATATATTTGTGAGCTTCTGAACATTTTTCTTGTTGATGATTATGAATTTTAAAATTCAACACGAGTAGTTTTATTATTATTTTCCATTTAAACTAATTTAAGTTCTCACACAACCAACCACTACACACATGTTTTTGTTGTTTAAAGCGTTTTTGATTGATTTTTTTTGTTTAACATTTTAAATCAATAATAATAATTTAGCCAAATTCATTTAATTTAAAATAAATGTTTAAAGCAATTAACCGTAGCTTAGTGAATTTTATAATTTTTTTCTTCTTTAAACATAATGTTTTCTAAAAACAAATTCTTAATATTTTTCTTTTATTAGATTTAATGAAAGAAAAAATGAATAAATAATAATTTCGCAATAATATTTTGTATGATATTAATAATAGAAAATAATATCAAGGAGGTAATTCATTTGTAAAGAAAGATAAGTCCATCAAAAACGCATATAAATCATATGAATAAAAAAAATTAATAAAGAACAATTTAAATGTTGCCAAAAAATGTGGCTCACAAATAATTTACAATAATTTATCTTAATCATCATCATATATTAATTTATTATCTATCCACATATCTTAAAATAATAAAAAAGAAATAATTGGAAAACAATAAAAACGAACAAAATTTAATAATAAATAATAAATTATCATAAATATTAAAAAAAAAAAATAAATTAAATAATAATTAAAGAAATCATAATAAAGAAAATTATGCCGGGAAAATTAAAAAAATTAAAAAAAAATTAATGAAAAGAAAACACCTTTTTGTAATCTTATAAATAATTATTAATAAATTAATTAAAAGATTAAAAACAAAACAAAACAAAAATTATTTGTATATAAAATAACGAATAAAAAGAGAAAAAAAAAAAAACCTAACATAATAATGCAAAAATTTACTTTATTATTAAATTAATTAATAATAGTTTTAAGGTAAAAAAGCAAGATTTTTTTTTTAATTTTTTTTTTTAATTTTGTCTTCTTAATAATTATTGAAAAAAAAAATCAATTATTTTAACTTTATAATATTAACTAAGAGTATAATAATAATAATGAACCACATATATGGGAAAAATAAATTTAAAAAAAAATCGATAAAATTAATTATTTGTTTTTGTTGTAATTATAATTGAGGGTGACATTAATTAATTAGTCTTCATACACAGATGGCAGCATTTTTATTAGAATCATATTTTTAATAATAATAAAAATCCGCTAGACATTATATACATTTATGTATAATTTTTATTTGAATTTAAAAAAAAAAAACCACCTGTTTTGTTAATTTTATTATTTTTAAAATTAATTAATTATTTTATAATATTAACGATTATTAATTACTAGTTTTTATCATCACACGTGTTCAAAAAGAGTAATAAAAAACATGAAAACTACACATCTAGCGGAAATTTTTTAAAATAACACAAACTGTTAACAAACTGTCACCTTTAATTATAATGAAATAAATAAATTTTATTGATTAATTATTACGATTAAATAAATTATATTAAGAGAATAAAAAAAAAATTAATTAAACATAAGTGATTTAATTAAATAATTGTTTTGATAATCGTGTTTGTAAAATTATAAAGAAAAAAAAAAAGAAGAAAATAATAATAAAGGTAATAATAATGTAATTAAAACTTTAGAAAATCTTTCAAATATATGTAAAGAAAATTATTGAGCATTAAAAAAAAAAACATAACAAAACATTAATAAGAAGCCAAATAATTATAATTCAAAAATACAAGGCAAAAATGCAACTAAAAATTAGTTATAATTATAATAAATAAATAAATTAGAATAAAATACAAAAAATTAATTAATGAAAAAAATAGTTTATATGTAATTGGAAGAAAAACAATAATAATAATAATAATTATAAAACAAAAATTGCACGAAAATTAATTATATATTAATTTATTTAATTAAAATTAGATTTGTTCATTAATTTGTGTCGTCACCCTGTAATTTTACTTTTTTTTTTCTTGTGTTTTTCTTTATATGCAATGGTTTGTTACATTGCTAATAATACATTTAATTATGAGGGTTGCACAAATATATTTTTTTTTTATTATATTCAATCATGAAAAATCACTTTAAAAGGGTAATTATATTGTAAAATTTAACAATTTTATTATTTTAAATAAAAAAAAAAAAAATAAATAAATAAATTAAATGTAATAAAATTAATGAACATTTCTTAATTAATTAATCTTAAATGTCGTATTGATGTCAATCTTCCCAAAAGAAAAAAATAATTTTCAATAAAGAAAACCTAACAGTTAAGTGCCCTAGAAATGTTACATTCTCTATTAATAAGTAAAAACAAAAAAAAAAAGAAGAAATTATATATAATTATAAAAAAAAAAAAATTTCTAAAATCAAAAATTAGATTGATATTGTCACATTGTTACACCTTCACGATAAAATATTTTTTTATTTTTTTCTTTTATCCCCAACTTTTATTGCTCTCAGTATATTATTTCTAATTACCTTTTTATTAGTTTTTGAAAAAATGGAAATAAATTTTACAAATTTTAATAAATGAAATAAAAATTGATTAATTTAATTTATGGAAAGAAAACGATTTGTTTTTTTTTTATTTTTTATTTTTTTATTTCACTGTAAGCCATCGGTATTTTCTCCAAGGTGCATAATACATACATAATATATGTGTGGGGTGTAGGGTAGGATTAAAAACATAATTTGATTTAAAATTTTTATTATTTTATATCTTTAGGAACGGTTTCATTTCGCATATAGCTTATTATTTTATTATAAACAATTTTATAATTATCTGTTGCATACAGAAAATCTAAATGATTCCACGATATAATTTTATGCGATGCTAAAACATATTTCGTTATTTTTTTCTCTAAAGTTTTCACATCCTGTAATTAATGTTAAATTTTATTGGGAGACTACATTATTTTTAAATAGATATTTGATTACCTTTTCGGTCACTAGAATATCTTCGCCACCATAGTACAAATATGTTGGTATTTTAACATGACTGAGTTTATACTCGGGTGGATAAGGTTTTTTATATACTTCATAATTACTGGTTAATTTCCTGTAGTCAAACATTTGAAAACGACCCGATTGCACCAATTGTCCGTAATGTGAAAATTGTCGCCATGAAATTCCAGCGGGAATGTTTTCAAAAATTGTTGGTAAAATTGACTAAAAAGGATAATTTTTTTACTTTCTTTTAATATCCAAGCCGAATAAATATTTGTTTCTTACACGATTCAATTGCTCGGAATCGAAACCACATACTAAAAATAATGCATTGGAACATATCTCCTGCGTGGCCGCATCATCGTTACACATTATGTTGCCAACTAATCGTGTGATATTGGTTGACGGCAAGAACTCGTACATTTGATTGTTGATCAATACTTGTTCCAATTGATCGGTGAATTTTGATAAAATTCGCAGGATTCGATTTGGAATGTGTCGTAGAAAAGCAACCGGTGCCATTCCATGCATCGTGATAATATTTTTGTTTAATCGTGGATGGATAGATAATGCCACTAAAATTGTTGTCAAACCCTGCGAATGCCCTATATAATGTAATGTACTTTGATTTGTCCAAAGTAAGATATAATCAATTATTGCTGGAATGTCGTATTCGCCAATTTCATGCCACGTGAAATTCCAAAATGTTGGTGTTTTAGTGTTCATGTATACATGATTCTTCGAGAAGGTGTTACCCCGTGCATTACCCAGCCAAACATCATAACCAGCATCGGCCAATACATAGCTCATTGCTTGACCAGGTCCGGTAACAACAAAATCAGCTGATGAACATAACATACCATGCATCCCCAGCACAATTGGTCGATTTTCCATATTGCTATTTGCTTTACCATGTGGAATTCTATGCATTGACAATAAATAGCCATCACTTGTCTCAACTGTATGCACTTCGATTGGATATTGCGCGGCTTCAATCATACGAACCTTTCACAGATAATTTTTAAATAAAATCATTAATCTGTATAAATAAAAGATAAACCTAAACCTACAACTGAATCCTTTGTTTTGGTGGTCGACGCAGATGGTAAATTACTTGGTCTTAATTGGTCTAAAAAACAATTTATTGGACTGATAAAATTCACTTGTATCTGACAAAATAGGAACCATTGTAACAACTTTAATTTCATTTTTCACGTCTTTTTTTAATTAATAACTATTAAAAATCGATGGAATATTTTTTTTATATAAGAGTTAATAGCCACTTGCTAGTTAAATCACAATAAACATCACTGTAACTGGCTATGTTTGTACATAGAGAATGAAAAAATTAAAATCATAATAAATCGCTAATGGTTGTTCGTCATTTCAGTTTAGCTTTTTAATTACCAAAAATTATAATTATTATTATATGATGATTTAGCATGATAATATTTTGTATTTAATTGTTTACTGGTTATTTGTATTTTACATAGCTTATGTATGAGAGTTTTTTTGGTTTAATTTTATACCTATAAGTAAATGTTCAAACCAATGTGTATGGAATAAGTATTTTTTCGTTTTTATACATAGTATTGTAAATTATCAAACATTTGATATGGAAATAATTATTTAATTAGTTTATTTTGTAGAAAAAACGAGATTAGAGTCATAATTCATAAAATTGGGTTCTACTGAATGATTTACACATAATACAAAGTGCAGAGTGCTATTGGAGTGTCTTTGCTTATCTGTAACACATTTGTTGTTATAAAACTGGTATAACTGATATACATTTTTACTATAAAAATTAAAAAAAGTTTTGTTTGGTTTTTTTTTTTAATTATTGATTTTATTATTTAAAATAAAACTAAATTTACATTTACAAATAAAGTTAATCATTAATTATATATTACGTAGTTTTTTTTTTTTTTTTTTTTTTAATTATTGATTAATAGTTTTCTTCTTTATTTTGTTTATTTAAATAAATTTTTAATATGGATGGACATTTTGTTAATTTTTTGTTTTTGTTTTAATTTGTTTGTTTTTTTATTTATTTATTTATTTTATTTTTTTTAAACTAAAACAACAAAAAAATTTGATTAATTTTTAAATATAAAATTAGAAAAAAAACATTTTTTTTTTTGCTTTTTAAATTAATTTAATTAATTAATAAAAATTAATTGGACGTTTTTGATTATTAAATTTTCTTTTATTGTATTATCTGTTGTTTTTTTTTATTAAATTTATTTTTTAAACATTTAATTTAACATTTACAAAATAGTTATGTTTAAGCTGCTAGACTTTAATTTGAAGTTTTGGTAAAATAAATGTTAATTTTTTTTTTGCTTTTGGTTTTGTGTGTTACACAAAGTTCAAGGAAATTATTAATTTAAGCTTTAATTTAATTAATTTTTATTAGAAATAGTTTTTTATTTATTTATTTATTTTTGTTAGTTTAGTTTAGTTATTGATCTACTAAAATCTACGTAGATCTTAAAATCATTATGATACTTTTCAACAAACGGACATTTATCTTTACGCACATTTTTAAGTTACGAATTCGAATTTTTTTTTACATTTTCTAAAATAAATATTCATAAAAGTTTTCCCTAAGTCTAGTAGGCTTTAGTTTTTTACATCAACATTTTAATTTATTTCCCCTTCTTAAAACGACAAATTTTAATTTTATAATTAATTAATTATATCCATCAAAAAAACATTTATAGAAAACTATACATTTATTTTTTAATTATAATATACTTTAATATTGAGCAAAATATATAAATAAAGATATTTAAATTAATTAATTCATACAAAATTAGTTAGTAATATTTTAATTTAATTATGTTTACTTGCACATAGGCAGTAACTATTACATAATTTTTTTTTTTTTATTAGTATTATTAATAATTCTTTGTCTTCTAAATTATTTATTAATTCTATTTATTGGACAGCACTGTGAGCATTTTTTAATTTTTGTTAAATTAATTTTATTTTTTAATTTAATTAGAGCAAATTTTTTTGGGATGTTTCTCGCTTTCCCCAACTGTCATTTATAACACATTTTAAATAATAAAGTTTTGAACTGAAAAACAGATTTAGCTGCTGCTGTCTGCTGCTGCTTCTTCTTCTAATGACTAAATTTCAAATAAACTTTATTTGAGCAAAGAAATACTTTTGTTAATTATTTTATTTTAAACTTTTTTCTTTTTTTTTTTTTTATTAATTCCTGTATTTAGTAGTTAATTAGCATTCATAAGGGTTTATTATTTTTTATTTTACTGTATTGTAATTTTGTATACAAAATATTTTTTCTTTTCTCGCATTTATAAGGTTTTAAATAAACATCTTTTGCATAATTTTTGGCGCATTTCTACAATTACACTTTATCAACTACAACTTTAAGCGCTTTTAATTATTTTACAAAAAAAAAAAAAAAATAATAACAAATAATAAAATAAAATAATTAATTAAAAATAAAAAATAAATAAAATTATTCTTTTTATTTCAAAAATACATTTTTTTTTTCTATATTTTATTAACTTTAGAGGACGGGGACGAATTTTATCTGTACTTTTAAAATGTTTTTTTTTTTTGTTTTTTGTTTTTTTTCTTCTTTAATTTTAATGTAAAATCATTTAATTAATTTTACAATTATTTGTCTTTTTATTATCAGATGTGGTTGTCAGTTTTTTTGATGGCCAACAACGTCTAACAACAGCAAAATGTGTTGTCTGAAATGTATTTGTATTATTACAACCACGTTCAAGTGTTCCTGTTAAACAATAACCCATATTGAAATCTGATATTGATATATTTGATGATAGAAATAACTGAAATGAATAAGGGGAGAAGAATAAAGGTTTAAACAAGGCAAAAAAAACCAAAAAATAAAAAATAAATAATAATAAAAATTGAAACGTAAAGAAACCTTAAAATCAGGATCCGGGTGTCGCGATTTAAATGATCCTACAATTAATAGTGAACCAGTACCAGCAGATTGCATTCTACCATACGTAGTTGACCTAAAACGAATTAAAAAAAGAAATAAGGATGACTAATTAGTATTAACCTGTCCAAGGTATGTGAAACACTATAACTAAATTCACGCATACATACCGTCTAGAACCAGAAAACTCTTCAACGGTACACGTATTTCTACGCCACCAACACGGCTTTATTGTCCAATAACTTGATGTTGCATTACGTGCCCAACCTTCTTCGGGATACAGCAACACCTAAAATTAATTAAAATCATTATATAAATGGTAAAACCCTTTCTCAATTAAATGAAGGATTAACAAGAGCCAGCTATTAATGTTAATTTATTTTAATTGAAAAAGGATATTTTTACCTTATTTGGATAACCATTGTAGCGCAGTAATTTTTTACAACATTTTCCACGACTTTCAAAATAAATTTCATGTGGTGGTCGTGGTGATATTTTTTTAAATGAACAACAACCAATTTTAATTATCGGCGATTGTGGTGGTAACGTATGATATAATTGCTCCATACCAATTATAGATGCTTTACCATTGCTTTTGTTATTATTATTGTTGTTGTGGTTGCTGCTGCTGTTACAATTGCTATTACCAGATAAATTAAATATATCCATTTTGCGGTGGGATTTTTATTTTTATAATTTTTTTATACAATTTATTTTTTTTTTTTTAAGTTTTTAATCTCCTTTAGGCTTTGATTTATCGTTTATCTGCTTATCTGCTTATTTAATTGTTTATTTATTATTGTTTTTCTTTTTTACCACCCACCACATTTTTATATTTGATTATTATTCTTGTATTTTATAAAATTTATATTAATAAGTTTGCACTGTACTAATGAGAAAAGAATAGACCGAGAAAAAAAAAAGTTATAGAAAAGCACAAACAAAAAGTTTTATATGTGCTTTTAAAAAACAAAAAAAATTTTTTTTTTTTATTCGATGTTCAAATTCAATCAAGTTGCGAGATAAAATTAAATTGAGTACCGCCCATTTATAACCAATCAACTGTTACTAATATTCTTAATATCTCATCACCACCACCACCACCATCATCATCATCATCATCGTCATCATTGTCAATACTTTTTGTCTGATAACAAAACTGCTGTATGCTGTCATTGTCATTTTATTATCAGTTAAGAAACAAAAATAATAATAAATGTATAATTCTCATGGATAATTATCCCTTTTCTAATGATTAAATAATAATAATAATAATAATAATACTACTAAGATAAAAGTTATTAGAGAATTTAATTTTATTATTATAATTCATTTTGTTGATGTTCTTACTATTCTTATTATAACTATTCCACCCACGTTTCATTAAATTCACTACCCGCTTTTTTTTTTTTTCTTTTTTTGTTAAAATTTCTAAACAAATTTTTAGTTTATTTATTACAACACTTTATTAGAAATTCTCTATATTATATAGGTATTTACTGAGTTAGCGGTAATGTAAAGTAGAAAAACAAACAAAATACATATATCGTTGTATATGATGATATGAATATGGTGTATAATAGACTCAGTGTTTCTCAAAACGGTGGTAAATGGAGTTGGGTAATTTAAATACCGCAAAAGTTCTAAGAGATTACCATTTATCAAAAATAGTTTATTATACTAAATTCAACGTTTTTTTTTTTTGTTTTACTGTAGTTTTACATATGCTTATTGATTTATATAAATTAATTTAAAGCTTTTTTTCTATATTGAGTCTTTGGTATTTGGATAGGAATTGAAGGTGTGCCATATAAAGTAGTCAATATACTTAAGAATCATTGGGAAACACTATACAGTAGAAATGGAAAGATTGTTGAAGAAAACTTTTTCTTTTACATAAATTCTTTTTCCTTTTCTATACCTTTTATACCTAATAATAATAATAAATTCTATAGAGATGATGAAGAAAGTTTCAAGTTGATTTTCTTTCTATTTTATATATATTTTTTTTTTTTTTTTTTCTAAATATTTATTTTGCTTCTTAATACAAAAACTACGACGATATAATTTAATTGTGTTTGTTTGTTTGTTTGATTTAAAACATTTTCTTATTTTTTTTTTTGATATTCACGAAATGATTTTATCATCAGAATAGTAGATAAAGCAGCTGCTTGTTGCTTTACTTATTTGTAATAATACGAAAAAGAAAAAAAAAAGATGCCTTTCGTTATAATAAAAGAAGAAAAAGCAGAAGAAGTAGAGAAGAACATGATAAGAAAAAAAAGAGAGAAAATGTAAATTTCTACATTGGCAGTATTTGTGTGTTTGTTGCTTAAGGTAATTTAGATAATCTAACTGTTGGATGACTAGATTAACCCTAATCATAATGTAACTAAATGGCCAGGTAGGTTGATAATAAGATAATATGTTAATAAGGTAAACAATTAGTCACGTAGAGAAGGAACAATTTATTTTGTATGTTTTGCTATACAAATAGCCTTAAAACCCATAGTCGATGTAATTAATTTTCTCGATAATTTAATTATATTGAAATTGTGTAATTGGAAAATAATCGGAAAAGTTTTTCGAAATATTTTCTTTTACCATTATTTACACCTGAACTATATTTACTTTGTATACTGACCAGATAGACAAAGTAGAAAGGTTTCATACATTACTGAATATTTGACAAAAATAAATATTTATTCTATTATTTTAAACATAAATCTAAAAGTCAATGGGGTTTCTTAAATGAATTTTATTATCTATTAATAGCTTTTTATTCAATCAATTTTAATGAAGAAAAAAAAAAAAAAATTATAATAAATAAATAAAGAAGCGAAAACATTGACATTGAAATTTCATGTTATTACATATTTATCGCGTTGTTCTGCAATAAATTTTCTAATCTCGTCCGTTAAACTGAGTTAAAGCAATACAAGAAAAAATATAAACTAAAACAAAAAGAGTAGATATTTGATTTATAAAATTTATATAAATAAATAAATAAATTAATTAAATAATAATTATTGTTATTATTAAGTTAATTGACATCGTATCAAATGGTTTTTATTTTTTTTTTTTTTTAATAAATTTCATATCAAAAAATTTGACTAAAGACAAAACAAAAAAAACTATATTTTTTCGCTTTGTTTATATGTTTAGCCATGTCTGTCATTTAATCATAATAAAACAATTAAATTTCACAGACAAAACATTTAATTAAACTTTTCTTTTTTCTTTTTTTTTCTGTTTAAAACGACATAACAAAAATTAATTAAATGTTTTTTTTTTTTTTTTTGTAGATTTAATAAAAAATAATAAAACCGTTTTAATGGTCACAATAGATAAATGTGTGGTCACATTTCATGTGCTTTTTAAAGTGTTTTGTTTATGTCACACCTTTCACTGTTTTTTTTTTTTTTTTTTTCTTATTAACTTTTAGTGACTTTTGACGTCATGCAAATTTTTCACTCTACTGTAAAGATTTTTTTTTTTATTTTATTTTAATATAAATTTAAAATGATTTAAGCTTAAGGAAATAATCGTTTATTGCATTGTTTTATGAATAAAATTATATTTATTTATAATTAAAAATGAATTTTTCGTTTGATTATTTAATTAAATCACATTAAAGCACACATAATAAATAATAAAATGAAAAACATTTAACATTATTTATTTGTAGTTGGAACGAATATTTTTAGATTGATTGAACGAGCAAAAAGAAAAAAAAAATACTTTTTAATTAAAAAAGCAAAACAATTAAAAAAAAAATCCAACCAACCAACTATTAATATTATTTGTTTTTTTTGCTTGAATTTTCCTTTTACTATTGATAAAACAACAACAACAACAACAAATGCTTTTATTTCTGTTTACTACATACAATCGCACACAAACCCTAAAATCAGCACAAGAATCAAAATTAAGGAAATTTATATTATTTATTTATTTTTTTTTCATTTTTGTTTAATATTACTTTGATTGTTAAAACATTTTTATTAATTAACTTTTTAACTAAATTCCACTTTTTATTACAAACATTTATTAAAACTAATAGAGAAACAATAACAAAAAAAAAAAATTATATTTCTACAAAATATCCTGTGTATGTGTTGTAATTTGGAAGTATTTTTTTGTTATGTGCGATTCCTTTAGTGTTTTCTACTGAGAAAACATAAAAAAAAAAAATCGTATATTTGTTATAAAAGAGGGATGAAATTTGTTATAAACTTTTTATACATAACGCATGCGCTTTCGCAGGGAAACAAATATACTATCCAAAAAAAAAAAGAACAAAATTTTCCCTTTATAATTTCCTTATTTGTTTTTGTTTTTATTTGTTGGTGGAAAATTTTATATAAAAAAAAAATGTATAAAATGTCAACATATGGTAATAAAATTACCCCTTGGGGTTATTTTTTTTTTTTTTTTACTCATGTCAACCTATAACAGTCTTTGATAAAATTATAGTAAGCATCTCGTATTTTATTTTTGCATTATTTAGTATCCAATAAACTTCAATCAAATCAAATCAAATAAAATAAAATAAAATAAAATAAAATTGATTGAAAGTATTAAATAAGGTAATAATGTTAAAGAAATTTCTTAACAATTTACCAATTAAATAGTCATAAAATGGTTTTTATTTTACTTTTTTTTAACAAATTTCTTAACCATAGATCACAACCTTTCAATTTTATCAATAAACAAAGATTTGCTATTTGTTTTACTTTGAAATGCTTAACATTCCATAGTTTTTCTTTACAAACTCTTTATTTGTAACAAACTTTCATTAATTTTTAAATTAAGCGTATATTTGTGACAAATAAACATACAAATCCGTATAAACCATTAATGTAATTTAAGAAAAAAAACTTAAAATTGTAAAATTAATGTAAATGAATAAATAAATAAAAATAGAAACAAAGAATGAATGAAGTAATTAACACCAGAAACAACGGTCGATGCGCTGAAAAGCACTTTTTTTTTTATATATTATTATTATTATTTGTAATTTGAAAATTTGTTTAATTTTTTTTCTAGGAAATTGACATTTTTAAGTCTAGCAAAAAGTAAAACACAAAATTTTATATTTATTTAGTCTACAAGGATTATTTTTTTATTTTTATTTTTTCGTATGCAAATGTTTTCGTCTTTAAATTGAGCTGAACCAAGTACACTTTAATAGAAAAAAGTGAAGAAAATAAAAAAATTATTACAAAGTTAAATAATAAAGAAAAGTAAGAAGAAAATAACAAATTACATGAGAAACCTAAGAAACATGAAGCATAGCAAAAAAAAAAAAAAAATAAAATATGCAAAAAAATTGAAATTTTTGCTTTAAGAATTCCTTTAAAAATTTATAATAAGCGAAAAAAGTTTATAATTTATTTGTTGAACAATTTTGTTGGTTTCTTTGGTTTAGCTATAATTTGGTTGAAATATTTTTTAATTTTTTTTAATTTAGTTTTTCTTTTGGTCCATCTTATTATGTCCGAAAAATATAAAATATGTTAAAGCGTAACAAGCGAACAGAACATTATAATACGAAGTTGAATGAAGGAAGGAATAAAACTAATAATAATAGAATTTAATTAAAAAGTGATTGACTTGAGCGGCTGGTTTTATTATTTTTTTTTTTATATATATAATGTGCAAACGTAAACTGATTAGTAATTGCAGCGCGCGACCGTTTTTTTTTGTATATTTTTAATTTATGCTGTGTATGTGAAATTTTTATACAAAAAAAAAAATTCAATGGTAGGGCTAAAGCTTATGCTTTGGTCACTAAAAAAAAAAAAACGATCAGCAAAGACAAATGATGCAGAAAACATTTCATCTATTGCCCACAAATAATTACTTAATCTAGTCTCATTCATTTTTTGTTTGTTTGTTTATTTAACATTTCTAATTATAAATAATTATCAATCTTTTAAGTCAACAAAGCAATTGATAACGCAACAATGTTGTATAAAGAAATGGCGCAAAAAAAACTCTCTCACAAATAACATTAATAGATAGAAGAAAAATGTCACGAAAAAATTCCATCAAGTAATTAAAATCTCGTTATTGATGATTTATATAAAACCGATTTTTCCTGCTTTTATAACTAACAACATTGTTGTATCTAGACAACAACATTTTTGTCGCTTTACAAAAACCAATTTAACACATTTTTCACATTTTTATTTATTTCTCCTAATTACTTAATAATTTTTTTTTATCTGTTTCTTCTTCTCTTCATTTTCTAAAAATATTAATAAACAGAAAAAAAATTCTTATGGTCAAAATTATGATTTTTTAACATAAGATAATGGGAGCTAAAATACCAACTGATAATTTGCCGGCCAATTAGGTTTTTATATACTAACCAAAAAACGTCAATCTTATAAAATAACCTACACTTTAACAATGAAATGCAAAACCAAAAACCATCATTAAATTTTAGGGTACACAAAATGCTGTGCTATTAAAATGAAGAAAAAAAAAAAAAAACTAAAATTCGAAGGATAATTTGCATAAATTTTCGATAGATCTTTATTCACGTGCCCAGTTATAAAAGGATTTTTTTTTGGGTTTGTTAGAAGAAAGACAATTTCTGCAACATCAGCAACAGCAGCCGCATCAGCCATCATCATCAACGTAAACATCATATATTGAGCATTTTAAAAGTTTTTTTTTTTTGTTTATTTTATTTATTTATTTATTTATTCGATGAATGATGCGTGTGGCTCAATTTTATTTATTTATTTATTTTATTTTCCTTCCAATAACTGCAGAGAAGTTCCTTTGTCGATTATTATTATTGTTTAGAGTTCAGTAAACTTATCGTAACAAATCAATACATATTAAATAATATGGTGGAAAAGTGCGTACAGAATTTTTCTTTTTTTTTTTTTTTATAACAAAACTCTAAACAACAAAATCATTAATAAAGAAATAAAAGTAAACAAAACAACTTAAAAAAAGAAGAAGAAAATAAAAAATTAAATCAAATACCTGAATAGAGAAATAAAAATAAAAATAAAGGAATTTAATAAATCAAAAGAAACCGCATAAATATAATAAACAAACAAAAAAATATAATAAATAAAGAAGCAAACAAGAAGATGATAAGAATTAAATTATTGAACAAAAAAAAAAAGAAAAAAAAAGTAAAGAAAGAAAAACAGAAGCAAACAAAAAAAAAATGGATAAACAGGACAGTTTGTTACAAGACTTTTAACAACAGAGTAACTTGTCCACAACAGCTCATAACTATAGGCGAAAAAGATAGAGGGTAGTCAATTAGATTACTGTTAAAGCGCAGGTATTTGACATTAACACAAAACAATAATAATAATAATAATAATAATAATAATAATAATAATAATAATAATACAAAATAAACCATGTGAAAAAATAAGAAGAAGAAGAAGAAAAAAAATTAATGAACGGTAATATTTTGCCATAACAATATTATTATATCGAAAAAAAAAATAAAAAATTAAAATTGATAAACATGCCTTGATGATGTTTATCATATTGAATCAACAAACAAAAAACAGAAAAAACAAAGGTAAAAGAACCAAATCGTATAAAAGAAAATAAAATTAATTTTAATTAAATCAACAATTGGCAACACTGACAATGTTGTGCTTTTGATCACTTAATTAAAATTAATTTAATGCGAATATTTGACGAATGAATTATTAGTAACCGAAAGGTACAACATATTTATTAAATGAAAATAATTATTATACAATTGATTGAAAATTGTTTATTTTTAATGAATTGATTCAATCAATTTTATATTTATTCCTTATATTATGATTGTATGTAATTTTACTTATTGGATGTCACGTCCCTACTTTTTATTTATTTTATTTTTTTAATTACTATTTTGCAGTAAACGACAAACCCTTAAATCATGCCAATAAAATGTAAAAAAAAAAACGTATGCAATGCATACAACAAAATATGTCTCTAGAGTATTAATATGAATATTTCTATCAACAATTATTTTGTATCATGTTACGTTTATTATGAGTAATCTAATTAGGCACCCTTCAAAGATTAATTATTGGAGTAGGGTGTTAATGCGGTTTTTAAATTTTTGTATTTTTTTTTTTAGTAATTTTTGTGCTTTTTATTGTTTCAACACAAATAAATTAACAAACAAACGTTAATTAACGTAATTTTCGTGGGTTACATGGGTTTTGCAAACATATTTCTATTATTTTAAGAATCATCTTTAAAATCTTGAAAGTTTCTCATGCAATTTAACTTCTAGATAGTGTTGATAATTTTTAGATTCTAATTCATTTCTACACAGCTTTAATTAAGCGTAAAATTAAAGAATGATCGAATTATCACTATTCCATCAAGTAAAGAATATGTAGAGTAAATTCTTTAATTTGTATAAAATTTTCTATAAAAATTGTACATACAATTTAGTTACAAGTAAAATTGTAAATACAAAGTATTGTGATTTATAAAATTCATCAATAAAATCAATTTGATACATTTTTGGCACAGTGAAATTCCCACACATTTTCATAATATAACAACAATTTTTACTACATAATAAAATTAATTATCGTATATTAAATAAATGTAAACAAAAAAATTGGATCAATCAAACATCATTATTTTATGATTATGTTTTTCATTTATGCTTATGCTTTTACTTTGGTATGTTTTTGCTGTTTTTAAAAATTGATATTGTTATACAAAAAAGGGAAGCATACAAAAAAAAAAAAAAAAAAAAAAAAAAAAAACAAACATTATAAACATATAAAAAGTGCCACCATATGCGTTTTCTGATACATTTTTGGAAATTTATACAACAATTAAATTTGTTTTTAGTTTTTTTTTTTATTTAATTTTTTTTTTATGCTATTATATATAATTCAAGTATTTTAATATAATTTTGTATTATTTTTGTATGTTTGTTTGATAAAGAAAAAAGAAAAAAACAGAATTAATTTTACTTTTTATAAGAGTAAAATGCGCGCACTGCACCGTCTTTGCTTCTTTTTTTTTTTGATATGTTCGCTTGTTTATAATATTAAATTTTATATTTAACAAACAAACAAAAAAAGGGAGAATAAATATATATATATATATAGATGCAACGATACAGATTTTATTGATTGGTTAGCCCACCAAAGTTTTGAATAAATATTACACCACAGGACAGTCCTTAAACAGACATTTAACAGAGATGGATTTTTCTTATTATTATTTTGTGAGCTTCTATTGGTTTTATCTTTATTATCGTATAGTTGTTTTGTTTTGTTAAATATTTAATTATTTATTACAGTAAAGAAATATTTATCCTATGATTACGAAAAATTAATCCGGAAGCAATATAGTTAATAATTTTTATGATTTTTAATTTTCAGCATCCCTTGATTCAGAATCTAGAAATGAAATCCATTTCGAAACCGAATGCAAATTCTAAATAATTATTTAAATTCATTCAAGTGACTACAATATTCTCTAATCAAAATCCAAATTAATTTTACGCTATAATTAACTTAACAATAAATTTTATGTTGTCTCTCTAGTTTACAAAATCACATGGTCTAACAACAACTAGCCGCATGACTTTAAATTATGTTTAGCTTTTGAAACTTCCAATATCATCCATGCGCATACAAGATTTCCAACATTTTTAATCAAATACTTCTCTGAAATAAATTTAATTAAGTCTAACGTTTGTGACATTTTAAGTAATAGTTGAAGTAAAATGGGTTGTAAAAATATGTTAGAATAACAAAATATTAAAATTAAATTGTTTTTCTATCATTTCAACCCATTTCATAATGATACGTAAAATTTTAAGCCACAAGACATTATTTGAACTTTACTTATGCTTTATCTTTCCCCTAACTAAACATTTAATTTTATTTGTTAGTTACAAGAAAGACAATTCAATTCTTCTTAATACAAAACATTGAAATTGTTTCCTATTTGTTCGTGTGGAAAAATCAAAAACTAGCAAACGTAACGTAAAAATTTTTAATAAAAAAACTGACCAAGAAAAACACAAAAACCAATTCATTTTGTAAAATCCAAGACAATAACAAAATTACAGAAATAAATAAATAAATAAATAAAGAGAGCATTGATAACCCAGTACCCCATTCCATCCCAAATTTATGTTATGCACTTGGCGTATTTCTACTTGTATTTTTTCTTTCGGTTTTTATTTTTCATTTTATTTGTCTTTTCTATAAGTTAAGTAATTTTTGGCAAGCATGTGGTGGATGCTGTTGGGTGGCGCTATCGCCTGTCTTTATTATATTTATATAGATAGATATATAAATATATAAATGTAGTTATATTCATATATATATATATGTTCGTTGAGCTCTACTTACCGTTTTTTTTTTTGCATTGCTTTTCTTTCTTTCCTTCTTCTTTATTCACATAATTTTTTGCACTAAAAACAACTGCTGCTGTTTCTGTTGTTGTTATAATTTTTTTTTTTTTTTTGTTTTTATTTTTTATTTTTATTAATATTATTTTTGTTCATAAATTATTTTATTTTTATTTTTCGCTACTCTTACAGCTACTTCCATGTGTAGTGCGGCATTAACGTCGTCAGAATCTCATCAGTTAAATTTTAAACATCGTTCGTATCACAAGTAAAATTACTTGACTTGACAAAAATAAATTAAATTATGAACTAAAATTACATAAAAACAAAAACATAAAAAAAAAATTAAAACATATTCTCTGTGAAAAATTAGTGTGAAAATTGTATTTAAATAAATAAAAAAAAAAAAAATTAAATAAATAAATAAAAAAAGGCAAAAAATAGGTTGGTGTTAAATGGTTTTTGTTTCTCAAAGTGATATTTAATTAAGTTAGATAAAGTTTTCAATAAAGTGTGCAATAGATTTATTATAATCAAAAAAAATAAATAAAAATTAAATAATAGAATATTTGTTTTAACGATAATTAAAGAGAATTTCTGTGTCTCTCTTTTTTTTTTTTGTTCTTTTGAAAGAACAATTGTTTAAGGTGAGTTTGTTGCCGTTTATCATTAATATTTAAATTTTCGATTTATTTAAATAATTTATTTATTAACGTCTTTTTTTTGTTGTATTCTCTATTTGTATATCATTGCATAGTTTTTTTTTTATTTGAATTAAACCGATTCAATTAAGTTTAAATTGAATAACAAGACAATAAAAGTCGTAATAACTTCAATAAATTAAATTAACAATTAATGATCGTGCGATGTTTTCGATCAAGTTACAATAAACAATAAATAAACATTATAATAAAGCGTGTAAATTAAACGAAATTAAAAAGCATACACACACAAGAAAATTAATTTTTTTTTTATCAAACAATTGTATTTGACTTAAGTGGTTATTTTTAGAGTATTTCTTTAAATCCTTTTATATGCAGGTTTGTTTTCTAAAATTCATTTAATTTCTTCATTTTTAATCGTTTCGCACATCATTTCTTAAGTATTAAATAAAAGATTAGGCACGTTAATAGAACAGATTTACTATCGTAATTCGTGTTGTCATAATTTAAGTAATTTTATGTAATTAGATAAGTTAAAATTAGCATAAAACGATCGCGATCGTAGTATTTAAAAAATAAATTTAAAGTGAGCTAACAACTTCCATAAATCAACTTAATAATTTTTTTAGTTTGATATTATTTTAGTTATGTTAATGATTCTGTATATCAAAGAGTAAAACATATATTACATAAATTTAGAAAAATTTTAAATAATGTTTTACTATTGGCTTATGTTTGTCATTACGCACTATTACTACTGGTAATATACCTTTATGGAAATAGCTCTAATTTATAACTAAAATATTTTTCATAAAAGTACTTCATAATAGAAGATCCTTATTATACGTTTTTTATTTCTAGGACTATCGTCTTGAAAATGACGCTTTTAATTTTTCCGAATTTCATTGTTAATATTTAAAATTTTTTACTTTTATTCCTCCCGAATGCCAAGTAGAATGGCAGAATTGTTTAATCAATGTCCTTAAGTATACAAAACAATTAATTTGTCTTTTTTTTAGCCAACTTAAGCTTAATGACATAATCGATTTATAATTTTTCATTTTTTTTTTTTTTAAACGAAATCAATTTATTTATATTTTCTTTATTAATTTCACTAGAATACTTTTGAAAAAATAAAGACGAAAAATTTCACTTTTTTGCACGATTACGTTTAAAGAAATTTTTGTTACTCTTCAGGCAAAAAGAATAATAAATATTGTTTTAATCATAAAATGCCTTAATGTATGCTTATATTATTATTATTATTATTATAATAATAATAAAATTTAAGTTTTAAACCAAAAAAAAAAAAAAATTATAATTTCAGTATACAAATAAGTAATTAAATTTTCAAGGAAATAACTAATGAATGTACCACAAAAAAAAAAAAAAATGAAAAAAATTACTGGCACTCATTATTTGTATGGTGGTTTCTCTACTTAATATTTATAAATTACGTTTAATATTCTTTTTATTTATAATAATAATAAAAAAAAAAGTTGCATAATTTGACTGAAAACAACCAATGAAAAGATTTTTGTTTTTACAAACTTTAATAAAAAAAAAGAAAAGAAAAAAAAGCTTAAATCAAAGAAAAGAAAAACATCACATCAACAACATCAAAAGTATTAAAAAATACTGTTTTACCCTAAAGGTGGGTTTTAATCGTGAATTTGCCGTTATCGCGGTTAAAGTTTTCTTTTTACATTTATTGTTGTTGTTGTATGGACTTCATCTCGTTACACAATTTACCTTCGTTTTTTTTTTTTTTTTATAAATATTTTGTCTTTACTTTTACCCGTTTTATATAATTTAATTAAGCTTTATTATCATTATATTTTCAGTTTAACATTAGTTTATTTATTTAATGATAATATTATAACGATGTTAATAAGAATATTAATAATGATAATAATAATAATAATAATAATGAATAATAATAACGCAACCACCATGCAAAGTGATTGGTTGGTTATAAGGTAAATGGTTAAAGAAAACAAAAAAAAAAAAAAATAAATAAAATAAAAGGAAAAATGAAAGATACATATAAAAATTTAATGGGATGATGCGGACATCAACAGCATCATTCGTAAATACACATAAAAATAAAAAAATAAAGACTAACAATATCAATAACGTAAAGTATTTATATCTAACACACCTTACCCACTCGGGTACATACAAAATCACTGTTTGATAATAAAACATGCGAGTACAAAACTTACAAACAAAAACCATCTTATTTCACACACATGATAAACATTTATGAAAAAAAAAACGCACAAAACAAAATAAACTAAAGTTGCGTGTGCCAATTGTATTTCTTCTTTTTTTCATTTAATTTTATCTTTCCTTCATACACACAGGTAATATATACCTGTATATATATATATATATATTCCCTTTAATTTGCAATTTAATTTTTCATTTTAATTTTTTACTGCAAAAATACAAAAGTACAAGCAATCACACACGGATAAATAAGAGCTAAAAAAAATAAAATGGATAAAATACATGTGGTAATAAAAAAAAAAAAAAAAAAAAAAAAAAAAAACCGAAGGAAAATCTTAATTATTTGTAAACTTTGTTCATTATTATTGTTGTTTTTACCTTGATTATAAAGCTTAAAGCTTAATTTGTTTACTTGTTTACTCATTAAAAAAAAAAAAACAATAATAAAAATAAATAAATCCCTATCATAAATACATTTAAGTCCGGAATTCAATAAAATTATAAAAGCCAAACGTCAGGTTAAGAACTTAAAAGTAAAGCTAATATTAAACTTACTATGTTAATGTTAAGTAAATAAATAACAAAAAAAAATAATAATAAAAAAAAAAAACTCATTAAAAAACGATAAAAATTAAAAATAATAATTCTCTTCTATTTAAATATAAAAGCACGCAAAATATGTTGTTTTCAAACATATATAAATTTTTTTTGCATAAAACATTTGCACGCAAATTTAATCAATTAATAATCAGATAGACCAGTTTATTAACATCAATTACCTCTTAATATAAATAATCAGTCATCAATCTATTTCCTTTCTTGTTTTATATGCATTTTTTTTTTTAATCTGTTTAGAAGAGATAATAAATGATAATTTGTGTGTTTTTCTCTTTTAAACTTAATTAAAATCTGTACATAAATTGATCATAAATTTTCTATACAAAATGGTGAATATAAAAATTGTTTATATGTATATAAGTTGTAAACCAATAGAAAATATTTAATTATATTTATTATTATTATTAATATTTAAATTAATTACAAAAAAAAAAGATGCAAAATCTCCATAAAAACACTATTAAATACGTTGGAAACATTTTAATTGGATAACACAATTAGTATTTCCAGTTAAAAAATTAACAAATTATGATGTTTTCTCCTTATCAATTACGCCTATTAAAACCTTACGTTAAAGATAATGCTTTACTTTAATTATCTATACATTTATAGGTTCTAATTTGTACTTAATTAGCAAACAGCTACTGGTAAATCTGTTTGTTTATCCTGTTGTTTATTATTGTATAACATTTTACAAATAACAGAGATTAGGGTTTGCCAAGAAATCACACTAGATCCATCATTCTTATCATAACAAACACGTCAATTATAATCAATCATTTTGAAATTAGATTTAATGAATACTGACCAAATCAGATATAATAATAGATAAACATAAATATTGCAAAACTTCAAATGTATAACAAACATAGAAACTCTGAGTATTAAAAATATCTTAATGCAAAGCACGTATTTAAATTTGTTATCTAGTGAAATTTGCCTGCGGTAATTCTAGAATAGGGATTTATTTCAGAAATACATTTGTTTCTATAAATATATATAATTGTTAATTTAAGGGATTGGCATACAAGGGTGAATAGCTAAGTTAATAATACTATTTAAGAATGTGAATTACAATGGAAAAGATAGGCGGCAAAGCACATTAACACGTTAAAAGCTAAGTGAAACCGAAATGTAAATCTCTATTTCTGTTAATCCTTGATAAAGCTGAAAACATGCGATTATATATGTTTTTTACACTGTGAATCAGTGAATTTAACAACAGATTATAGTTTTAAAATTCAACAATAATTAATAAATTTTTTTCTTTTTTAAATAACTTTAATTTGTAATTTTTTTTTTTTGCAGACTTTTGGATCGGTGGTAAAATATTTAATAAAAGAAGAAAATTCAAAATAATTTTAATTTTTTAGAGAGGAAAATGTGGAAAAAACTACTAAATATAATAATATTAATAAATATATGTAATGGATTAACATTTGACAAACATAAATCATTAACAATGAAATCACAAACACAAAATAATAATTTTGAGTTAGAAATGGATTTGAAATGCAAAGATATAAGTAATAAAAATTTATTTATTGATAAAAGTGTTTATAATAAAGAATTACTATTAACACTTGATACAACGGTAAGGGATGAACTGATGCCAGGTGATGCTAAAAGGTTAGTTAAAGTTTTTTTTTTTATATTAAGTAGTAAGGTGACAATAATAAGAGCAATAATTATAAAATAAACAACAAATCCTTAACAGTACTAACACTAATTTCTCAGAACATTATTTGTATTTTAAAATTCATAAATAAATACGTTTTATTCTGTTGATAGAAATTACACACAAATAACACTTTTCTTCGTTTTAAATAAATTCTTTTTAAATAAAATATTTAAAATACGCAAATAAAAAGTAAAGAATAATAATTTTAATAATAATAATAATAATAATAATAATAATAACAAACAGTTATGAACAGAAATGCATAATTTAAATATTGGTGAGTAATGGTTAAGAATCAATGAGTTCATTTTGTACTTTGTGTACAAACCACCAAGGATAATGCTATTTTATATGCATAAATGTGAAAACAGTTAATATATATAACATAGGGGGAGGGTAGAAATTAGTGTTTTGTCATTTATTTCACAAATATCACGTACACAAGTTGTAAAAACTTTTTATTACTTTTATTTTTGTTGGTGCAAAGTATTTTTATTTTTCGGTTTAAAATTTAAACAATGAAGTAACGTAAAAGTTCTACATATTAAGATGTATTCTGTTTGGTAAGCAATATGAGGAGAATTTTGTATTTTTGTTTGTTTTTTGTATTTTAAAATAAGGTTGAAGCTACGTCCTTATTGTTCATTGCGGAAGTTTTTGTTATTTAATCTTTTCACTTAGAAAATTGTAACAATTTTTTTCTGTCTACAAAAATTATGTTTAAAATAATGTAAGTTATTATGACTGAAAATTTATATTGAAGAAATTATCCAACAACTTGTTATGTATGTATATATATATGTATATATATAAAACCGAAGAACCATTAGGATGTTAGGAAAATAAATAAGAAAAGTTATTCAGTCGGAATATATTAAAAAAGTTTATCTTTCAAAAAAACATTTTCACTCAGGTATATTACATATAGAGTTTTATTAGTTATCACTGAAAGAAACAAATTTTACTTGTAAAGTAAAGAAATATTAAAAAAAAAAACAAAAAAAACTTTTACCGATTTTCTACTTTTTGATCCTTTTTTTTTTACTTTCTTTTGGTGAGATGTTTAATTTTCATTGTTTGCCCGTTAATATAAACTAACCAAACTATGTCAAATGTTTTTTTTTTTTTTTTTAATATTAAAAACAGGAAATGTTATTAAATGTCGCTTAAAATATATTATTTATTCTGTGTAGAAGAAAAGCATAAATATTCAGGCGCCCCAAAAAAGAAAATTAAACAAAACTATTAAAATGATTGTTTGTCCACTCAATATGTAAAAGTTTTCTTTAAGCTCTTGTAAGCTTTTGTCGGTGTTATATATATTCAGGATTATAAAGAAAATGTGTTTAATAAAAGAAAAGAAAAGATGTAAAAAAAAAAAAAATTTTTTTTTTCTTCATTCATTCGTTCATTCCATATGTTTTGGTTGTTTTAAAGAATTTTTTTTTCCTTTATAACATTTTGTGGGTCACCGATAATAATTTTTTATAATAAGACGTCTAACTGTCAATATGAGTTTATGAGTGACAAAATAAAAAAAAAAAAATATAAAAATTAAATACATTTTACGCAAATATGGTCATTGTTTAATTAATACTTATTCGTTTATTTTTTTTTTTTTCCATATTTTACACCTTTTTTTTTTGTTTTTGATTGTTCTTTCCTTTAGCATAAAAAAAAACAAGAGAAATAAAGTTATTTGCTTTAATTGTTTTCATTCATTTATTTTGAACGGTACACACATCAACATTGTGCTTTCTTTATTAAAATAAATATTAAATGTATATTTATCAATCAAATATTATTTTTAATTATTAATAAAAATTTTACGTTACCTTGTCGGTAATATTGACATTTATTTTTTATTTCGGCAAAATGTATAAACAGAAAATAATAATTAATAATGACATAAAAAATTATTAATATTAACAAAGAAAAAATTAAATTAATAAAAATCCACTCACTCGGTATTTTTCTGAATAATTTCAGATGACAGATTATAGATGGTAAATAACAAATGAAAATTTTATTTAGTGGCATCGTCTAAATCATGAAAATGTTAAAATCACAATTCTATTACTAAAACAATTTATGTTTCTTCCTTCAACTGGTGCATGTTTTCGTGATTTTTATTTTTGCTTTTAATTTTCAAATTAATTTGGTGACATGCTGACTATTGCAGTTTAATTTGCTTCACTTTGCTAGTTATTTTTTTTTTTTGTATACGTCGCGTAATTATTAGTTTTATTGCGATGTAAAATATGCAACCATCAGCATCCAGCTGACTTAACACGTTAAGCGTGTTTTATTTTCTAAATTATAAAACATTGACATTTTATTTTAGTTTTTTATTTGAATTCATTTTTTTTTCGTTTTTGTCAAGAAAAACCAACCACACGTAAATATATAAGCAATGTGAATAAAAATTAAGAGAAAACAAAAAATTCTATCTTGTCTTCTAAGTACAGTAAAAATAAATAAAATTTTATAAACGAAAAACATTATTCATTTTGCTGCTATTGTTTGAAGTTTTTCTTTTTTATCTTTTTTTCCATTTATATATTTTTTTTTCTCTTACATTTTCACGTTTAATTTCTCTGATTTTAGCTTTTTTAAAAGGGTTATTTTTTAAGTTGACCTTAAATAATTATTTGCAACAATGTCTAAAATAATTTTTTTTATTTTAATCTATGAAACACGTTCGAATGTATGTTGTGTTGTCTAATATTCTACTTCGTCTTCTTCTCTTTTTTCTTTTTTCATAATACAATTTTTGCATATTTCAATTTTTTGAAATCTATTATTAAATATATTTTGTCGTTATTTATATATTTTTAACTGTTAAATAGGAGTAACAGAGTGGTAAGGTAATTCTTTTTTGTTTTCGAATGATTTTTGTTGAGTTTTTTTAAGGCTTTCAGAAGCGTCGCTATGATCAAAAGCGCATATTTGGTGTAAAAACTAAACAATAATTTTTAATATGATTTCATAAGTGATTCATAATTAGTAAATATTTAATATCGTTTACGTTTTTTCTGGCGTTTGATATTAATAAACAAAATTTAATTGTTTCATATTTCAATAGTCTGAAAATTTTGGTTTTGTTGATAAAAGAACACAATATGCAGAATAAATATGAATCTAGGCCATATACTCGCTTAATAAGTCTGTTTGTATTTAATCAAAGGTTTAATCAAATAAAGTTACAATATTTTACGCAACATGCGATACAGTATATCAGTCTTTATCAGATATTTCAGCAGCACTTTCGTTTGGAAGGAACGTCTTTGAAAGGCATTTGATATTATATTTGTATTCTGGTAGATACATGAACAAAGTACATAATTTGCAAATATATAAATTTAATTCACTTTATTACCCTGTACCCACTAAATATTTCTTTACAAAAAAAAAAAAAATTTCTATTTAATTAATTTCTTATGTAAATTTCAATTTCAATACATTAAGATATAAAAAAATCAAAATAAATCAAATACATGCTTATCAATATTTATTGAGAAAAAAAAAATCTAATCAAAATTGGATAGCAATAAAATATCAAATTAATAAATGATTCAATAATTGTGTCATTTCTTTACTGAAATATTAAAACAATACGGAAAATTATAATAACGTAACTCGATATTACATTTAAAATTCACTTAAATCAATAAACATAATCGATTAAATAGCGAAAAAAAAAAAAAAAATGTTAATAAACAAAATAATTTGAATAAATTTATATAAATAAACAAATTAATAATATTTCGTCCACAAAAAAAATTCAATAAATATAATTAAATAATGAAATGGAGAAAATAAATAATAAAATAATTCTGAATCACCCATTTTTTTTTTCGGTTTTAGTTTTTACGTTTTGATAAAATAAAGATTTTATTTAAATTTTCTTTATTGTTGCTATGTGACAACAAACATTTCTAAATTCTCTTATAAATTTTAAAATTAAACTTTTTTTTTTTGCTATGTATATAGAAGATGAACTATTGCTACCAAGCTAGTAATTAAATGAAATCAATGAAAAACCCAACTGAGTTTTGTTAGAGAATAAAAATAAAGCATTAAGTCTGGTGTTTTTATTTATTTTTTCTTTTCTTTCCATTCAGTAAATCACTGAACGTGTCTTTTATCTTAAAAAAAAAAATTATTAAATATAATTAAAAAATTTTCTTAAATCTTCTTTTAATTGCATTTCTAATCTTTATTTGAGCTAATTCAATGAAAAAAACAATTAAACTAAGCATCAAACCGTAAGCCAAGACACCAAATGCACTTTGTAAATGGTTAACTGTTAAAACAATGTCTTCACCTAAAAATAGAAACAATTTAGTTATAATTAATTAATTAAATATGTTGAATGAGTTTAAATACTTAACGTTTAATTAAATTTTCGTTCATTTTTTCAACAGTCTCTTTTATAAGTGTAACTATAGTGTTTTTATATATAAAATCATGGTAAATCTTTGACATTAAACCGAAATCTTTCATTTTAATTATAATATTATTAATTTTTGGTAAAATAGATAGTGAACGATCTGCTATCATTTCTAATTGATTTGAGAAAACGTTATCCTTAAAGCCATATACATCATCGTTTAATCCATTATACTGCACAAATAAACGACTCAACAAAATCCCCTGTTTCCCCATTTCAACGTATTCAATATTCTCAATACTAGTCTCAAAAGTTGACGATGTATTATAATTATCATAAATGTATTTATCTTCAGCATCATCGTTATTAAACCAGTCACGAAATTCTGGTAAGCCACCAAACTTTAAACCAGACATTATTATTTCTTCTACCGTATTCAGTTGATGCTCTCTCATAGGTTCAGTAAACACAGATATTAATTTTGACGTATAAATTGTGGTTGTATTTAGACTATACAATGCTAGTGCAATGAAAAAGATACGAAGGGTTGTATATTCTGGACGATCATTACTAGACACACCTAGAAATACTGCCCATGTGTTTAGAAAGCAACAAATAATTTTCTTATGATTTGCCGTTTCGGGCAGCCAAAATCCAAAAATGAACCATGCGAACCCAGATATACACATGATTAACGCGAATACCAACCAGGTCATTGGTTGAAATATTACAAAGAGACCTTTCCATAGCGGACGCAATGGTGCAAATTGTACATACCATGCGTAACTATCTTGAAGATAAGCAGTTGTTACACCAAATGCGTCATGAACTTCGTTATCCGGAAAAAAACCACCAACTATCAAATCACATTTACCTTTTTTTATATTATCTAATAAATCTGTAAACGATCCATTTGGCAATAGTTCGCCTCGGTTCATATCGGTACAAGAGATATTCACTTGAAATTCCATTGCCCTTTGTAAAATATCCAAAATCAGCATCTCCAAACCATCCTTGCAGCCAACTTCAATGAAGGGTGGTGATATTTTTGCACACAAATTAAATTGGCAATTATTTAGCTTGCTCGGAGGATTATTAGTTTTTGTTTGAATCATTTCGATTGTAAAGTTGGCATTCTCAAAATGTCCTTTATCAAAAACGCCTATTTTCAAGGATGATGATGATGTACATCGTACTTTTGATGCATAAGGATCATTTACATACAATTCATATTTCGTTGTGCCAGTGGCATATGCTAATACAATTTTTGTTACATGAAAACTGTTAAACATTGTATAAAATAGTTTTTTTGAAAATTCATTTGCATTAACACGATCATTTGGATTGTTATAAAGCACTAAAAATTTAGCAAGTGGATTCCATGCGGCTGCTAAACTAACGTAATTTAATACATTCGAGATCAACTGAAATTGAAATGGGGAAATTTATTACAATTCGCCTACAAATATACTTTAATTGTTACTTTATCATAATCATCAGCTACTAGTAGATAAAAATCAGTTAACGTAACACCATTTGTGATAACACTGATACCTTTCACTGACATTGTATCCGATATAACGCGGATTTGTAAACTTAAATTTGAATTTAATATTATCAATATTAAAATTTTTGACTTTATTTCAATAATCGTTTTCTTACTTACTCGTTATCATCTTTACGTACCACAAAATTATTCATATAGATAAGAAACTCTTTTTCAATTTCATACGCTGGTGATGTCATATTTTTTGTATGCAATAAAACAATATTATTGACCCTTGTTTCCATTGGATTAACAAAATAAACTTTTTTAATTTTTTTCAAACATTTAACACCCGAATTCCATGCATTTGGTCCACGTTCATTTTTTGGACGCAAATAAACAACGCAAAATACCCCATTTAATACAATTAATAATAAAAATGTGATTTTTATTGAATATTTTATTAACATTTTCTTTATTGTCTTGTTTTTATTTAATTAAACTACTTCTGTAGAAATATAAAAAATATTATTTCTTTCGATTATTTATTACTCTTTGCATGCTGAACGATTTTTCATATAAAAAAAAAAAATGTATTTTATTTATAAAACAAATATTTATTTAGATGAATTTTTATTATTGTTTTATCGTGTCTTTTATAGAATTTTTTTTATTTATTTATTTTATTAGCTAAAAACTAATTAAAAAACATTTTTTTTTGTCATTATTTCACAGTGATGAATTGTAACTGTTCATTGTTAATAATAAATTTATTTTATATTATATAAAAAACCAAAAACTTATAAATAATTTGTCTAGCATCCTGACTACACCCCAATAGACAATTTTTTTTATTTTTTTTTTAACAAAAACTCATAAACAAACATAAATTGCATGAATTAAAAAAGTGAATTTTTTAATTTTGTTTTTCATTGGTTGTCAACCAAAAAGCATAAAAGCACAAAAGCACAACAGAGCACATACTTGAAAAAAAAAAAAAAAAAAAAAAAAAACAATAGAGACAAGGAATAAAATTTTTACGGATGTAATAAAATATGATTTATGGTCTTCGTATAATTTTTGTCGCTTTAGACAGACTGGAGACAAGATTTTTTTTTGCTTCTTCTATGTCTTATTTTCATTATATTTATCTTTATTATTAATAAAAGAAATTATATTTTAAGTAGACAATAAAATATAGTTGGTTAAAAACAATAAAGAAAGAAAAACAACAAAAATTATGCAATAAAGAAGAGATTTTTTTTTGTTATAAACTATGTCTAGGCATCACCACTACTCTTAAAAACAAAATTTTTATTCATAAAATAAATCACCCACTGTGTCTGTCTATTTTTTTTTATAAACATTTTTATTTCTTTTAATACTCATCTTTCGTTGACTATCATATTTTGATTAATTTATTTATTTTTGGTTTTTCTTCAGATATTATTTTATTCTTAATGAGACGACGCCACTAATAATTATTGTTTCACCAAATATTGTGTGGAGTCTTTATTATAATCAGAAAGGTATGGAAATTTGAATTTAAAATATTAAATATTGTGTGATTTGTTCTAATTTCTTTTTATTTGCTTTAGTAAATTTAACAAATTTTATAAATAATAATATAAAATTCTCATGTTCACCACCCGGACGTTATGATATATTTTTAAGTAATTATAATAATAATTTAACAAAAAAATTTAATATAACAGCAAGTATTAAACGTTTATATGATAAAACAATGCCAAAAGTAAAAATACGTTTTCAGAAACGTTCACAAAGACGTGAGGCTGTTATTAAGTGGGACAAAAGGTATTCAACAAATTTTGTTATATACATAGATAATAAAAAATTTGATAATAACTTAATTAATTTTCTATATTTTAGTAAATTAGATATACATGCGATGCATTATTGTCTTGTTATAAGCACATTTAAATCACAGCCAAGTTTATGTGAGGCAATTGCTGATACAATATTTGATGGCTTTAAAAATTTAACAGATTCAACAGAAATTAATTATAGTGATGGTGTATGTAATACAATTAAAAATATGGAATTATTTTTTAAGCGTCAAAATGAAAGGAAAAAGAAAATTGGTGAGTTGTGGACGGATTTCAAGATTTCATGACTTATTTACGTTTTTTTTTTGTTTTAATTTTATTTTCTCTAGATAATAATGGAACAACAATATCATGTACTGGTACTAGATCACAACAATTATTACGTGGTCTACGCACAAATCAATTATATTATATAAATATCTTTGCATTGCATACACAATTAAATAATTTCTCATATTTACATGGTAAAATTGAATATTTATTTACAAGAACACAGCCAATACAATTATATGATGATAAAACAATTGTTGGCCGTTTAACAGATTTAGGGGGTTTATTTTTAGCAAATTATAAAATACAACCACAATTAAATAATTATTTTTTATTATATGTTGTACCATGTGGTGGCTCAATTAATATTTTAATCACAAAACAACGTACAAAAATGAATAATAATAATAATAATAATAATAACAATAATCATTTAAGAAATATTAATATTAATAATAATAATAATAATAATAATAATAATAATAATAATAATAATAATAATAATAATAATAATAATAATAATAATAATAATAATAATAATAATAATAATAATAATAATAATAATAATAATAATAATAATAATAATAATAATAATAATAATAATAATAATAATAATAATAATAATAATAATAATAATAATAATAATAATAATAATAATATTAATAATAATAATAATAATAATAATAATAATAATAATAATAATAATAATATTAATAATAATAATAATAATAATAATAATAATAATAATAATAATAATAATAATAATAATAATAATAATAATAATAATTTAACGAATATATACAAGCCGACAATACTTCGTATAAATAATGTAACAATTGATGAGAAATATTTAATTAAAATTTTACCAACAAATGATGATGATTTGATTAAGGTTACACGTGTTGAATTAACAGTTACACAACGTGATCAATTTCAACAATTCCCACAAATACCAATAAATACATCGGTTATACAGTTGACACGCAGTTGTAAACAATTAACAATTGGCTGGTACGATTCACCTGATCCTAGACGTATACGTTACTGTGTAAGCGTTTTACAAAGTAGCTTTGAAAATAATTCAAATGAATTTGATGTGAATAATTATTGTGGCCTCGATACAAGGTTATGCAGTAATCCACAATTTCAAGAAATGCATTGTTTTACAACATCGGAAAAACGGTTTGTTGCTGATTTGTTTTCTCGTGTTTTTATTTTATTTTTTTTTTGTATTTAATTAACGCATTTATCATATTTTCCAGTGATGAAATACAAAAATTTTCCTTAACTGGATTATCAGTTGGCCGCTATTATATAGTTTATGTAACAGTCAGTTTAATGAATTACAAGATTATACCATATGAACCGATAGGTGTACATTTGGACTCGTTTTGTCGGAAACATGTAACAGGAATAGGTGCACCAGCAGCAACATCAATTGCCGGTGGCTCAGGTGGTACAGGTGGATTAAAACATGGAAAATTATATAAAGACTCAGGATCATTGACTACATCATCGAAGTATAAAAAGTTAAAACGATAAACTATACAAATAAAAGACAGTCAAACGCTTGGTATTGAGATCGTGAAAATTAATGTAACTTTTGCAGAGTTTATTAAATTATAAAATTGTATAAAACAAACGTCCATTGGTAATTTGTGTAACGAGTTAGCTGTGCTTTGACTGTTATAATAATATTAAAAATAATAATAATAATAATAATTAACAAATAAATTAAAACTAAACGCTTTTTTAAAATCCTAATTAGTATTTATTCACTATGTAAAATTAAATAATGTAATAAAATCTGCTTTGTTGTTCCTTCCTTTATACTTGTTGTATTTATATATATATATATATATATATATAAATTAATTACATTAAAAATGAATTAGAATTTGATTTTATTCTCTTTTTTTTTTTTTAAATACATAATAATAAAAATAAAAATATAAAAAGACATAATTTACACGTAATTATAATGATAATATTAAAACAAATTTTATATTGTAAAGTATTTAAATAATTAATTAAAAATAAAGCTTTTGAAAAGTAATAATATGAAAATTTTATTTTTCTTTAATATTTATAGATTAAATGGATTTTACAACATTGTTTGCTTTGAGAACTTTAGAAATAAATGTGCTGAAATATTTAATACTTAGATTTTTCATAAATGTATATCCGTCTTTTAAAGTCTAACAATAGCAAATTAATAACATAATTCAATGATTAAAATGATTTAAAAGAAAATATCAGAGATAAAGTGTTGAAAAAAGCGTTGGAAGAGAACAAAACGACCAATAATAAGTTTCTGTATCATTAATAGTACGTAGCAGAGGAGTATTTTTTAGATTTTTTATCAATTTATTAGCTGCTAATTAAACATATTGTGATTATAGTAACTAACATAGTTTATAATGAAATATTTCCACTAGATCATACTATGTACTTCCGAATAAAATTTGTGCAGATCACTTAATCAAATTTTGGAATCGACTTGACAATCTTGACTTGACTTAGACACTCCAGACGCCCTAGAAGATATAAAATTTTAAAACATGCATTACGGAATCATACGAATTTTCAATACCAAATTCCACCTTTTATCTTTTTTAGCTCGTTTTGCGAGTCTAACTCGATTTAGCCCAAATTCTAATGTAGTCAAAAGATTAATTCAAAATCGCAAGGTTATGCTTCAAATCAAATACAGAAGAAATTGATTCCTTTCTTATGAAAAAAAAAAAAATTATTAAAACGATGATACTTTTGCATCAACCACACATTTATTTGGTGTGACAAAATTTATTTTGCACAAGTCAGTTATAAAGCTCAGTAAACAGTAATGTTCATTTCTACATGAACCAGGTAAACTAACTAACATGAAACGAATAATTTACATTTGTATCGAAACAAACAAATCATAAAAACATTGAGAATCTAATCTATACTAATCTCTTTACATTGATTTGTTATTAATTAATTAATAATCTACCTGCAAACAGGTAAAACAATCTAATAAACAACTTATTATCATAAAACATAGAAATGTTTAATAAATTTTAATTAAACATAAAATCACACAATGTTTACACAGCGATTAATTAGAAAATTTATTTTTTTTTTTTCAGATAGCAAAGTAAACGTTGTATAACTATCAGTTAAGTAGCTTAAGTCAATAATTTTTTATGATTTTTTTTTTTTTTTTGTAAATATTAATCAAATAAATAGGGGTGCTTTGGTTATAATCGAATTTAGTCAGTTGTTATTCAGTTAGATCAAGTGTAATCCATAACGTTTTTAACTAAACTAATCGCTAAGGTAAAACAAAGGTGAAAGGTTTCTGTTCAAGAAATGAATTTACTAAAGTTAACCACAGTGGACTTTTTAAATAATTTTAATTTTTGTACGTTTAATAATAATAATTATAATAAAACCGATGGCAAGAATATAATAAATTTTGATACAATAATCAATAATAGTATTCCAGCGTTTCTCGATTATATGTTAGAAATATTAACATGGTCACAGCGATTAGGTTTTACAATAACTGTTATATTATTATTAATAATTGGTCTAATTGGTAATATTGGTACATTATTAGTGAATATACAAAAGAAACGGCGATTATTATTTCGTTTATCACTTATATCCTTAGCGTGTAGCGATTTATTAACAATTATTTTCATTTCAACCACATATTTGTCACAATTTTTGACCAGCAAAACACCATTATGGGTAAATAGACAATTTTTTGTTTAAAATTTGTTTAAAAATATGTTAAAAATTTTTTTTATTGTTTGTAAAGTATTTGGGTGAGATAATGTGTGCTATAATACCGTTTATAACGACTACAGCAATATTAGCGAATAGCATGACTTTAGTTGTTATTGCATTGGACAGATATTTAGCTGTAACGAAATTAATTAAAGGCACATGGGAACCAGGATTGTTATTTTGTGTTAGCTGTATGGTCTTTCTATGGGGATTAGCCGCAGGTATGACTGTTTTTGTTTTTTTTTCTTTTCATTTTTTTTTATGCAAATTTTATTGATTCTATGAAAAAATAACATTTATGGTAATTTCACAAATGGTACAAAATATGTTGCTTCCTTGTACAAGCAACAAGAAAAAAATGAAAAACATATGGATTTATCGTGTTATTTAAAACATATGTATGACATAGTATACATTTAGGCGGTTGCTTTAATACTTTTTTACTTGTCAACATCGCAGTCTGATCACTTTTTTAATAAAAATAAAATTATTATTCAATAAAATGTTTTTTTTTATTTATGTTAATTTACAGGTATCTCTAGTCCGATGATAACATCCTATTTTATTCTGGACGTGTATGTGGTTGAAACAAGTCGTAATGATCCGACACAGCATACTGGCTACTATATGAGTTCAATGTGTGTTAGTGAAAAGGCACCAAATGCATTATATTATGGTATAATATTTTCAGTCATTTTTCTACCATTATTAATTGCATTTATATGGTTGAATTCATTAATTGCCTATGAAATATATCGTCGAAGACATCCAATTGGTATACAAAGTAGTTTAAATGGTTGCGGCGATAATAGTAATGATACAATAAATGTAAATAATACTAACAATAATAATTCAGGGGATGGTGATTTAAATACATCAAGTATTGATAAGAAGACAACAGAAATTGTGAATTTCAATGATAATACAAATAATATAAAAAAGTTAAAAATGAATAATCAACGGTTTGATATGACTAAAACAACGTCATTAAATAATCAAAATAATGATGATCGGTCAACACAATCTAATAAAAATAATAATAAAAATAATGATAAAAATAGTATTAAAACAATAACAAATAATAACAGCAGTAATAATAATTTTTTAATTAATAATAAAAGTAATCGTAAGACACGACAATTGCGAATGTTTAAAATTGTTGTGTTTATAATGATGGTATTTTTCTTATTACGTTTGCCAACATGGATTTATTTATTAATAAAATTAAATCGTCATCTTGCTGATAATATACATTGGGTGTTACATTATTGTTTTGGTATCTTATCAATTGCTAATTGTGCATTAAATCCATTTATTTATACATTTTTAGCAGAGACATTACAATGGCGTAGTTTTATTGGTAAACATTTTAATAGTTTTTGTTTTTCATTTAAAAATTGTATACATTTAGGCGATACAAATAAATAAAAATTTAATTAAATAATTTTTTTATATTTTGTAGATGATTGATAAGTAATATAATATATGTTTAATATGGTTAAAAAAATAATAATAAATAAATAAACAAAACTATAATTATTTTGTATTATTTTCATTATCAACGAAAAAAAAATTCCACTTGTTGATCAAGTTAAAATCATGTACATAAATTGAGTTGATTTGATTTAAAGTTCTCTCTTTTATATTTTATGTAAAATGGTACATAAAAGCATCAATACAACTATACAAGTTTTTAATAATACACAAAAAAAAAAACCGTAAAACAAATTGAAATTAATAAAAGAAAAAAAAGGTGGATTAGTTAAGTCACTTTGTGGCACAGTAACCAGCTTTAGTTAAGTTCTTTATTTTTTTTTTTTTTGTTGGTTTTTTATTTTGAGTTTAGTTTCTATTCTAAAACATATGAGTATTAAATTGAGATAGTTGATTACGCTGATCGCATCTTCATCGTTGATTTTCTTGTTGTTGTTGTTCATATAAAAACAAAAGAAAAATTCTTGCAGCAACTTACTTAACGTAACTTAACATAACTTAACATTAACATTATATTATTCTCCCATCTTCATCAAATATTCAACAAATACACATTCTTTTTCCAATCACCAACAACAGTTGTTGATGTTAATTTTTTTTAAATATAATTTATTTTATGTTTAGTTGAGTGGTGACCGCGAAACAAGGCGGACGTCACCGCTTTCTTTAATATAATTTAGCTTAAAGTTTAACAGATAAAAAAAAGTTTGGATTTATTTTTTGTTTTATTTTCTTGCTCGTTTATGTTAAGAAAATAAAGTTTTTCTTTTTTTTTTTTTTTTTAAATTACGTGTGTGAAGTTTTTTTTTATTTAAGTAAATTCCGTTTCATTTCAATTTTTACAGTTTTTGTTATTAATTTATCAAAATATGTTAAAAGTTTATGTTTATATATAATGGATTAATATTAAGAAATATATATATATATATACATAGAGCATGTAACAATATTAAAAATTGTAGACAAAAATTTGTGATTAAATGTAATAAAGTGACTTAAATATATGTATTTTAACAAAATAAAATTTTCTACCGATTTGTGTTGTGACGCTAATTGTACCAAGAATTGTAATTGAAAAATTCAATTAATATTATTTGCTATTAAGAAATATAAAAAAAAAACTACAATTTGATGTTTCAATTAAGTATAAAAAGCTTCTTTCATTTTTTCGTTGCTAAAAACAATTTTTTTTTGTTTGTTTCATTTTTATTATTCATGAAGTAAATCTGTTACTCCCGGACATTCAATAATTAATTACGTATTCACTTAATTTCCGGTTTAAACGAAGAGTGGCCATTTTATATATATATATATATAATTATTATTAGTTTATGTTATTTTAAGTAAAGTAAAATATAAAAAAATAAACGAAAAGAAATGAAAAAGTGCGCGCGAGTAAAAATTTATAGAGAGACAGTAGAGTGTCCTAAATTTAAAAAAGTAAAAAGTGATACAACGACATAGTAGGCATTGATACAACAACAAATAACAAATAACAAAAACAAAATTATTGTCTGTTTCTGGCCAATCATATTGATAAAAGAAAAAAAAATGTTTCCTTATTGTGCGCATGATTTTTTGAATTAATCTTTATTTTGCCATTTAAACAAAAAATAATAAAAAATTGCGCACACTTATCTTCATTTTAACGGAAAAAAAAACAACTTAAATGCTTTTTTTGTAAAATACAGCCACACATTAATGGCGTAGAATAAAGTAAAAGCTTTTCAGTTTTTTTTTGTTGATTAATTTGAATAAATATTAATACGCGCGAATTAAAATTTCATTTTTATAAAGTAATTCACATTAGACGTCACATTCTAGTCGTTTTAAGTTCTTTTATTATTTTTAATTTATTATAATAATAAAGTCAAAAACAAGAAGAAAGTGTTTTAACTTACTTAACTGAACGTTAACGTTACCGTAAATTTCTTTTTAATACAATTATTGCGAATTCATCAAGTGGCTTTAATGTTTAAGCTGCTGAATAAAAGAAAAAAAAAATAATATTGTGTTCACATTTTTGTTGTGCTGTTGTTGTTGCTGTTTGTAAACATAACAAAACGGATCGGATGAATAAATTTCAAGATGAAAGTGCATTCATATAAAAGTTATAATAATAACAATACAAAAAAAAAAAATTGCATTTATTATTCATAAGTAACAAATGTATGTTGCACAAAGTGAAAATAATATAATACTGCAAAAATAGTTTTAATAATAATTAGATTTTAATTTCTTCAATAAAAGAAGTAAAAAGAAATGCGCATGTGCAAGGTACTTTAAACACGATCATACGATGTTCTTATTGTTCTTCTTATTCTTCATTTTTTAAAAATATTTATTATCGTTGTTTTGTTTTTTCTTTATGTCATTTAATCGTAAATTAGATGTGTAATGCAATAAACAGGAAGTTTAGAAACTTTTTTTCTTTTTTTTTTCTTTTGCTGTTTATGTAGATTTAATCATTAAAATTTATTGTGATTTATAAACGAAAATAACTTATTTATTGCATGCAAGGTTATTTATCCTTTTAAGAAAAATATTATTTTTTTAAGTTTTTTATTTTTTAATTATTATTATTATTAAACAGTTGGTTTTGTGCGATTTTAATTGTGTTGAAGTTCAGGAAGTACTGTATCGAATCAATTTATTTATACAAATAGCAGCTTTTTTACACTTAATTTTCTTAAGCTTATTAAATGCGAATTAATTTAAACATCATTTCGTTCGTAATTGCTACTGGTTTAAACTTTTGTATTGTTTTTTATTTTTTAATTATTCAATTTTGTAATCAATAAATAAATTGATTTAGTTAAGTCGAATTAATACATGTACCTCGGTTTTTTTATTTATTTTATTTTTTTTTTCGTAATAACACTTAATAATATTTATTGCGTTTTTTTTTTATCAGGCTTTATTATGAACTTTTGACTTTATTAAGTATTTTGATTAAAATATATAATTGAATTTTTTTTTTTAAATAATTGTTTTATTTGCGATAAATATAGAGAGAGAAATTTGTTTTAGTAAATGTTAGAGATGATGAATTGACTTAATATTTGCTGATTTTTATATGAATAACTGACCCAATTTACATTTATTATTTATTTACTAATTGTAAATTGATAGCAAGTAGTAAAATATTCTAACTCTGATTATATAAAAAAAAAACATAAATTATTTTCTCTTTCTATTAAAAAATTGATAAATAAGGTCAATAATAAACTTATCAGTTGGTTTAAAAATATTATTAAATTTGTTTTTATATATATATATTATAGATAGTGTTAATATTTTGTGAGAAACAACGACAGCATCACAAACATAAATACTAAACAGAACAAAAATTATGTAAATTAAATAGAAAAAATAACGCGCACAGAGTTTATTCTCAATAAAAAACATTAAAATACAAGAAGTAAAAGAGAAAAAAAATTGGAAAAAAATTTAACGTAAAAATTACCAAGAAGAAAGTTTATTATTAATAATAATAATTTTTTTTTGTGAGTGAACAAATAAATATTTATATCGGTGGTAATAAATCAAAATCAATAAAAAGTTTTCAAGAAAAAATTATATTTGGTGCTAATTGAGTAAAGTGAAATATAGTTAATACAAAATAAATAAATAATAGTTAACCAAATATATTAAAAATTGGATTATTAAATACAAAATAAATAAATAAATAAAAAAAAAATAATAATAATAAATATAAATAACGAACAACAGAAATTATTTTGAAGGTGAGTTTTTTTTTATATAATTAATTAATGTTTAACCTAAATTTTTTTGTTGTTGTTGTGGTTATTTCTACATTAATAATCGTAACGAAATAATTTATACGTTAGAGAGACAATTAATTAATTTATTTATTTTATTCAGTTACTCTTAGTTTTTAATATTAATTCAAGAATAATCATAACATAAAAAAGTTTTTAAAAAGAATTTCACCTTTGTGTTTTTTTTTTTTATTAAAAATGGTTAAACACTTTGGAATTCCTTTGTTATTAAATCATATTAAAAGAGAGGAAAATATTTTAAAATATTATTAAAGCATAATAAATTTCTCATAAGGTCATATCTTAATAATGTTTCATAGTTAACACCTAAAAAAGTCGCGCTTAAATTTGTATTACATATATTTTGTATGTATCATATAAGTTGGATTAAATTAGTAAAAGTGTCAACTCTCAGTCATACGTGCATTTGAACATCCTCAACGTAACGTACTTAAGCTTGTATACCATTAAACATTTCCTCATAAGTGACTAGTTTTTTTCCATTTAAATACAAACAGAAGAGTTGTTTTAGCAGATTTAATTTTTTGTATTTCATAAATTAATATCCGACAAAAAGTTATTAAATTAAATTAGAACACATGTGTTTATGTTAAAGTCGCCCGTAGACAATGTATAACTATGTAAACATACCAAAAAAATAAATAAAAATCCAGTACAAGTTATTAATTAACACAAAGAAATTGCAAATGAAAATAAGAACAAACAACAACGACGACGACAACAACAACGTAACCTTTAAATAAATTTTACTTTTTTTTTTATAACAATATGACCCAGTAAATTAATTGTTTTTTAACTTTAAAATATTAACTGATATTAATTAGAAATTAAAATAATTTTAACAAGTAATGGATAAGCTTTAATTATCAGCTTTAATCAATAAAAAGCTCTTATTTGTAATTAATTCATAAAAAGTTACAAAGAACAAGTCTGAAATGGTTACTTTTACTAAATCGAAGATGCATTAGTTATTTAAGTTAATTTTATACAGAAAACTACTGTAGAAAAGCGTCACACAAATACGATTAAACTTTGAAATAAAATAAAACTATATTTGTCTAGAGAGACTGAGAATAATTGTGCGTCCATTCGAATATACCAGTAGATTTACAGACAACAAAAGCTTCAATAAAGATTTTCATCTGTCTCGTATCTTTTACTTAACTTGTTTAGTTATTTACTTGCAATAATTATTAAAAATACCAACATTTAACTCAATTTGCTCACTTTATTTATATAAAACATTAAAAAAGAAACAAAGAATCAGAAAGTAAACGGCCTACACGTAACTTAAAACAAAAACAAAAAAAAAAATAAAACTTGTCTTTGTTGCAACCTCATTATGGGAACATTTTTTTTTTTTTTTTTTTGTTGTTGGAATTAATATAAATTCGATTGATTTATATATTATTGATTTGTTTTTTTTTTTTTTTTTTGGTTTTAAAAAATAATTTATTGTAAATTAAAACATTTTTCCTAATTTAAGTGAAAGTTTTTCAAGAGATAAATTCGTTTTTCTTTTCTTTTTTTTTTGTTGTCTAACAAAAATATTTTTTATAGATTTTTGTAGAAATTTCCAAAGAATTCCATTATGTCGTACTGAATATGACATCCTCCTACAATAAACTTACTAAAGCTTACTAATGTAAAATATTAATGAAAGAAGTTAAAGAAAAAAAAAAAGACCGCAAAATGAAATGAAATTTAACGATTGAAAGTAAATTCAAATAACCATTTTCACTTGTTACAGAGTTAAGCAGAGTTCCTATTTCGCCAACATACCACTGTAAAACAGCGAAAAAAAAAAAAATTACTCACGAAGTCCAACAATTGTGGAAATAAAAAAACAAACCACGCGATTTTTAAAAAACATATTTCTTTAAATCACGTTTATTGTCTGTCTTAAAATTTATTTTAATGAAATTCTTAATGTAGGTCTTGATCGCATTTTGTTTTGTTTTTTTTTTTTTTTTAAACTAAGCAGCTTAACTAACTCTCCTATACGAAGAGACAGAATGAAAGAAAGAAACCAGAAGAAGAAAAATAAAGTTTCATTAACTCAAGTGACGTTTTCTATATTAAAAACAAATAAAAACTACACCAAGCGCTGACTGACTTAAAGTTAAATAAACAAATGAATTTTTTTTTTATTATTAAAAGGTAGGCCACGATGACCGTAACTAGCGAAATTTCTTCGTTTATGTTTTGTTTTTTTTTTTTTCACTTTATGAATAATTTTACCGATGACACAAAAAAAAAAGAGAAAAATTAATACAAATGAACACCGATAAACGTTTTTTTTTTCATTTGTATGTTTCTTATATAGAAAGAAACATTTTTTCGTCGGTTTTTTTTTTATTATTGTTATTTAAGGCGTTTTGGTTTGCGAATTATTTTGAAGCTTTAAAGAAGCTTTCATTTGTTTATTTAATCTTTTGAATATTTATTTTAATTTTCTGTGAATGACATAAGGCAGTCACAATTTATGTATTTTATATGCAGACTTTATTATTGGATTTAGCATTTATTATCGATGATCGTTCATTAAATTTTTTTTCTTTTTTCAATTAATGTTAATAAGAAGCATTGTTAATGCTTTAAGTGTTTACTAATATCTAATTGAATTGTGCTAATAATGATTGTTTTTATGTAGAATGCTGAGGTGTTTTTTTCTTAGTATGTTTAACAATTTATTCATTTCTGTGTAAATAAAAAAAAAAAATTTGTAATAAAGTTTAATGACATGTTTTGTTTGTAAATAAATAATTCAGAATAAAAAATGTTAAATTATCGCAGTGATTTTAATTATTACTTAATGTAGAGTTTAAGAAATGTGTCAAAATCATGTCATAATAATAAAAAAATTATTTATTTTTCACTTCCTACAATAAAGTAGAAACCAAAACATTTTGCAGATATTATATCTATGTGGGTAGATATTATATTTTAATTTTTTGTATTTTTGGCAATGTCTTTGATTTATTCATTTTTATTTAAAAATTTCAAATAATTTTTTACAGCCCTAAAAGTCAATAAACTGAATGAACTTTTATTAAACTTTTAATCCATTAAAACAGAATCAAATAATAATAAAATTAAAAAACGCAAGTCATACTTAGCCAAGTGAACTACTTCAAAGATTAAAAAAAAAATATTAATAATCTTCTAACAAAATGTAAATAAACATCTAAAATGCACTTAAGTGTGATACATGTAAAAATGATTTATCTTTGATTAACTTAAAGCCACTTGGCTATTAAAACTTTCACTTTTTGTGAAGTGACTTTTTGATTATCAATAATCTGCTAACTAAATAAAGAAGCAATAAGTTTATATAAAAAAAAAATAACAATTAATTAATCAAATAAAATCTAATTTTATTAATTAAAGTGAAATTTTTTGTTTGATTTTCCTTTTCAATTTCGCAAAAAGTAATTAAAAAAAAATATATATATTGTTTTTTTTTTGTTCTAGCGCATTCATAACAGAAAACTATAATTAATTAATTTTTATCATAAAATTATTTATTTATTTTTTTTACTTTACATTAAATTGGTGAAAGTTTTGTTTCTCTGAAATTTTTTTATTTAGTTTTTTTTTTTTTTTAATTTATTTTGTCTCTTTTGTTTTGTTTATTTAATTTTTTATATAAACTTACAAAAAAAAAAATTATGTAATGCAATTATTATTTGTTTATTTGTAATTAATACGTTTAGTATGGGACACCTTTCTGTTTTCATTATTATTATTATTATTTTTTTTTTTATTTTGTCTTACAAACAATAAGAATAAAAAATTTCACAACCAAATTTCACATATGTTATGTTCGTTAATTTACGTTAGATTATATTAACGTAACGTGTTAATGTACATATTTTGCAAAAAATGTTTATTTATTAACAATTAAAAAACAGAAAACCTTGAAAGGTAATTTTAATTATATTAATTAACAAATTTTTGCAACTATTGCAATTTTTTAATTATTCACAAGGATGTAAAGCTTATAATTAGTTTTTATAAAATTAATAATTAAATTAACTACCTTTAATTTGTAATCCCTTAAAACAAATGTTTGTAATTATAAAAAAAAAAAAATTATTTTCACACCTGTAATTTACCTATGCGTTTGTTAATTATTCGTTACGCCACTGATTACGTTAAATAATTACCAAAATGTAAAAAAAAAAGCAACAATAAAGTATTAAACCAACATAATAATTATAAAAACATAAAATTAAATAAATAAAAAAAATAAAAGCGAATCCCTTAACTAAACAATATGTAATTACAGCAAATAACATAAAAAAAAACAACGAATAATGCAAAACCAGAATATGACAATAAATTTACTTTTACATTTCACCAAGTAAATTTATTAATTAATATTAATTAATAGATATTTAAGAAAAAGTTACAAAAAAAATTATTTATTATGTTGCTGCAGAAATAAATCAATTTTAATTGACTTATCGTGATGTGGTGTGAAGTGTTTCGAATTAACACTATGAAAATGATTTTAATGGTTCTTTACTTGCATTAATACATTTAATCAAAATAGTGAAAATTTAGAAAACACTATTTAAACATGATTTTAGTGCCAGGTACTATTAAACATTAAGTGTTTGCTTGAACAAATTGATAGTGAATATAATTTTGATTGCATTTCTCCTTTAAAATAGATTTTATTTGTACCAATGACATTTTTATTTTGTTTTATTTACACTGCAACTGCAACAACTCGCACAAGAAACATTTTATTATTTCCTACAATCAAAATGCATTAATTTCACTTTAGATAGACAATAAAAGTTTAAATAGAAGACACAACACAGCACAACACATTTTATTAATTAAAGTAAAATGTAAGGTAATAAAAAATGTTTAGAAAAGTAAGAAAAAAAGATATCTAAAATGACCTTGAACTTTCATTTGTACAATGAATCGTTTTTTTTTTATAATAATATATTTTAAGCGTCTATAGACTTTACAAAGGTGACTTTTCTTGTGTAGGTTAATGAACAGCTGCATTTAACAAGTAAAGACGTTAAATAGTTTCGTTAAAAGCAAGTTTAATCTATAGGAACAAATAATAGAAATAAAAATAAACAATAATTTAAATATTAAACTCATTTGACCCCCAACGAAAAAGACATAATAAGAGATCCATTCACATTCGAAACACACAACACTACAGAGTCTTCTGTAGTGAAGACAAAATATAGAAAAATTAAATGAAGCAAATTAAACCTTTTTTTTTTGTTTTTCTTTTCTTGTTACTTATCACATCATCATGAAACAATCAAATAAAAATTCATCTTCATGATGATTTTTATAAATGTTTTACTTGGTCTCTGGGTCATTCGGTTTTTAATTCTTTTTATTTCATTTCGTTGTTGTTTCTTTCTTGTATTCCGTTGCTGTTTCTCTGTTTCTTTTTTTTTCTGCTGGTTGGAAGTTTTATTTATTTTTTTTTATTTTGTAGAACAAATATTGCAACAGTGAATTGTAAATTAAGTATTTTTTTTTTCTTTTGGTTAATTATTTCTGAAAACGTAATCTTTTCTTATTATTTATTTTATTTTTTTTTAATTTAATTATAATTAAGTTAATGATTGAAATTGAATGGGGAAAAATACGTTAAATAAATTGCAATACGATATAATTTAGCTTAATTTGGTATTTCCAATTGAAAATTTCTTTTCTTTATTACTTATTTCCTTTACTTCTTTTATCAATTATTTTGTTTTTTGTTAATTCTTTCTTCTCCTTCTTCATTTTTTTTTTTTTGCATTTAATGACACAAATAATTGACTACTTAAACCACTTTTAGTTTATCATGTGCAGAAAATGTTTATGAATAAAAACGTTTGTAATAAAAATTATCATTCAATGATTAGAATTGTACATCCTGTAACTTTTTTTTCTACTTGTTTGCTTTAATCATTTATTTGTTGGTTTGTTTATAACAAAATAAAAACTGTTTATCTTTCAGTTTAATTATATAAAAATAAAAAAATTATTTGCTAAACAAATGAATATTTATAAATTCGTTCTTATATTTTCTGTTTATTCAAGACAATAAATATTATTTTTCAGACAAATAGATCAGAAACCAACTGCATATAAACATAATAAATATTCAAGATAAGTAAGAAATAGGACACTCTGTTAATTTTGTAATACATTTTTTAAAGATAATTAATTAATTAAAAAAAAAAAAATTAAAGTTATTTAATGTACTTAACTAAAGAAGCGTTTAAAAGCACAAGTACCATGAGAAGCAATGAATAAACAAATAAATTATTTAAAGGTAAAAACATCTGTTTATCTATAATAATCACAGCATAAAAAACATAATTAAACTATTTATACATGACTCATACAAAAAAAAAAAAAAAAATTAAAACACTTTCAAAAGTAAATAGGTTATATAGTAAATCCAATTAAAATAGCCACAGTATTAAATTAATGGAAAATAAGATCAAATTTTTTATGCCATCTAATTTTTACTATTATTACGCATCGTAAATTCTTAATTAATTATTTCAAGCATTTTTTTTTTGATTAATCAAAAAGTTTATTACATAAAAAAACAAACAAAAAAAAAAAAAACAAATCTGGACTTTAATTAGGTAAATTTTAAATTCAACGAACAAGGTTATGGTAATAGAGTGTAAATAATTTTTTTAATTGTCAATCAAAATTTTAAAACACAAAAAAAATTATTTAATTATGTGTGCAAGGGTGTATAGAGGACAATTCGTTATTAGTTTGGTTTTTATTAAGTCTTTGATTTTAATTAAATACAAATGAGTGGATTGTAATGTGAGAAGATCTCATACTAACAATACACATTATTTTCAATTAAATAATAATTTATGGTGTTAAGACAACTAGATAATTAGCTTATTATAAATTTTAATTATACGAAAACAATGACTGTAGAACCACTAAATAACATTTTTTATTGTTTATTAATATTGCATTAATTAAAATGTATTAAAAGAGTATAGAAATTAGCCAATGTCAACGGTCAAGAGAAAACACATTTAAATTAGGCAACTTTTATGATGTTTAATTCTTATAGCTGTTACAATATAAAAGAAATAAATTAAATTAAATTAGATTATCTAAATCATGTATGGGAATTATATTTGAATAAATAATTTAGATTCTCTTTATTATAATTTTCATTTAAAATCTAATTTATATGTTTGATATTATTTTAATTTAATTTAATTTTTTATAAACTAGAACAACATTTTTTATTATTACATATTTTAATTGATGAATGTTTTAAATTAAGAAATATTAATTATTATACACCCGCACAATAAGCACCTGCTCTATCATTATAAACATTATATATTTTAAATTAATTTGTATTTTAAAAATTAAATAAATTAATTTTCGATTGACTAATTTCAATAAATTCATTTTTATTCGTTTTGTTTTTTTTTTTTTTTTTTGTATTGGTTTATTGGTTAATGTTGACTGAACAATGTGAGATAATTGAATAAAACTGAAATGTTATTGTTAAAAAACTGAACAAATAATTTGGTATGCAATAAACATTTTACTTAGGTAATATAAAATAAATAAATAACGTAAAATCGCTAGATATATATATGTTTAAAAGAAGAAAAAAAAAAAAACATTAATTATCATAAAAACTAATGAAATAATAACAAAGCAAGGTAATAAGCAAAATAGCGAAAGAAAAAACAGAGCCAACAAACTGCAATACAATACACATATGGCGTGGATAAAACTGAATTAAATTATAATAAAACTAAAACTAAAAACTAAAAAAAAAAACATTTGCAAAACACTATCCATTTAATGGCATTAAATAAATCAAATCATACATAACAAGTTAAAAAGCAAACATGAATTAAATAAATTGATAATAATACTGTGGGTGATTTGGTAAATTAATATAAAGAGAAAAAAAAAAAAAAAAACATTCATTTATGCAAATTATCATTATTTTATTTTTATATGTATGTATATTACGCATTCTGTTTACCTTTTTTGTTTTATGTTTAATTTAAATTACATTAATATGTTTATGGTGTTTTTCAACCTGTGCAGTTTTCTGTTTAATTATTGTTGTAAATTATTATTGTTATTACTAGAAACGTGTGTAACTACATTGTACTTGCACATTAATAAATCTTAATGGTGTTTTGAGCAGCAACAAAATTATTTTTATTATTACCACTTGTTTAACTAGGAAATTTTTTTTTAAATAAATAAATAATAAAAACAAAAATAAAAATCATTTCACTTTCTTATTACTTTTACTTAAAAGTTTAATCCTAAATTTATTCAAGAAAGTTTAATTATAATACTCATGATAATGTGAATGACAGACGCAATATACCATTATTATTGAAATTATTGTAATTGGATTAAATCGTACGAAAAAATTATTTCCATTGCATGATTCGGTTGGAAAATAATGTTTTTTTTTTTGCTAATTGATTAAAAAATTTTACCTTCCTCGTATTATTCATTCGTCTAGTCATTTACCTTTATTTACTTTATAACTTTATTGATAAAATTATAATATGAAAAAAAAAGATTACATATGTGCGATTTTAACGTAATTACTGTGAATACAAAGGTATGGTTTAATGCTTTTAATTGTTGAAAAATGTTTGTATAAACATTAGCATACAATATTAACTAATTACATAAAATTGTGTACCAAATCTAATTTTTTTTTTATACGTTTATACGTATAATCAATCTGTGAATAGCATAAAGCTAATCATATTAATAATGGGCTAGGTTTTTCTATGGGTTGATCACGAAAGGTGGAAATTGTTTTTATATTTATTTTAGGCTTGGACCTGTATTTGTTTTGTTTGATTTATTATTATTGAGAACTAGTTTTATCTAAACTTAATATATGATATCTCCTTAGAGAATTCACTTTTTTATATGCACGAATCTATCTATAATTTCAAATTAATCAGTAAATTGTATAATACGACGCTGAATCATTTCTGGTATTTGATTTATCAAAGCACTATTTAAACGTTATAAATTATAGTTTGAATCATAAAAAACTGGATATTTTGAATTGTCATTAAAATTAAAGTTCACCTTTTAAAAAAAAAATTTAATAGATTCAAACAATAAAACGATTTTTTTTATATAAATGTCGAAAAAATGTGAATAAATAATCCTAAAAAGACATTTAAATAAATTTTAAATCTAAAATTCTACGTATTAATATGACATAATTGTTGTCCGGTTGGAAAACGCTATCACATTACATTTCACGTAATTAACAATAAAAAAAAATTATAATTTCCTTTGTTTGATCTGGTTGAGGTTATATCAATTAATTTATGAGTGGAAATTTTAGTAATTAATTATAAAAATATTAGTTTTATTTTTATTTTTTTACCTATTAAGTTATGTATTTAGTTTTTCATTTCTCATCCGGAGTATTGGATAAACAAAGTAAAACCCATTAAGACGTCATAAATTTATATATTTTTGGTTAATTTTAACTAAAAAGCAACAACAAGCAGCGGTAACACATCTATGTGACCCACTTTTAACAGGGCAGAGATTATTCGATAATTTAAAAATAAAAAAATAAATATATTTTGTTTTGACTTAAGCTTTGGCATCGCTTTTTTTCTTTACTAATTAATTTTTTTTTTTTTTTTAATTTAAATCACAAACAAATCTTACAACGTTGCAATGTGTGTTTTTTGTTTTTATTAATAATATTATTTATTCTTCCTCTTCAATATTTGCTGTTTGTTTATTAATAACAGTTAGAGTTCTCTTATAAGAAAGATAAAAAATATTTTTAATTATTTATTTGTTTATGTTTGATGTGGTATTGGCGAGTTCATTTACATTTCCATATTATGACATAAGTTATGCTGTAAAAGTAATTTTTTATCACACGTTTCAACAGTTTTTATTAACTTTTTTTCACCACAATTCTCGATACATTGTTTTATGTATTTATTTAAGGTCATTCCTATATCAAAGTCAAGTTTAATTATCTTGAGATTATCGTGTTTAAGTAGCTGCAGATAATATTATTTATTTTTTCCTTTTTTTTGTTAATTAAACTGTGACCTTTTATTGATTTTCATGAGTTCACTGGCTTCGTTTGACATATTTTTTTTTTGCATAAAATATTACAAATGGTAAAAATTTAACAAATAATTTATTAATAATAATAATAAAAAAAAAAAAAAATTTTTTTTTTTTTACTCCTCACTAGATATGCTAATTCACCGTGATATTCAAATCTAATCACCGCAATAAAACAGTAATTTGTATGTATTGTGGTTTCATCTGTATCTTCATCTCTTTTAAACTGTTTATAATATATATTTAAATAGAGTGTAGGTTGTTGCCGTTTTATTTAATCAATAACCCAAAATCGACGTCATCTTTTTCACATCAATTAAATAATTAAATATAAAAAAAAAAAAAATATTTTTTTTGTTCATTAATTTTGGCGAGCTAATAACCTCATTCTATATTTTGTTTATTTAATTTTTTTTGTTTTTGTTAACTTTAAATTAAAGTTTAAATTTAGTATTTTATTAAATTCCGTTAAATATAGAAATACAAACAAAATGACTAAATATTTATTTTTACATTTCTTTCAGCATCCATAAGACGTAGCAAGCACATCCTAATTATTATTATAAATGGATTTTTAAAACAGAAAACAGAAAAACAAAAAAAATTATTTGTCATTTGCTATATAACAATAGCTCCTTTTTAATTCCCTTACTTTAAGTAGAATAATATAAATAATTAACAAAATGAGAATCATTGTCTGTTTTATAATTTTAATTAAATTAATTAATATAAATGTAATAAATGGAAGTCCATTGTTATTTCCGTCGAGTAATACACCTGTAGAAGACTGGAAACATCCGGGTGATAAATGGAATTTAACAAGTGTGCCGCGAAGCATAACGCCACAATTAGAGAATCGTAATTTAACACATCGTGTACCACCAGCAGTCGATGTGGAAGCCTATAAACGTGTCTTAAATAGACTAATAGACATGAAAGTAATTAAACATGTGTTATTTTGCCATTTCGACTTAAAAAAAAACAATCTTTTTTTTTTTTTAATTTTATTTTTAGGCCAATGAATCATCAAGAATGCTTTGGTTTGACTCCCAGTCAGGTGATAACTCACATTATCCACCGTTTGTTGACAAGGCTTTAAAGTTGTTTAATTTGAAACAAGTTGCATATGAGCTAGAAACCAGTGTTATGTCGAAAGTGTCATGTACGGCATGCAAAGCAGGTGCTGGCTTATTACAGCATTATATAAGAACTGGAAGAAGTGAGGAGGAGATTATAAAAATGATTTATACATATTGTGTTAATTTGAAAATACAAAGTCCTCGGGTCTGTGAAGGTGTTAGTCACCTGTTTGGAGTAAGTATGAAACGAATTAACGCTTTGTAGTTACTTAATAAATATTTCTATTTTTAGAATGAAGTAATTTATGTACTTAAACGTGTTACAATTGGACCAGATGAGATTTGTAGTTTTGTAATTGGTGATGCATGTGGTGATGTTTATAATCCTTACCATGAATGGGAAGTGGCATTCCCACCAGTACCTAAACCAGACCCACATGATATTGAAATACCAAAGGAAGGTGTTCCAAGCTTTAAAGTTCTTCATCTATCAGATACACATTATGATCCATATTATGCGGAAGGCTCCAATGCTGATTGTAATGAACCATTGTGTTGTCGCATAACAAATGGGCATCCAACCTCACCACACGGAGCCGCTGGTAAATGGGGTGATTACCGTAAATGTGATACACCGAAACGAACTGTAGATCACTTGTTAAAACACATTTCCGAAACACATCCAGATATAGACTATATTATATGGACCGGTGATTTACCGCCACATGATGTATGGAATCAGACAAAGGAAGAGAATTTAAAAATATTAAAAGAAACCGTAAAGCAAATGTCAGAACAATTTCCAGGGGTACCAATATTTCCAGCATTGGGTAATCACGAAAGTGCACCAGTGAACAGTTTCCCACCACCATATGTTCAACAAGTGGATAGTTCGATAGCATGGCTATACGATGAATTAGATGTACAATGGCGACGTTGGTTGCCAGCTAGTGTGTCACATACAGTGCGTCGTGGCGCTTTTTATTCGGTGTTAGTGCGTCCAGGTTTCCGCATTATTTCTTTAAACATGAATTATTGCAATAATAAAAATTGGTGGCTATTACTTAACTCCACGGATCCGGCTACAGAATTACAGTGGTTCATTTATGAACTTCAAAGTGCAGAGTTCTCAAATGAGAAAGTTCATATTATTGGTCACATACCGCCTGGTCATTCTGATTGTTTAAAAGTTTGGTCTCGCAACTATTACAGAATTATTACACGATATGAAAATACAATCACGTCACAGTTTTTCGGTCATACACATTTTGACGAATTCCAAGTATTCTATGATCCACAAGATTTAAGTCGAGCTACCAATATAGCATACATAGGACCATCTGTTTCTCCTTACTACGATTTAAATCCTGGCTATCGAATTTATTACGTTGATGGTGACCATGACGTAACAACAAGGGTATTTATTATTTTTGCGGTTTTAATATTGTTTCTCATTTTTTAATTGTTTGATTTGACTTTATTAGATGGTCATCGATCACGAGTCGTGGATTATGAATTTGAAAGAAGCGAATTTATATGATTATCCAATTTGGTATAAATTGTATTCAACGAGAATTGCCTACGGAATGAAAGGACTACGTCCAGCCGATTGGAGTGATTTAATCAATTCACTGACAGACAGTCAAGAGATTTTTGATTTATATTACAAGTAATATTTGCAATTCATGAATTGAAATTTAAATTAGTAATCGATAATAATTCTCTTTCAGACATTATTGGAAAAATTCGCCCGTGCGTCCGAGTTGTGATTCGGATTGTAAAAAGCGTATAATCTGTGACGCAAAAAGTGGTCGTAGTCACGATAGGAAATTCTTTTGCGAAGATGTTGAATCAAAGATTGAAGAAAGTAGTGGCAAAGGATGGAAAGCGTGGATTTATCGTGGACTAAGTGCATCGTATGTAGCCGGCAAAAAGCTTTCATTATTTTAATTCATTTCATCATATTTCTGCTCTCGTGGTTTTTCTATAATTTTTTTTTTTAACAATCATTTTCATTCACTGTAAACAAAACAAACATTTTTTCTAATTAAAACAAATTTTTCAAAAAAGAAAAAAAAAATAAAATTGGTGATGGTTTAATTTTTATTACAAAAAATATTTAAATTTAAAATTACAGTGACATGGAACCAATGGAAGATGACTGGAGTGACAGCAATTTAACGGATTTAAATAAATATTCAATAATAACAAATGAACTTGAGTTTAATAATAATAGCAATAGTGAAAACAGTATTTATAATATCAATAATACTAGCAATAACAATAATATTAACAATAATAATAATAATAATAATAATAACAATCAAAAGCTTAACATCTTTTCAACAAGTACAGATGAAAATGAATTAGCAAACGATGATGATCAAGACAAAGTCAATGGATTCAAAGAAAAGATTTACCAAGTTTTATGCTTATGGTGTGGAAATTAAATAATAATAATAAATAATATATCTATAAGTTTAATTGATGCAAATCAATGTTATAAATAATCAAATAAATACCAATCTCTAATCCATATTTCCTTTTATCTTAATACGGTGATTTGGTTACTTTTCTCTCTGCAATGTATATTAATAAAAAAAAAATGTTTTGTACAATCACCTCTGTGCTTTTAACTAGAACGAAAGAAAGAAAAAAAATTAATTAAAATGGTTCAGGTAAACAAATATATAAATATTTAAATAAATTAATTTTCTTCTAGTTTCAATTTTTTTTTTTATTTTTCTAATATTTTAGTAATTTTCTCCCTTCTTTTGTTAAATAAAATCCATTTCTCCCCATTTTTTCAGAATTCGGAAATTACGGTCTATTTTTTCCGTAGGATGAACGCGCTGATGTCAATCACACAGTTACCACAATATGTTCTTGGATACGGTTAATCAAATGTAATTAACGGAAGGACGGCCGGCCGGCTTAGAAACAACTCGAATTGTTAACAAGGACATTTTGAGATAACAGGAATCATAAACCATAAGAAACACTCATATAGATTTAATACTTAATTATATGATGAAACAAAAAATGCAATAGAAAAATTGATATTAGTATTAAAAGCACAAAAAATAAGAAAAAAATCTGTTATATAATTTTAAAATAAAATGTTTTATTTAATCTTACCTTAATTTTTTTTTATTAATTGATTAACAGTAATTAGCTAGATGATACTCTGCTTAATAAAACTGTTTGATAAAATGTTATTTAAAACAGTTAAATAACATTTTTCCGTGAGATGTCACTAGTGTGAACTGAACCGGTTTAATAATTTCTCTTTATTTATATTGACGTTCAATGGCGCGTTCACCACATTTTCTACACCTCGTAACAATACCATCTCTTTTTTTCTTATAAGAAATTTCACTAATTTTTTAAGCAAAGGTGTGCTGTTTCGGATTCAGTTCTGTCATTATTGTTAAATAAGAAATAAAAAAAAAAAGAGTTAATAAAAAGTTAAAGATTAAGGAACTAAAATTTAATGTGATAATTCATTTATAATTAATTAATATTTAATACAAATAAAATTAAAGGATAAAAGTGTTGTTGAGTGCAGTTGTTTTTATTATATAAATAAATTAAAAGAATATATTGAATAAGTGGAAAGCAATTAAAAATGCCTTCATATCATAAAGTGGAAATAAATAAAACGGAATGGGAAGTACCAGAGAGATATCAAATGTTAACCCCAGTTGGTTCAGGGGCTTACGGACAAGTTTGGTAATTGTTAAAACATAAGGAATAATATAAAATACCTGTTTCAATTTAATTAACGATTTGTTTATTAATAAAATTTAAATTAAAAAAAAAATGTGTTTAATACTTGTTTATTACTCAATTTTAATAAAAAAAATAATAAGAAAAAGAAACAAAAAATTTACTTGTAAAACGCGAGAATCAAGATGCTTATCCGCGCTCTCAATCGCTTTCGTTGACGTAGTTTATGTTTTATTTTATTTATTTACTTTTTGTTTATTTTCTATTTCTTTCGTACAACTTAAGGTCGAATTCGTTCTAAAATTAACATGAGAATTTAATTATAATTTTTTACCGAATGTTAAGTAAAAATAAAAGTAAAAAAAATTCACATAATTTGTATAATCAATGAATTCTTATTATGCTATTGGATAAACTTCGTTTTTTTCTTTTTTTTTTTTTTTTTGTTGGTTTGCTTAAATAAATAAAAATATTATATGAAGAAAAAACGACTAATCGATAAGACATGTAATTAAATTTTATTTGCAATTGATAAGAAATAACAAGCATAACATTTTTTTACGTGATTTTACTTATATATTTCTTGTTTTTCGTGTATTTTTTGTTTCTCTATAATCTACCTTGTTTCTTTTTTTTTTTTTGCTTCGTGTTTTTTTTTTTTTTTGATAAGAGAAATATTTATTTTATTTTGCTCTAATATTATTTTTCTTTCAGTTCGTCAGTTGATTCTGTTAATAATATGAAGGTGGCTATAAAAAAATTGGCAAGACCTTTCCAATCAGCTGTTCATGCTAAACGTACTTACCGTGAAGTCAGATTACTAAAGGTAGTAATAAGTATTATTATTATTATTATTCTTTTTCAGCTTATTAAATTATAATAAAATAAAAGATAAAAAAAAATAAAAAGAAACTAATTATAAAGTGAATGACTTGTTGAACTTCTTAAGAAGGCCGGCTATATTAATATTAATGTGCCAAAAACCGAAAATAAATGTATGCTAATGAAGGTGATCCTTTTACATGCATGAATCCTAGACTAAATAAAAATAATTTATAAAGAATTTCAATAGGAGGAATATGACAATATTATTATTGTTAAGAAAATATTTCTGATTCACCCAGTTTTTAAATAAAAACGTGAAATATTGTTTTTGCTTTTTTCTTTTTAATTGAATTCTTGTGATGAAAATATTCGTATTATGTAGATTCTTCGATAATAATGACGTCGAAATGATTATGAAAATATATAATTAAGCAAAAAGAAAAAATTTGTTTAAAAAATCAATGCCACAATCAAATAATTAACACTTTTTGATATTTATTTGTTTGTATTTTCTTATTTCCCAATTATATTTTACATATTTTTTTTCTTTTCTTTTTAGCATATGAATCATGAAAATGTTATAAGTTTATTAGACGTTTTTCACCCTGGTACAAATTCATTGGACACATTTCAACAAGTCTATTTGGTCACACATTTAATGGGCGCTGATTTAAATAATATTGTACGTACACAAAAATTATCAGATGATCATGTACAATTTTTAGTTTATCAAATATTAAGAGGATTAAAATATATTCACAGTGCTGGTATTATACATAGGGTATGTATTTGTGCGTTATAGATTGATAAATAGATATTTTGGATAAAAATGCGACGTTTCTTTATTTCTAAGGATTTAAAACCATCGAATATTGCTGTAAATGAAGATTGTGAATTAAAGATATTAGATTTTGGTTTAGCACGACCAACAGAAAATGAAATGACCGGCTATGTTGCAACAAGGTATATTAATAAAGCTTTTATTTTTATTGCATGTTAAATTGCTGTAAAATTTCATTTATATTTTATTTTACTTTTAGATGGTATCGAGCACCTGAAATAATGCTCAATTGGATGCACTATAATCAAACAGTTGATATATGGTCAGTGGGTTGTATTATGGCTGAATTATTAACTGGACGTACTTTATTCCCCGGCTCAGACCGTATCCTTTTTATATATATATATATAATTACAATAACATCAAATATTAGTTTAATATTATTACTAATTATAAAACAACAGAAAAATAATCATACTATTCGTTGTAGTTGATAAATAATTTTCAATTTTTGCTTTTTCGTTCATTTTTTAATTTTTTATAATTTTAATTTTATTTTGAGTCATTTGAGTTTTTATTTTGCCGAAACAAATTGGCTTTTAAAAGGCTATGGAATATTTTTTTTTTATATTTACACATTTATAATTTCGAGTTGCTTAAAAGCAACAATACGTTTTATTTTGTGATATTTTAGCTTTTTTATTTTTTCTCTCTAAAAGTTTAATTTTTTTATTTTTTATCTTTCTGTTTTAATTACTTCTTTTCGTTTATTCTTTTTTAATATATATTTTTATTTTCAAAAAAAAAATTAAAAATGCAATTTTAACCGTATTTAGGCTGTTTTGATAACGAAAACTATAATAATTGCTATTGGTTAGTCTCATTAAATTAAACGGGTATAATTAAATTATTTTTTGTGTATATATTATTATGCATAGATTTAAATATTTATCACGATTTTATTAATTTAATTGTATTAATTATAATTTTTTTTTTCTTTCTCTTTTATTTTTTTTTTTACATTAAAATGGGTATTAATTTTAAATTACTCTAAAGCCCGTGAGTTAAAAAAAATATTTTATTACTTAAATTGTCTGGTTAAAAGAAAATACTTTTATTACTTATAAACATGCGAACACAAAATAGCTAAGATAGCAATATTTTTTTTAGATTTATAATTTTTATTTTTTTTTTGCATTTGCTATATTGTGTTAATAGACATATATTCAAGGTGGTTATTTGTGATAATAATAAACATTAACTTATATTTTAGCTAGACTATATTATTAGTTATTCAATGTTAACTGACTGTTTTATTATAAATTAAAAGTTAATGTATATTATACAGTAAAACAGACCTTATAATTGTTTATCTAAAAAGCAAAAATACTTTAAATATAAAATAATAATTGGTTTATGGTCGATGTAACATGTAAAATTAATTATAAATTTTGTTTAACTAACCAAAATCTCAGTGTCTTAAATAGAGTAATTTAGAAATTAATATTACGTTTATAATTAATTAATTAATTAATTTTTTTTATATATTCAATCCATTTAAATGTAATGTTTCATTCATTTTATTTTATAACGAAATATTTATTCATTCATTATTATTTTTATTATTATTACTATGCATGTAATTGTTTACCTTAGTTTAAAAAAAACAATAAAATAAAAATTGAAACATATTGATGACACAGATATACATCAATTAAATTTAATAATGGAGGTATTGGGAACGCCGACAGACGATTTTATGATGAAAATATCATCAGAGAGTGTAAGTTATGTTTTTAATTCACTTTATCTCGTTTTTTTTTTTGTTATTGCTTTCTTTTTGTTGCAATTTTTTCGTGTATATAAGCATGTTTTCTGTTTGTTTGTTTGTTTTTTTTTAAGTAAATATTTACTTGCATTGTGTTGTATCGTTTAATGTTTAATTGTTGTATTTAGTATTTATTTTAATTAACATAAATATGTAATTATATTATATGTTGTTTTTAATTAGTTATTTTTCAATATTTTGTATAACCAGGGTGGTTTTTAATTTGTTCTTTCATCAATTGCAAATTATATGGTAAATACCATTTAATGAATCCAACATTTTTAAAGAATAATAATTTTTCTTATTTTTTTTCTTTTTGCGATTTAATCTTTACTTTATTTTTTTAATTTATTTCTACAAATTCTAGTCTTTTTCTATATTCTTGTCCAATTAATTAGTCTACTTTCTTCTAATTTTTATAATCATACGTCAAAAATGTTTAAGTTCCAAAATAATAACAAATGTGAGTCAACAGTTTAGAGCCACCCTGTTTATTTATCATTTCACTAATATTTGTGTAATATAGTATTATAATTTTTATTTTTTATAATTATAATTTTTTTTTTTTGCGGTTATTCACTATTTAACCTTAACTCATAATAAATAATTAAATAAAAAAAAAAAAAAAATCAAATAAACTCGATTGAAAATTGTATCCAAATATTAATCGACATCATGTATAAAAAATTAATTTACTCAAAATGAATTAATATTAAAAAATAAAAAATAAAATAAAAAAAATAGAGATTGATCATTTAACCCGCATACTTGTATTTTGTGGTACACCAGAACTAGAATTTGTTGAAAAAATTACCAATCTTGAGGTAAGGTTTTTGATTTTGTTAATAATAAAAAAAAAATTAACAAAATAAAAAATAAATTTTTGTTTGTTTTTCCTTTTTTTAATTTTAATTAAAATAAAAATTTATTTAGTTATTAATTCTTTTATTTTTTTAGTTTATAATAAATAATAAATAGTAAAATTTAATTAAATTAAATTTAATTTAATTTTAAAATACCAAAAAGTTTTTTTTAATACTAAACTGATTTATTTATTTATTTTTATAATGCTTAAAGTAAATATTCTTTTTTTTTTTTTATTTTATTTAAGTAATAATGTATTAAGTGCGAACAAAACAACTTTAAAGTCATGATTTTTTTTTTCTTTAATTGTATTTTTCATATTGCCTGTGTGATGGTTTTTTACTTTTTTTTCTTTTAATTTTATTATTCAATATTATTTTCATTTAAATAAAATTTCTGGTTTAAACAATAATAACGATTTAAAGAATTTATTAATTATGGAAAACTATGTATCATTTGTAAGTTGTTTAAGGATTCATAAATTAATTTTGTTTTTGTTTATTGTCTTTAGCAAAATAATGGTTTTAAATTTTTAATTATTTCTTATCTTTAACGTTTTCTTATTAATAATATATATAGTAACGTTTTGTTTTTGTTTTTTATTAATACAATCGACAATATATATATTAAATTGTTGCATTAATTATTATTAACCGTGTATAAATTGAAACATTTAATTTAGATTAATTATAAATGCAAATTGTTGTGAAAAACACAAAACCTCTTTGGATTTCTTTTTATTATTATTATTTGTTTATTTAAGAATAAGAATAAGATTAAAAAGTAAAGTTAAGATATAAAATTCGTTATAGCTGCTTAAATATCGTTCTCAGTTTTGTTAAATTGCCTTCATAGTCTAATTTGTATGTTATCAACAAAATTACAATTTCATTCACAATTATGCAAATTTTTTTTAATAAATTATTTAAGAATTATTTAAATTTTTTTTTTTATTAATACAAGTTCATGGTTAAAAATTACAAAATAATAATTGAAAGCAGCAAAGCAACATTCATGGTCTTTACTTTTTAACATTTTTTATATAAATCGTGTTATTTATTAATGAATAAAAATTGTTTTTTATTTTTTTTTTGTTTTTACGATTTTATTTAGTTTATCGTTAAGCGATTTATTTATTTTCCTTATCTATTTTAGTTTTATTATTATTTCTTTTTAAAAAAATATGAATTTTTGCTGTAGGTAACACAAATTATCTTGTCGCTTAATTATGTTGTTGTTACCTTTGAAGTTTACCTTTATAGAGAGTGAAAAAAAATAAAAGCGACTTTGTAATTAGGTTCATTTTTCTATTATACATTCTATCATTTTTATTATTATTTTTTTTTTTATTGTTTTACATTAAGAAGCTAATTGAAGTTTTTATTTAATTAAATTTTTATTTTTATTTCTTATTGTTAATTTGTGTATTTCTATTGATTTAATTAATTGTTTTTTTTTTTCTTTTTTTCAAATTATATTTATAGGCTAGAAATTATATAAAATCATTACCAATAATGAAGAAACGTGATTTTCGTGAAGTATTTCGTGGTGCAAATTCATTAGCGATTGATTTATTAGAAAAAATGTTAGAATTGGATGCTGATAAACGTATAACAGCTGAACAGGCTTTAGCACATAGGTTTGTTATTTATTTTCTGTTTTCCTTTATTTTATTTTTTTTTTTGTTTGTTTGTTTGTTAATATGTATTTGATAAACATTTTTTATTATTTTTTTTTTGTATTTTTAGCTATTTAGAAAAGTATTCAGATCCAAATGATGAACCTACATCCGCCCTATATGATCAAAGTTTTGAAGATATGGATTTGGCAGTTGAAAAATGGAAAGGTATAAAAATGTTTTTTTTTTTTATTTTTCTACTAATTTTCAATTTAGTTTTTGTATTTTTTTTTTATAAATCAATGTGTGTGGTGTGTGTTTTTTTTTTTTTTTTAATATAAGATTTCATATAAAGTTTTTTTTATTTTTTTTAATGTTGAAAACAGAAATAGAGAAGATGAAAAATAAATTGTTAATCCCATAAATCGATATAATAAACGTACAGTGTGTGTATGTGTGCTGTTGTTGTTGTTGGTTGTCGTTTAGAGTAGAATAAAGATGAAGAATAAAAAAAAAAAAAAACGAAATAAAATAAAAACCTTTAATATTATATGAATTGGTTGACCACCCAAGTTGATTCAGATTTTTTTTATTATTATTATTATTATTATTATGATTATATATTTATTTTTCAATTTTATAAATTTTAAACATTTCTATCACTTTATTTTCTTGGGTGATAAATGTTTTTATTTGATTTGATAATTGTAAATTTTAGTTTGCTTTTTTTATTTATTTATTAAAATTGGTATTATTATTATTAGTATTATTATGGTTATTATTTTATTCTATTGAAGCAATCACATTACATTCTTACTTTATAAAAATAATTAAAATTTATGATGATAAATATACGAAAAAAAAAAACTAAATATAAATCTGCAATTAAGCTTTATATGAAATATAAGTTATTTATGTTTATAATTACATAAATTATTTGTAATTAAGAAAATGATTATTTAAATTACTATTTAGCAGTGTTGAATTTCCGTTTCAATTTTACAAAAAAAAAATGAAATATTTCGCTTCTTTATAACGTTATTTTGCGTTATAATTTTTTTTTTTTTTTACGATAAAAACCTCTTTTAATGTAATTATAAAATGAAATAAATTATTTATTTGACGTGTTTCGTTAACGCTCTAGGGATATTTACAGAAATTATTTTATTAATTTAATTTTTTTCTAAAATAGTTATTATTAATTTTAACTATTCTTTTGCGACTAATAATTAAATTTTCCATGTATGAAATTTTATTTCGGTAATAAAAGATGAAAGTTGTCTTTCAACTAAAGTAGAAAGTTTTTACCTTGTTGATTCCAATACTCTACTATATTTACATACGTACATCAGCTAGAACCTTCTTTTCCTATATTCAGTTTTATAATATGATTTGTTGCAATTTTATTTTATTAGTTGATAACATATAATATAATAATTTGTAGTGTAACGAAATACTCCAAAAAAATTTTGTTACGTTACGTTATATTGTTTAACACATTACTTTTAATTCCATTTCTGAGAAACGTATCGTTACATCAAAATATTCTAGTTATTTCATAACGTTACAATTAGAGTTTCCAGTATCGATAGTATCAATTTCTATACTATCGGCCAAAATCCAATATCAAAAATATCACTAATATATAATTATTGATATCGGTTACTTATGCGATGATATCGAAATGTCGATACAAGTAAAATGCTCCGATACTGGAAACCCTTGTTGCAATAACGTTTTCCAATTACTGCTATTAAAATTTAATTCATTTTATCGTTTATCTATCTTTAGACATTTATTATTATCACTGTTATTATGCACATGCAAAATGTATGAAGATTTTAATTCTTTATTATTTTCCCAATTTAATTTAATATTTTTTTGTTTTTAGCCTTATCAGATTTTTTGTTTAAACGATTTTAGTAAGAATTAATTAACTGTAACGTAAATGTGTTTATTTCTATTTTATTTTTTTTATATTTTACTTGAAAATTAATTATAAAATTTAATGGGTTTATAGTTTAGTTTCTTTTTTGCTTTTTTTTAACAGAAAATTAAATGCTAATTGGAAATGTTTTGGTTTTATTTTTCGGTATTTATTTAAAGAAAAATTTATTACTGCTAGTCGTTGGCACATGCATTACGATTATCGGTTATTACTTAAATGTTGTTAAATTGCCATTCAGATTATAAGTTAATTAAATTTGCGATAAAATATTCATTGTTCTATATTTAATTTGATTATTATTATTATGAATTAATATAGTTTCGTGTATCATATTATATTTAAATCGTTTATCAGAATTATGAATATTATAATCTGTATAAATATCAATTAAAAAAAAATAACTACTGACATTCTATAATACAGAATGCAGTATATTTCCTCGTAAAATTTACCTTTCATGCTGGTTTACAAGTGGATAATATAGTAATTTAGTTGTAATAAATCAAAAAGTTAACACTGTATGAGTAGTATAGGTACTATGTAATCTAAAAGCTCATTGTAATTTTTATTTGCAAAATACTAAAATTTTTTTTTTTATTGTTTTTATTTATTTATTTTTATTATGATAATAAAAAAATTTATATTTTTTTTTTCTGTATTTATTTTATGTGTGACTAAAATTGTACCTTAAGGGATAATAAATGTTTATATATATATATTTTTTTTTCTTTAATTTTAGAACTTGTTTACCAAGAAGTTATAAATTTTGTACCACAACAAAATTTACAAATAAATGATGCACAAACTTAAATGGTTTTTTGTTTTTTTTTTCTTTTATTTTTTTTTTCTTTTGGAATTTTAATTAAAAATTTATAAATAATGATTTAACTTAATTGATCTAACTACGTATTTTTTATGAGGAATAATTAATTACAAGAAAAGAATGAAGAAAAAAGAAATAAAATAAAAATAGAAGAGGAATTTATAAATTTTAATTAAATTAAAACAATTTATTGTACAAGGATGTGTTTGAAGGAAAGTATTTAATTTTTTTTTTTTTTTTTTTTTTTTTTCTATTGTTTTATTTATAATAATTAAATAAATATATATATTTTTTTTTTAATTAAAGAACTGTTTTGACAACAATTTCTTATTATTGTTGTGAAAAGTTTTTTGTAAATTATATAATTTGCATTAAAAATTATTATTATTATTGCTTGCTATTATTTAAATTTTATATCATGTTAAAAATAAAATTTATATTATTTTCTGTTGAGTATGTTGAATGTTATTTTTTTTAATAAATTTTTTAATCTAAGTAATTAGATAATTTCTATAATTTTTATTTTTTTTTTAATTTGCATTAATTTTATTTTATTTTATTAATTTATTAAGCTGGATTTAAATAAAAAAAAATGGTTTATTTACTTGTTTATTTATTTATATAATAAATTTACCATTTTTAAAGTAAATTTATTCAGATTTATTATTGTTTTTCATGTTTTAAATTTATGTTTTGTTATTATTATATATTTTTCTTTTAATTAAATATTTAAAAACTAAATAAAAAAAAACGTGTAATTAGATTAATAATTAAAATTAATAAATTCAAGAAACAACGATTCTTTATGTGTTTTTGTTCTTATTTACTTGTGAAAACAGTTTTATTATTATTATTATTAAAAAAAAAGTAAAAAAAATTCATTTTTTATATCAAATTTTTGTTGTAAAATATATTAAATGTATATTTAAAAAAACATATAATACAAAATTATAATTACAATATTCAATTACAATCAAAACATTTAATAAGCATATAGTCATTAATAAATGTAGATTTTTAGTAATTAAAAATAAGCATAATTAACAAAAAAAAAGAATAGAGACACACACGACCTGTAATTTTTCTTCTTTTTTTTTTTTAAATAGTATTAAGATAAAAATATATTTAGATTTAAAAATCTATATCACGATAATTAATATTTCTTGTTTATTATTTATTCTTTTTAAAAGATATGAAAAATAAAAATAATAAAATATATTTTTGAACTATTGTTGTTAAAATTGTTTCCTTTTTAATAAATGTTGCCTTAAAATCTTTTAAAGTCATAAAAACAAATAAACAAAAAAAAAAAATCTTAATTCACTCATTGCAGGTTTTTCTTAATTAATTAATTTTTTATTTTAATAAAACTTAATTTTTATATCATTTCTATAAAAAAAAAAAAAAAAAAAAAAAAAAGCTATTACAAGAAATTCTTAATCGAAAGACAGCTAAGTAAATTGCACGCGCAAGCTTAACCCTTTTTATATACATTAAATATAAATATAAATATATATTTTATTAATATTAAGTGTAAAGTAAAATACTTATGAAAAACATTAAAAATGAAAATAAAAAAAGTAAATATATACATATATAATACTTATATTTAATTAGATTGTAAATTTATATTAAAAAAAAAAATTAATTAAACACAAATTAATAAAATAAAATAAATATATAAAAGAATGAAAAAGAAAGAAACTAATAACGAAATTAAAATTATTTTATTACAATATATAATTGTTTTCTTACATTCTTTCCATTAATTTTTATTTCGTATTGGGATGATGGTGATTATGTTACTGTAATTTTGTTATTTTCTTTTTATTATTATTATTATTTAATTCTATACAATTTATGTAAAAAAAAACAATATAAATAATTTAATTAATTAATTAATTAATTAAAAAAAAGAAAGGAAAAATAAAATAAACAAAAAAATCAACACATGGCGCTAAAATTTAAATAAATTAATAATTAAAAACATAAATAAATATAATTAAAAAAAAAAACAAATTATATTAATATTGCTGTTTTTAATTATTTTTCCTGTTTCATTAATATTTTTTTTTTTGTTTTTTTTTTTTGTATTTATAAATATATATTTCCTACTCCCATTAACGCTCATTTCCTTTTTCTTTTTTTCATTTCAGTGCTTTTTCTTTTTAATCTTACTTTTCAGATATGTAGTAGAGAAACGTTAAAAATGAACGAAAAACATAAAAGTGATTTACAATGATGTAATTTTATATTTGAATTTAATAATCTAAGGTAAGTATGTTGATACATAATCAGGAATAGAGGAGATTTGATAACGATTTGACTATTTAAAGTATGTTTTTAGGTTTTCGCAATTTGGCTCCTTTGAAATAATTCACTTTTTGGATTAGTGCACCTCACGTAATAAACTCGTTATGTTTTTAAAAATACATTTCTCTGGGCTAGTATTCTTCAGATTCGCAGCCTTTTACAATGACTTTTGAATACGTTTTAAGTATAAACATTATCGCTTTTCAAGTTAATTATACTTCAATCCAAATGTATGTAATAACATGATAATTCGTACAATTATCAGTCCAATGTCAGTTTAAATGCAACAATATATTTGTTCAATTACTTACAATGTATACAACAGCGATTGGATTGGTAAATCGAGTGATTACAAGAGAATTAATCAGTTCATGTATAAAATTAAAATACAAATGAATGATTACAGGAATTGTTTTTTAATTTAATTTAGTCATTTTTAACATGATCATAATTTTTAGAAAAGACACTTGAAAACGGTATAACCAGCCAACGATTTGTATTTAATTTTTTTTTTTGTCAATGAAGATTATCAACATCCCGTCAAAATAGATACAAACAAACTAAAAAACAAAATCAATATTTGTAATAAAAATTAAAAAAAAAAAAGGAGAAATAAAAGAAAAATTATTATTCATCAGCGAACACAGAAAAAAAGAGCTTAATCGATTGTTTATGTTAGGTGCACGCTTTAAAGGCATACCGAATGAATTAACTTTAATAATAATAAAAAACAAGAAAACACCGATACAACAAAACATAAAATAATTAATAAACAAAAAATAAACGAAACGAGAAATTATGTTTTCTTTTTGGTGGATTTTTTACTTCTTTTTTCTACTTCTTCTTCTTCTTGATTTGATTGACGACGATCGAAAAATTAATAAAGATAAACGAATAAAAATATCAAATCTTGAATTGAAATCAAACTGTATTTTAAAATGTAAATTAACAGATGAATAAAAAATTAATAATCGCGACGGTAAAAAAAACTAAACCTAAAACATGACTTAAAGTTGTGAAACAGCAATGAAAATAGTTATCAATATGAATATTATTATAGTGAGTTTGTTTCTTAAATAATGTGGCAGCGGGTGTAGCGTGCAAATATAATATAATTGTCTGTGGATTATTTATTTAAATTTTTATTTTATTTTAATTTTTTTTTTTTGTGTAGCAAGACCGCACCGCACGCGACGACATTCGCTATTTTTTTTTTTAATTCTTTTGTTTATATCAAGGAGCCAACTGAGGGTATGGCGGTTAACGTTTCTTTATTTTGTGCCAAACAGGCTGCCCAGAACGCAGACATTTAATTTATATAACAAAAAAAAAGAAAATAAATTTATTAATGAAAAGAAAAAATAAATAAATTCGCCAAAATAACATAAAAATAAAAATCGAAAATAATCGTGATTTTTGTTATGACTGACGATTAAAAATAAACATATATCTTGTATGTATGTAGGCATCGACGCCGGCATGCCGATAACAATGACGACAACAAACCACAACAATTGAATTGTTTTTTCTTTTTTTGTAAATTTAATTTTGTGTTTTGTTTATATAGTGGCTGCATTATGGATAGTGGTAGCAGCGGCGGCGGTGGCGACTCAACTCCCCTCAAGGCAATAATACCAATAAATTATGAATAAGAAGATGGAAAAAGTCTTAAAGAAATAAATTCCGAATAAATATAAAGGAAAAGTAAAGTAAAGCAAAGAATAATGGGATGGGATGGTGTAACCGGCTGAAAGCACGCGCCAGCCATAATATTACATCATCATCATCAACAAATAACAACAACATTATCATCATAATGGTCATCATCGTCGTCGTCATTGTTGTTGTCGTCGTCAACATTTTAACATGCGATCCAATGTTTATAAAATGCATGCAACATGCTCTTATAGCAAAACACGGACATCACGGAACGCATTTTAGGTGGCGTCGACTACGATTAATTCTTTTTTGTTTTTTTTTTCTTTCTGTTTTGTCTTTCGGCTTACAATGATTTCTTCGTGCCAATGGATTACTTAAAAAAATTATTTGTCCAGATTACTGTAGCTCCACTTATTATCCGGAAATGTATATACGACAATTTTAATATATCTGTTGAGTAAATTGTCTGTTATTCAGGAAATAATAATAAAAGTCTATAATTTTAAGTCTTTGGAGAATCACCATGATTATTGTTTTTTATTTCTAGTGAGTTCAAAGTCTTTAATTTCCATTAAAAATGTAATCTCTAGGAAATAAAATTAGGGACGATCCTTAAGAGAATTAAAACGAAGAAGAAAAATTCAACAATAACAATAAAAAAGTCATGCACATCTTCTTATCAATAAACTCTTATCGTAATGTCTGTCGTCATGCAGTTATAACAACAGTTTATTTTCCTTCAAAAAGAAAACAACACAGAAAAAATAATATAATTTATAATAAATAAAATCAAAACATTCTTTCGTGTTTTTCACATCAATCACAAACGTTAAATTAATTAATTAATAAATAATTTTTATTATTATTATTATTATTTAAAATTGTTTATTAATTTAACTGGCAATTGTTGGTTTAATCAATTAGGTAATATGTCACTTATAACATACCTTATTTAGTTTAATTTTCTTTATTGTTTTAATCAATTATAATTCATTTGATTTTATTAATGATTTAAGAAGTAGTAAGAAAATAAACAAAAAACGCCATCTAAACCAATAGAGAGAGAGAGAAGAAGTGGAAAAACTGAAAAAACAAAAAAAAAAATAATAAGAAACTGAAAAAACAACAATGCAATCAAAGAACAAACGAAACAATTAAATTTATTATGCTATTATTAACTACTAATATCGTTGTTTGTTTTTAATTTAAAGAAGAAAAAAAAAAAATAAATAAATAAACAAAAAAATAATAATCAACTGCGGTTGGTATAAGACATTAAGTCTTACTATCTCCACCAAAAAAGGCTAATGGCTAATCTAAAAAAAAAAAAAAAAAAATTATTTTTTCTTATTTTGTTTCTTTAATTTAAAGTCTCGATTTATTGGGCTTGGGCCAGCATAATTTATATTACAGGGTGTGTACCGAAGTTGTTTCATTTTATTTATTTATTTATTTTTGAATTTTTTTTCGAGTTTTTTTTAATATTAATTTATTATAATGATGATTATTGACTAATTTTAAGTGTTTTTAATTTTGTTTATTTTTCGGTTATAATTAAGGATTTTCTTTGCAAAATTTAGCGAAGATGCTAATTAATTTAATTTATTTTCCCAAGTTATTTATTGTGATGGATTTTTGATTATTTTTTTCATAACTAGAAACACAGGTGATACTTATGTTGTGTTCTTGTTTCGTTTTTTATTCTGTTTTTTGGTAAAAAAAAAAATATTTATGTTGATAATAAATATTTTTCTATTTTTTATAATTTAAATTATTTCAAAATTTATGTTCAATTGTGCGTATCTATAATATAAAATTCAGTAGCTAGTGTTAGCGTTTTTCTCATAATTAGATAATTCTGTCCAATGGAATACAACTATAATTATCAATTGAATATATTACAACAAATTTATCATCCGGTGAAAAATTCGTCGGTGTACATTAAAGGTAAAAGACCGAAAATTGACCAGAGTTGACAACCCTACATAATTGTTGAACAATAAATGAAAGCAAAGTTACGCACAGTGATTTTCTGATTTATTTTTTTAAGGTAAGCGACAAAGATTTCCGATCAATACTCTACAAAAAAACAATATTTTTTTTTTTAAATAACAATGCATAACCTATTTAAAAAATATCGACAATAAATACACTAAACTAAAACTGTATTAACTTTTAAAACACCCTATAAATTATATAATTTCATTTCATTCTTAACGTATTTCAGCCAAACGGAGCGTAACCGAGTATCTCAATCTTCTTACAAAATAATAAATAAAAAGAATCTTTGTTTTCTTTTAAATGTACATGAGAAACAATGATAATAATAATAATAATAAAAGTAAAAATAATAATACTACAATTCAATCGTACGTAACGTAAAACGAAGAAATAAAAAGAAAATAACATGACAAGATGACAAAAAATAAAAATAAAACTCAATCATTGAACACACGATGAGGATAGTAGGGACAAATAATACAAATTACAATTATTCAACTATATATGTTTGAAATTTAATTTAATTTATTTTCTTTTCTTTTCCTCTTCATTTGCTGTTGCTGCTGCTGCTGTTTTGTTGCTGCTTTTTTACATTTCATTTCATTTAGTTCTGCTCTATTATACTTTTAAATCTTAAAAAAAAAAAGAAGAAAAAAACTCATAGATGGATTTTAAACAATTTTTAAACACCAAACAGACAACTCTCTACACTAATTTTGTCAGTAGAAAAAGCAAAAAAAAATATAACAATACGTAAAACAGCAAAAATAAAAAATATGAAGCGACGTCGTCGTCGTCGTCATTGTCGTCGTATTCGATGCAAGAAAAGTAAAAGAATAAAAAAAATTAAAATTAAATAAAAATATAAATTGAAAGAAGAAAAAAAAAAAAAATAAAATAAAACGAACCTCTCTGTGTAATGTTGTGCGTTTTCTCTTTGTGTGGCCTTTATGTTCGCTCATTGGGTGGTCCTCACTGGGTAATTCTGTGTGGTCCTCCTCTCTTTTTTTTTCTTTTTTTATTTATTTTTTTTTTTTGTTCAGTTTTAGTTGATGTTTTTTATTTTTCATTTTCTTAGTTTTTTTTTTTTTTTATTTTTTAACTTTTTTTCTTAACTGTGTAGTATTTATTTCTCTCCTCATCTGTGTGTACAACCAGCAACAATAACATAACCAGCAACAACAAAATTAACAACAACAATAATCAGCAGCAATATAACAATAACAACAAAAATAAAAAAATTATTTTATTTTTTGTTTACTCAGTTTTTAAAAGTATTAAAAATAATTAAATATGTTTCATTCTCGCGTATTTTTTCTTTTTAATTTCATGTGTTCGTCATTTATTTTGCTGTTTTTTTTTATTTTTAAGTTCCGACGGTTTTGAAATTGTAGACAAGAATATAAATAGCAAAATTAACAATTGTATTTTTTATTATTAATATTAATATAATACTTTAAAATTCAAAACGTCAACATAAAGTGATTTCATAAGTTAAAAATATTAATAATAAACGAAATAATGTTTTTAAGTATAAAAGTCATGCGCACCCCAAATTCAATGCGTTAGGTCGACTTGTCAAAATTAAAATAATTTTCGTTTCGTTTTTTTTTATTATTTTTTTTTTGTCTTTCTTTTAATTTATAAATTGTACTAAGTTGTCAACACATATCCTCGATATATGTTATTTTTAAAATTAACTGCATTTGTAGGGTGACAATATATCGACGCAGTGCACTTAAAGCAACGAAAACAAAAAAAAAAGACGAAGATCATTAATATTATTTTTAAATGTTAAAGCTGCTGCTGCTGTTGTTGTTATGTTCCACAAAAAAAAAAAATTCCCTTCAATAAATTAAAATTATTTTTTAAATAAATTATCGTTAAAAACATATAAAGACACCTTGCTGATCATTTATGTGGCAATAAAACAAATTCACTCCCAGCTAGATAAGAATGATTATTTTAATTTTTAGTTTTTTATACATTTTTATTAGTTTTAAATTATAATTAAGTCGCTTCAATTGAGTAATGATCATTTTGATTAATTATATGTGATCATCTAAGATCGTTAAAGATCCTTTATAAAAAAAATTTTTTAACGTTTATAATTTTTTTTTTAATTTTTTATTTAACGCATCAGCAATAAATATTCACTGAACCACCACCATAAAAATATTAATTTCCCTTTTTGATTTTTGTACAAAATAAAAAATAAAAACTATCCATATGCGATTTTAAAAATGCGTTAAATCCTCTAGAGACGACTTACAACAAATTGATTTGATTCAACGAATTTTCTACAGAATTATTATTATTATTATTTTTTTTTTGTTTTTGTTTTTCTTAACCTTAAAATTTTTATTTCAGTAATATTTTATTTTTAAGTAAGATAAAAACACATAACAACTATGAAAATTATTTAAGGACACACACGCTGTTTGTCTGTTATACAATAAACAGCAACAACAATAACAAAACAACATTAAAAATGAGAAGAAGGAAAAGAAAAAAAAAAAATTAAAAATTAACAATAAGAGTAATAATAACGACAAATCCAGGAAGAGAGATATGTATGGGACAAGGATAAAAAGGAATAAAACATGGAAACAAACAAATAAAATAAATATTTATTGAAATTGAAAAATCATCATCAACATAAAAAAAAAAATAAAAATAAAATAAAAATGTTTAAACAACACATTCACGCAATGTAAATGATCAAGAATGATAAATTAATACATGAAAAAATAAAAAATAAATAAAAGACATTTTTCTTATCGTTCGTTAATATCTGAACAAACAAACAAATAAATATATACACAAAAACAACAAAAAAAAAAAAAGAAAAGAAGAAGAAACACCCACACAAATTTACGCAGAAAAGTACCATTAGGGATGCTTGAAAACCATATTTAAGTTAAAAGATATTCAATTTTTAAATCTACAAAAATACATAATGATCGCGATCGTTAAAACAGAATATATATATATATTTAAGTTAATAATTTATCACATTAACCAACTGTTATCTATATTTTTTCAGTGTTTTTTTTTTGTTAATTTTCTTTAAGTAAAATAAACATAATTTACATTTTTCTTTTTAATTATTCAAGGAAATTTAAGAAAACAAAAAAATAAATAAAATAAACACAGATGAAAAAAATGAACAGAGAAATATTTTTAACATCACTTCGTAACGTAAGTAAATTAATTTAAATGTCATGATGTTGTTGTTGTTCTTAAAATTTTCTTTTTATTACTTTTCTTGCTAATTTAATTGTTTTTCCTTTGCACAGTAAAAACAATTTAAATGACATAAAATTTAAGGCTTTACAAATGTTGATTATGTTCCTTAGTACGTCATTACATTTTTTTTTCTGTCTTTTGTTGTTGTTGTAATATTATGCAATGTGGAAAATAATTTTCATTCTATTATTCGGTAACAAGTAATGAACGTAATTCTAGCGTAACAAGTAATAAGAAAATAATAATAAAAAAAAGAAGAAAAACGACGTTTACCAAATGAATGAAAAATGTTAAAGAATAGGAAAACCACGAGAGTGTGTGTGTTTGTGGCAAAAGGAAAACGCAGAACCAGTAAAATGTGTTTTTTTTTTTTTAGTAAGATTTTATCAAGGGTTTATTCATGTAAGTAAATTGTTTTTGCTTTTTCTATGTATTTTCTTAGTAAAATGATAGCAAATTGTTATATAAGCTCTGTCGATGATTATGTAAAGTCAAACATATTTTTTTAATTCATAAAATGTAATCATTACATGTTAATTGAATGTAATATTTAATTAATTATAAAAAAAAAAACATATTAGCATGCGATTTTCTTTTATAAATTTTTTTTCTAATTTGCATTTCAATTTAACACAAACATGTGGAGTTTTTTTTTTTTTTGTGATCTCAGCGCCGGACAGAGATAAATTTGCGCTCCCGGCAGATATTTTTTTCTTCTTCTATGGGCACACCTATGTTATTTTGCTCAATGTATCAAACCAAGAATAAATGTTCAGCTTATCAAAAGTAATTTTCTTTTTATTCTTTGTACAATCATTGCAATTACATATTATTTATTTTTTAAAGTTGTAATTATTTGAAAGGCGCATTATTGTTTTTTTAAAAATTTGTAATAAATCCGTAAATTCATTAAGATTTATTACAATAAAAAGCTCAAAGCGAAAACGTGTCAAATAGATACTGATTGTGCTATTAAAAGATATGCGTACCGATGCGGTAGGCAATGTGAGAGGGTCTTCTACTGAAACTTTATATCATAACCTAAACAGTTGATTTAAAATAATATTAATTAACTTAAGATAAAAGTTATATAATCAGAGTTTAAATATATTAAATTTCAGCGCCTCTTATAGCAGCTGTCCGATAAGCCCGCCCCTTAAATCGCCGCATTGTGACCTTTTAATTATTACGTCGGTATTCTCTTTAATTATTTATGCATTCACAAAGAAATTTTTTTTAAATTTATTTATGCAATGTTAATTGCGCAAAGTTTCACTTTAATTCTATAACAATTGTTCAGCCACATTATAAAACTTGATTTATAGGCTATATATGATTATATATAAAATAAAATGACTTTATAAATTAAAATGAAATACACAATTTAACGGCTTTATTCTATGATTATATTACAATTTATTGAACTAACAGAAAAAAAAAAAAAAAAAAAATATAAATATCTTCTTTCATAAAATTCTATCAAAACAAACCTACCTTTAATCAACAATGTCCAATCATTACTACGTATCACTATGCAATTATTATTTCATTTTAACAATGCATTAAAAAACATTTCGCGTAAACACAACACGATAATATTATTATAAAATAAAATTAAAAAAAAAAAAAACAATTACGTTACCTTTACGATTATTAATCAAAGTAAATGTGATGATCGTGTTAATAAAATGAAAGTATACAATGTGTATATAAAAAAAAAGAAGATATTCTTTATTTGTTTATTATATTTAAACCAATTGTATTTACTTTTGGTTATTATTATTATTATTTGTATATATAATTTACATTCAAATTATATTATAATACGTTGAATAAAAAATAATTCATAACAATTACTAACAACTTCTGTTACTTATTAAATGATCAATAATATGCTTATAATAATAATGATAATAATAATAATAATATTCAGTAATTTAAGTAACAAAAGATCCATTAAAAAAAAAAACAAAAGAAATAAACAAAATTAAATTGATTAAAGTTCAATAAATTTAAATAACACAAATTAAAAAATGCAAAAAAGAAATAAAAAAACTTCAAAGTGATTTTATTAAAATTCAATTTAAAAAATGTTAAATTGTTCATTTATATTACTTGGATAGTGTGTGTGTGTGTGTTGTACTTAGTTTATAATAAATGTAATAAAATGTAAAAGATCAAAGTGAGAGATCGACGTTGTATAATTTATTTACATTATTTACTATTAAAAAAATTAAAAATTATTTATATAACATCAATTCCCACCAGCAATGTTTAACATTAATTTATGTATGTTTAGTTTTTCATTAATACAAAGGACGAATTGACTGATCACAAGTGATCATATATTACTTAACGTTATTACGTTGATTATTATTATTACTATTATGATTATTTCTTTAAAAAAAAATTTTTTTCTTAAAAAAGACATCAATAAAACATTAAAACTCAATTTATTGTTGCTTGTTGTTGGGTTTTCTTTTTAATTTTCTCCTCTTCTATTTTATTTATTCTGAAATCAACATGATGATCTTTATTTTTCCTTTATACAATTTTTCTTCATCATATCTTTTACTGATCGTTGTTACTGTTATTAATACAACTACTGTAGCCTGATATAAATATAGTAAAAAAAAAAATCCAAAGTCAGTTAAAGTATTAATACGAGTGAGATGAATAAGTTTTGCCTTTTGATCTTTTGCCGACAAGATGATGATATTATGTTTTAAAGTTCGAAACTTTAAAATAAAGATGAAAAAAAAAAATTCTTTTTCTTTTTGGTTTTACTCCTCCTCCTCCTCTTTATTATTTTGTTTTGTTTTTTTTTTTTTTTTATGTAACTTTCTTAAGATCGCCTTTATTTGCCGCGCTCACAGCAGCCGCCTGCTCTTCTTTTTCTTTAATATCTTCTTATTCAGTTTTGTTTTTATTTTTCTTTAAGTAACATTTATTTTTGATTTTTTTTTTATCCCTCCACTCTACAACACCACTAAAAGTCATCTTTTTATACAATTTTTATTTTTTTTCTCATCAACCGATTCTATCGACAAATTTTTTTTTTTTATTATTTTTTTTTTTTTTTGGTGTTTTCGTTAAGTCCAAAAAAGCTTTAATTCATTTAAGTACGATGGCTATAGAATTCAGAAATAAAAAAGAAAAGAAATTAAAAATGATGCGCATGCGACGATTGCTACCGTGTGTTGTTATTTATTTTGTTGTTTTTTTTTTTCTTTTTTTATTAATTTTATTATTTAAAAGTCGCGCGATCGTCTTAGTCGTGCGCGCGATCTCATTTTTTTATTTTATTTTATTTGATTTGTTTTCTTTCAGATATATATATATATATATATAAAGCTAAACGCGCGCGCGCATTACAAATATTTACTACTGCAGACTGAAAAATAATAGTAATAAAAAAAAAAATCAAAAACAAACTGAACTGAACTGAATGACATTAAAAATATTATGAAGAACAGAGATGGAGTCAATTAAGAAAAAAATAAAAAAAAAAAATTAAAGAAAGATCACAACACAGTAGCTAAATTATTTAATTTATTTCATTTCATTTTTTTTTTCTTATTCAATTTGATTTAATGTTTTCTTAACTGACGATCACACACGATCATTTGTGTGTTTCTTTTTTTTTTTATTTAAATGCAAATAAAAATTAATTCTTTCTCCACCTTATTTGTTTTTTTTTTTTTTTATTTATGTTTGTTTGTATTTATTTATTTAATTTTTTTATTTTATGTAACTTTAATTTTATTTTAAATAATAATGTGATAAACGTTTTTAATATCCTTTTAGCCTCCTAACTCGCCCCCCTTTTTTTGTAGATTTTATTATTAATTTTTTCACCACATCGTTTATGTTTTTGTTATTCCTTGCTTTCAACATTTTTATTGCATTTTTTTGTATGAAAATATTTTTATTTAATAAATATAAATGAATTTTTGTGTAATTGACTTGATGAAATGTTTTTTTGTCTTTACTTCTGTTCTCAAATAAATTTAATATAAAACAACAAAATTTTTTATATAAATGACAACAAATTAATTTCGTTTAAATACATTTGGTTGGATTTGGATTTTTTTTTTTTTTTTATTTTAAAGCTTAGAGAAAATTAATTTGGTTGAATGAATGAAATAAATTATTATTTTTCGTATACCAACCAAACCAACAAAAAAAAAAAAGAAAGAAGTAGAAGTAGAGGATCTTTATGAAACAAATTGAATTTTTTTTTTATTATAATTATTATTTTCACATACAAATGTGGATTAAAATAAAAAAATAAGGATTTTTTTAGTGAAATATTTTTATTTTTCTGTGTGTTTCATATTATAAATAAAACAATTAATCTCGTTTCGTTGTTTTTTTTTTTTTTTGTTTTTAAATTTCATTTGTCCCATGTTAATTTATTTTTCGTTTTTATTTTAACGGATGTTGTTGATATTTCGGAATTTTTATTGATTGAGGACAATCAGTTGTTCTTTTAAGAAAAAGAAAAAAAAAACAAAAAGTTATATTTTATCTTAATGGTAAAATTAATGTGCTGTTGGTAACGTGCCTAAAATTAGAGAATTTATTGAGGATCGGTGATCGTTACAGTATATTATGTTGGATTTATGCAATTTTTTATTAGAATTAAATGGTATAAAAGGCTACTGTAGCAATTATTACATTTAATACATATGTTGGAAAGTTTTTAAACATGTAAAATGGATTTTATCTTTATTTATATAATTATTAAAAGTTCTACATACATATTCGCTATAATTATTGTTAAATAAAAAATAAAATGTAAATAAAAGCTGTGCAATTTTGTTTAGATATATTTTAATTACATTGCTAAATCGAAGATAATTATTTATAAGCGATTATCATTATATACACAGATATTAAGGAAACGGCAATTATAGGCACGAAGTCTAGGCATTTATGTACGATGTATTGTTGTCGTCGTTGTTGTTTTATTTTCAGTTTCCTATAATTTTGTTTGAATATGTAATAATTTTTATATGAAAACAAAATAAAAAAACTCTTTTTTTTTTTACTTGTTCTTCTCTTATTTGTCGTTATTGTTGTTGTTGTATTTATTATTTTAATTTTTTATTTCTTTTTTTTTTTCAGCTGACTAAAACGACCACCGGGTTGTTTTTTTTTTTTTCTTTCTTGAATTATAAGATGTTTGTTGTGTTTCTCTTATTTTCCATTGAGAAATAAAAAAAATTTATAAGAATAAAAAAAATCTCTTCGTATAAAACCATTTTATTGTTGATGAAATGTAAGAGTTGTGTGTTACGAATTGTTTATTATTTTTATTTTTTGGCGATGTTCTGAAGTTTTTTTTTTTTTTTTTCATTTTCTGTTTTCGGTTTTCTTCATAAATTAAATATCAATAAATTTTCTTAAAAATAAATTTATAGTCAAAAATGATGATCTTTAACATGATAATTAAATTTTTTTTTTTATTTTTAATTTTGCAAATAATAATGTTGCATGCTGACGATGATTATTGTATAGCGGATTTAGTTTATTTTTGTTATTTTTTTTTTTATTGTTTTGCGATTTTAAATTATTATACAAAAGATACAGAAAACACGAAAGATAGTTTATGTAATTTGGTTTATATTAAACAGAAACACAAAATGCAATAAATCATTTTCTACAAAATAAAAAAAAAACCTTTATAGGTAATTTCTTTTACTTTTTTTTTGCGTTATTCTCTCATTAGTATTTAAATTTAAGAATTGTGATTTTGTGGTTTTATTCATATTATTTTTGGAAGCATTCAGCTGAATGAACCGTTTCTGCGTTCAACTACTTTGTATAATTTTTGAATATTTGAATAACATGTGGCTTATTAATTGATTCCACTGAAATTAGCTTGTGGGTTATACATTTTATTTATTAATATTATATTACCAAAAAAATAAATAATAAATAAAAAAAAAACGCAACAGATTTCAAATTCACCGTAAACGTTATTTAATTTGACCATACGTTAGCAAAATTATTCATAGTGTTCAGTCAGCTGCATGCATTCATTTAAGTTTTTATTATTTTTTTTATCGCATATTTTGTGACAAAGTTTTAATTCCATCTAATTAATTAGTGGATCGTTCGTTTATTTTTATGTAAATTCATTTTTTTTTTCTTAAAATTGCTTCTGAATTACTTATAAAAGCTTTTAATGTGTGATAACATGCATGTTGAAGATTAATGCTCAACAATTAATTGAAAAAAGTTTTTTTTTTTTTTTGCTGAGCTTTAGTAAGAAAATATTGCATTTATAAAAAGTATGTTTGGCTAGATTTCACTAAGATAAACGGAGTGGCTTTAAGTCGCTGAAGAGTGATAAATTATTGAGGAGCAGAATAGGTCAAACAGTTTTATATTTCTCATTATTATTATTTTTTTTGTTTTATATTGACTTTAATCCTCTTAAGATTTGTTTTGTTTATAATATAACTTGTTGATGATCGAATTTCATTAAATTCTAAGAATAATTAAAATTTTGCAGTCAAACGTTATCTTTTTCTAAGTTAACAGTAAGATCATCACTATAAGCACACTACATCCTGTCCTCATGTAATTTTTTTTTATTAATATATCTATCTATCTATACACAAAAAGCAAAAAGCAGCAAATTTAACTGTAAAAAAAACCAATTTCCTTGACGGAACAAACGAAAAACATTAACCAACATAAACATAAACCAAAAAAAAAAATATAAAAATTAACATTCTTCATGGTACCCTTTATTATAACAGTCTAAATGTGCAACAATTTTCTACCTACCGCAGCGCATTACATAAATTAGTCATCAATAAATAAATATTATCGTGAATATACGATCAACGTGACGTCATTCATACATATATGAAACATAATAATAATAATAATAATAATAAAAAAAACAATGTTTAATTTAAACAAATTAAATAAATTTTAACAACATCTAATTAAAGATAATCCTTTAAAAATGTAATTTTTTTTTTTTTCAATAAACTAAAAATCAATCAATAAGTTAAGAAAAGCTGAAATAACTTTTAATTTTTTTTTTTTTTTTTATATAAAAAGAAAATACAACAAAATGCTGCCAGAAAAACTTTCTGTATATTAAATAAACAGAAAAAAGAAAAAAAAAATTAATTTTTATTGGCGCCAGACAATTTACATAGAGGTTTTTTCTGTTTTTTTTTTTTTTTTTTTTAAATTAAAAAAATTTCTTATAATATCATAATTATTGATCGCATCTTTTTGTTCCTTGTTGTTTCTTTAATTTTTTTTTTTATTATTATTCTTTTTCATATTTATTTTTCTTATCTTTATTTATTAAAAAGAATTTTTTTTTTTTGTTTTCTTTTGGTTATTTATTTGTTAATTTTGTGTTAGTGATGATTCAAAATTACATCAAAAACACGATTACTGATTGAAAATTTACGATGTTTCTTCTCCTGTTTGTTTTTTGCATTTATTTTTCTTTCAGGTTGCGATTTTGTTTAAAACTTTGGGCCATTAAATTTTGAAGAAAAAACAAAAAAAAAAATCCAACAGCAGTCAAAAACATTTTTATTACTTTTACCCCCTTTCGGGTTTTTTTATTATACAAATACTAAAAGTATATAATAACCATTTTCTACTATTTCTTATTTAAAAGTCAATAAAAATGTGTTTTTGTATGTTTGCTGTTTATATGTTCAATGTTACTTTTGCATTTTAGGCTAAAATTGATAAAAACAGAAGAGAGAACACAAAAAAAAAAAAAAATGTAGAAGGATGATGGTTTATTTGCTAAACAACACATTTTTCTTCTTTTTCGTTTTTGTTAAAATAAAATAACAAACAAATAAATATTTAAGAAAAAAAAATGATTTATAACATGCGGACAACACAAATAACAAAACAAAACAAACAAATCATATATACGATAAAGAAAAATGCCTCTTGATTGTTGTTGGTACAAAATTATATATTGTTGGTTTGCCTGTTGCCATACATTTTAGTCGCGCATTGTTCATTTTTTTAAATTTTTTATTTTGTTTCTGGTTAATTTTAATTTTTCGACAAATAATCAAATGAGCATTAAAAAAAAAAAAAAAGTCAAAGGATCAAGGATTTATATCATTATTATTTTTTGATTTGTTGAAGTAAAGGTGATTATTGGTGTTTATTGTTGTTAAATAATAATATAGGCAAGCGAGGATAGAAATGACACAAAATGTAAAATGAAAAACAAAAAAAAAAAACCATTAAATCGATATAACTTTATGAAAGAAAATATTCAAAATTTATGTGATTTTTATGTGTTATTCTCGTAAGTTTATTTCTTTTTATTATTTTTTACTGAAAATTAAAAAAATTGTGTATTTCTTAACATATTTTATATATTTTAATGTTACAAGGTCAGAAATTATGTTGCTATGTTATATAAAAAAAAAAAAAAAAAAAAACGAGTTAATATGCTTATCAAAGGTTTATGTTTATATTTATTTATTTTTCTTCTTGTATGTAATTGTAGCCAAATTCTAAAGAATTAAGAGTTGAAAAAAAAAAAGTTTTTTTTCGTTCTTTTATTACATTCAGGATTATTATTTAGCGTTGTTTCGTCTTCTACTTGTTTGTTTTACTTGATCTAACTCTAATTTAACTTTGCTTTTTCCTTACTTTATTTGTTTTTATACTTGTTAAGCTTTTTCATTACTTTCTTAAATAAAGAGTGTAGGATGCATGTATGTAGATTTTAAATTTAACAAATGTTAATTCTTATCACATGTGTAATATTTTTACTTTTTAGTTAGGACAGTCTATGACAGAAACAAAACAATTTTTTTTTTTTAATAAATAAAATTACATTGAGATCTTGAGTACTTGGAAATTTTTTTAAATAAATAAAACAAAAAGATTAATTAGGTCGATCACTCGATCTTAGAGTATTTGATCCTCTTATGCAAGTAGTTGGTCTTATTACATAATTCGATCATTTTAAAGCTAAACGGAAAATTAAACAAAGTTTTTATTAATAAATCGTCAAATGAGTAGTGATGAAATTTCAACGAAAGTTTTCTATTTAATAAATGATTCAGATCAATTAAACAAAATGATATGTGAGGCTATTAAGATTTTTCTCTCTTTTCTTCTTTATCTAAATTTTTAAGTTTTATTTTAATTTATTATTGAAAAACTTTTTTAATTGCATTGATTACTTAATAAAATTAATTGATGATCATCCTACGTAAATAAATATTTCTTATTTTCTATAAATCGATCAGCTTTCATTTCAAGTATTAAAATAAATAAAATTCAACCGATCGTCAAAGACTAAATTTTTTATTAACCTAAAAATTGTATAGAAATTGGTAATCCAGGTGTAAAGAGCAAAAAAATGTTGCTAACACTTCGTTTATAATAAAATAAAACAAAAAATAAAATCCTGACTTAAGCCAACCCTTAAATTATCCGATCATATTACAAAAATAATAATAATCCTTCTGTATCTACATTTTCCGTTTTAATATTGTTTTTGCGGTGGTTTTACAGCTTTGCTATACATAACACTTTGTGGTTAAATTTAATTAATTTTTATAAACGATGGTATTAAATAACAACAATGAAAAATCTTTCCTTAAACCTTAATACTTTTGTTGCTTGCTGTTTTTTTTTTTTTACATAAATAAATTTATTTAGAATAGAATGAAAAATACGTTAATCTCTCACCTACCCATTTAAAAATAAATAAAAAAAAAAGCTCCATCGTCGTCTAAAATATATTTAAATTTTTTTTTTTTGATTTTTCAACATTTTATTCATCTTCAATGCTGTTGTTGTAGGTTACATTATGTTATTTTATTTAGCTTACTTAACCTCTCCCTTTATTTACGTTTTGATATGTAATTTTTTCTTTTTGGTTTAAATCATTGTTTTGCTTTAATCATATAATAATAATAATATGAATCTTTCTCTTTTACACAGCCTTTATTCGCTTATAATTTTTTTTTTTTTAATTTAATTTAATTTTTGTTGTTTTCTTAATTTTTTTTCTTATTTATTTTTTCTTTTTTTTTTTTTTGAAGGAAGCTGCGGGTGGTCTTTTCTTTCATATGTGTCTCTAATTATGTATGCGATCGTTTGTTTTTTTTTTTTTTTTTGGTTGGCGCTGGCCGGCTGCTTTAGCGTACTTTTTTCCGTTCTTCGTTTCATTTTTATTTTCGTTGTTGTGTTTTGTTTTTATTTTTTATTGTGGCTTTTTTGGACTTTGATGAAAAAGTTGTTGGGAAGATGATCTGTTGTTGCTTTTTGTCGTTTTTTTTTCTCTTTACAGTGATGAAACTGGGGAGCTAGAATTGTGTTTTTTTTTTTTTTTTTTATTATATTGAAATTATCTTTTGGTACATTGAGCAATTTTTTTTTCTTTTTCACATTTATGCTTCTTTATTATTTATATTCTACTGTGCGTTTATTTTATTTTATTTATTATTTTATTTTATTTTTTTTTTTGTTTTATGTTAAACATTTTTACAATGTTGTTAATTTTTTTTTTTTTTTTTTTTTTAGAACTCCATCAACAACATTGTGGTAAATTTTATTGGAAAATTAAAATTAATACAGCTCGCTACACAATACCTACATTTACAATAAGAATAATAAATTAAAAAAGAAAATTAATTAAATAACAGAAAGAAATGAAATTAGATGTTAAACCGGAAAATAAAAACTGAAGAGAAATGTTCGCGATCGCGATATAATAAAAAAGAAAAACAAAGAAGCAAAATTTTATATTGTTTTATCATAATCCAGAGGAAAAAGAACGTGCGCGATCATTCTCGCAAGGTTCTATATTAAAAGAGACACAGAAAATCGAAAACAAAAAATTAAAAAACTTCTTACAATATTCATTATAATTTTTATTTTATTTTATTTTCTTTCGTTTATATGAATGAAAAGAAGAACAGAATACAAGAAGAAAATAAAAATAAAAATAAAAAAACTCTCTGAGATTTGATGAGTATAAAACACTGCAACAGCTATTGTTCCAGCATCCACAGTTTCTATAGAAATGAAAAAAAATAAATAAATACAATCACAGCAAGATGATAAGAATAAGAATTAAGAAAAGAAGAAAAAAGAATGTGTTCTCCTCTTTCCCAGAAACATATGTGTGGAGGAAAACAAAACAAATACAAAAACAGCGCGCGCGCTTTTTTTTTATTTATTATTTTTTAATTAAATATAAATGTTTGTATTTGTATTATATAAATGTGTAATAATTTAATCTGTCCGCGCATGCGTGGTTGTATTATATTTATTTATAAGATTTTTTTTTTGTTTTTAAGATGAAAACGTGTGCGTATTTCTTGTTATTTCTTTTAATATATTTTTTTTTTCTTGTTATTATTCTTTTTAATATATATGATTTCGTGAGCTCAGCATAAATAAAATATAACATTTGTGTATACATTGAAAACGACATCATCCACATGTGGCGCGATAATATTTATTCGTTTTTCTGTTGTTTTTGTTTTTTCAGTCTTTATTTTTTTTATTTTTTGAAAATAATTTAACGCACAAACGTTTTAATCAATCTAAAAATCTTTTTAAAAAGAAATAATAAAGAAAGAAAGAAAAAATTAAATCAAATTTAAATTAAAACTGTGTGTTGTTGTTTATATATGGCTATTGGCCCCGCATCTTTATTATTATTATTTTTTTTTTTTTAATACATTAATTAAATAAAACTTCATAACAACTTGTACGTGAGATTATAGAAGAAATATAAACCCCATATAGAATATATTTTAAAATTAAAACTCTTGAATGAAGTAACCGAGAATTGAGTATACAACACTGAATTGAATCTGTATTATAAACAATAATTAATCCAGACAACATTTAATACAGATTTAAAGACTTTTTTTCTTTTTTTAATTCTGTCACATCTCACATCACATCACTGAATAAAAACACAACCGATAACCAAAAATATATAATCTAAAGGAAAAACAAATTTGATCGAGAATTTTTTTTTTTTTTTTTTGTTTTCTGTTTTCAACGAATATGAGAATGTGTGCTAGTGTTGTGTTAATAATATTAAATCCAAAGCATACTTTTATAAGAAAATAAAAGTATAAAAAAAAAAAAGAAAAACAGTAATAATAATAATAATAATAATAATACAAACCAAAATGGCTGACTTTGACTTAACGTGAGTTAAGTCAGTTCTATAATACTAAAATACTCACTAAAATGAGTGATCGCGAGTGAGAAAATAAGGTTTGTATTCTATTTTTTATGTTTTTCGTTTTTTTCTTTTTTATGTTTTACTCATTTAATAAATTCAATACCAATGCAATGAATTTTTTTGGTTTTTACATCTTTAAAAAATTTATTCCTGTGGTTAAAATAAATTTTTTGTTTTATTTTGTTATTGTTTTGTTTTTTTTTTTTTTCAACCACGTGTGTATATGTAAATTAAAGTAACTTAATTTGTTTTGTTTTGTTTTTTTTTTTTAATAAGAAAATAGCTTTATTAAGTTGTGTTTGTTTAAGAAAATAAATTTTTTTTTCTTCTTTTGGAGAGCGAGAGAAACGGTCAATACTTTTGTAAAACATAAGAAAAAAAAAAGGAAGAAACAGAACCATTTTTTTTTTTTTTTTATTTAAAGAAAAGCAAAAACAACGAAACAACACACAAAAAGACCACCATCAAACAATCAAGCTTAAGCTGACTTAGTTAAGCCACCAAAGCAGACGTTTTTTTTTTTATTATTATTTTTCTTTAGCTTTAAAACTCAATTCAGCTTTAAGTTAAGTAAGTCATCAACTAACACTAACGTAATGAATAAACGATCGCGATCGTAAAGTAATAATATTTTTGATTTTTATTTTCTTTTTTTGTATAAATGGGTGTGTGTGTGTCTTGCTTGCTGGCTGGCTGAGTGCTTAGTCTGGTATATTTGTGTGTAGTCAACGCTTTTTAAATGTAGATAGAAAAATAAACAACAACAAAAACTTCCAACATAAACGCGATCAACAAAATATAAAAATCTTTTCATTTAAAACAGTTGTTCTTCGAACTTAAAACCATAAAGATGAAAAAATATAAAATTAAGCAGAGAAATTTTGTTTTTAATTTTAAAATATAAAAGAAGAAGAAATAAAATTTAAAAAAAAAATAAATTTAATTAATTTATTTACTTCTTATGTTATTAAAACGAAATAATTTAATTTAATTAAATAAATACGTAAATTACAGTAAAAAAAAAAAAAAAAAAATTATATTTATCTACCTTTTGGCAAATTTAAATTTATTGGATTTTTGTGTGTTTGTGTTAAAAACGAAAAAGAAAAAAAAAAAAAAACATTTTCGTTTATTTTAATGAAATTATTATAGTTTTATTGAATGAAAAATAAAAATAAACGTCAGACAATAATAATTATTATTATTTTATTTTAAATTATTCATATAATTGACAATTCAGTTTTGTTTATTTAAGTTTATCAATACAACAAAAAAAAAAAAAAAAAGTTTTAAAATTAAAATTAAAATGTTTGCGTTTTCATTCATTCAAAAAAAAAAAAAAAATTATAATAATAATAAAATTACGAATGAATTAAAAAATTTAAATTAAACAAAAAAAAAAAGTTTAGTTTTTTTTTTTACTACTGTCTATTAATTAAAAGTCAAAACTTTGTGTTTTTTTTTCTCTTGTGCTTTATTATTAAAGTTTGTTGCTATTTAGTGGTTCATTTTTATTTTGTTTTGAAGTTTTTCTTTTTTTTTTTTTATTAATTTGTTTGTTTTCGATAATTTATTTGTTAATTAAATAATTATATAGAACGTGCGATAAGGAATAATAAGTTAGTTAATTTAATTAAATTGTCAATAAATTTAATTAATTTTAATTACTTAACGAATAAGCTTTAAAAGCGATATTAAAAAAAAAAAGGCTTAATAATAAACAATAAAGGAACACACACATTGCATTCCCATATATATATGTATAATAATAAATTACAAACGCAAATAAAAATTATAAAAAAAAATAATTTATTGGGAATTTAGAGCAAGAAAACTTTATTTAAAAATAATAAAAATAAAAAAAAATTCGAATTTTAGAAAAAGTCTAAAAAGAGACCACACACAAATTATTTAATTTTTCTGTTTTTGTTTTTGTTATTTAAGTTACAACATCATCAACAACACGACAACGATAAACAACGTTCCTAAATGAATGAAAAATAAAGAAAGAAAAAAAAACCAAAATATTTTATTAAAATCAACTGTGGGAATAATATTAATAAATTTATTAAATTTAATAATTTTTTTTTTTTTTTAAAGTGATTGACTTTTAACTGTGCTTTTTTTTTTTATTTTCTTTATATTTTTCTTCATTTCTTAATATTTATTTGTGTTGTTCTTGTTTGTGGCTGCTGCTATTACTGTTGCTGTTGCTACTACTATTGCTGCTCCTATCAAACTGCATAGTGTTTGTGTTTTTAAGAAAGAAAAATTTAAAAAAAATAATAAAAAATCGTTGTGTTTAAATCTTAATCAATAAAAGTGTTGAGAAGAAGAAAAAAAAAATTATTAAAAATTACAAAATAATGAAAGAGAAATGATCGTTTTATTAATTTTTGTTTGAAAAGTTAAATTTAAAGTGAATTTTGTGCTTTTTTTTGTTGTTGTTATTGTTAGTTAATTAGTTGATTAAGAAGGAATAGAAGTTTCAAGTTAAAAATACAAAAAAAAAAAAAAAATACAAAAATGGTGATACCAACATTGGATAATTTGCCTAGAGTACCAGATACTCATGGTAATATTGTTGATGAAAAAATATATTCAGATTTGTATATAAGGACTAGTTGGGTGGATGCTGCTGTTGCATTAGACCAAATAGAAAAGGTAATTTATTCTTTATTATTATTTATAAATTTTATGATCACTAAAGGAATTTTCTATTTAAACAATTTTGATTTATGTTCGTTCTAGTTATTATTCACTTCACTACTTGTAAACTTTTTTTTTATAACCGAAAAACACGTTTAATGTTGTGTAATTTATATTCTAGTGCAATTTATGATTATTTAAATAGAAAATCTATTACAAACATACATACCTCTACTGTGTTTAAACGTCAACGAATATAATTAATTAACAACAACAACAACAAATAAATTATGTTGTGGAAAAATACTAAATTAATTAAAAAAAAAAAAAAAAATTAAATTTAATTGACAAAATAAACATTTAATTAAAACTTTAAAAACTATTCAAAGTAAATAATAATTATTAGTTGATTAGTTAAACTATTTACCAATCAATTAATTTATTAAGGCAAATAAAGAAAAACGAAAGAAAAAACAAAAATTAAAATCTTGTCATGTTACAATCAGCTAATGAGATAATCAATCAAATAAATGAATTTAATTAAATTAATTAGTTGTAATAAAAAAACATTTTTATCTGGTTTATCATCTGGTAAAGACAGATTTTTTTTTTTATTAAACTTCTTTTACAATATTATATTCTACGGTATTAATTAATTAATTTTTCTTGTTTATTATAAAACTATTATTATTGCTGCTGCGGTTATTTTTTTGTTATATGTTTAAAGCAGCCTGGCGTTAAGATTTTTTGTTTTCTTTTCTGTTTTGCTGATTTTTCATTTTATAAATATTTTAACTACAGTACTTTTGTCATCACCTTAATTAACTTTTTTATTTTTAGAGTTTTTATGATAAAAGAACGGAAAATAAATACGTAAAACAAATTATTATTTTTTTTCTTTATTCTTATTTTTATTTTTAGATAGAAAAAAAAAAAAATATTTTTGGTGTTTTGTTAATTTTTTTTTTTTTTTATAAATAGAATTATGATCGACGGTTAAATATTTTTTTGTGCTTTTGTGTTTTCGTTAATATAACGTGTGTATACACGTTTATAAAAAAAAATCTTCTTTTTTTTTTTTAATAGTATTTTTAAATTTAAAAACAGAATATAATTAGAGTTTTATAGTAAAAGAATAAAAAAAAGATTTTTCTTTTTTTACGTTGCTTAACGTATCGTTTGTGTTGTCTTATTTGTAGTGAAATATATATTACGTTGACGATGTGTAGAGTTTGAATAAAAAAAAAATATATATTTTAATTAACTTAAAAAAACAAGTCTGTTATTAAATATTAATTTCATTTGAAATTTTACCGAATATCCGGATAAATTAAATAATTTAAATGTAAAAAAAATGTGTTAATCGTCGGGCGTTTATTGCCATTTATAAAACTAACTGTAGGTCAAACCATAATCGGAAATAAGCAGCAAAAAAAAAATACCTATAAATGGTTTTAATTAAAAATCGGACTTTGTTTACTTAACTTTGCGCAAAAAAAAAACCAGAAAAGACTTTAAAATCAAAGAAATGAAAAACGAAAAACCGACAGTAAAAAAAAAAAAAGAAAAAGAAAAAAATAAATCAAAAACCTATAAAAGCTGCATCTTAATTAAAAATCTAAATCTTTTTATATATTTTTGGTTAAAATATGTTTAGTGTTTTTGGCGTAAAATATAAATTAACAACATTTTTATATTAAGTCATTTTAATAAAGTTTTGTTTGTTTTTTAATTCAAAATAAGAAGAGAAAAAAAAAAAAAAAACACAGACGAGACAACCAGACTTGAGAAAAAATATTATATAAAAAAAAAAAAACAACGATAATAAAGAATAACAATAATAAAATCAACACACACACACACACACAGAAACCAATAATTTAGTTTAAAATTGTTATTTTTTTTAAAGACTAATAATGTAGTAAAAGATGAATATGGATGAGGAGAGGACAAGGACATTGCTTTGATGTTTAATAAATTTGATGATACATTTATTATTGGTTTATTTATTTGATTTAATTTAATTTTTTTTTTTTTTTATTTATAATAGTTATTAACTTGTTTTCGTTTTTTTTTTTTCGTAATTTCTATTAGAAAAAAATCTTTTAATAAAAACAAATAACATGTCATTAGCTATGTCTTAATCAGCCAGTTAGTGTTCTTCACGTTTTTTTCCGTAATTATTTTTATTAATTTTATTTCATTGAAATATTGTGCTAATATTTTTTGTTTTTTTAACAAGGTGTGAAAGTATGTTTTAGACATAAAGTTATTTAAAGCATTTATTTGTATGAATCTCCTTGAGTCATTTTTTATTTATTTATTGCTTAACTTAATTTTTTAGTTTTGAGTTTAGTCAATTCAAAGAGGAATCAGTTCAATTTTGACTAGATATAATTGTGTGGTTTCAACGATCGCAGTTTAACGAATAAATTATAGAAATGCATTTTTGAATGGGCTATTTGTAATTAAGTTACATAGAGTATCAAAGGATAAGAGTTTAACTCTTTGACACTCCAACAAATAGTTTATACAACAATAAAAATACTATTTTCCGGATTAAACAATGTCGTGTTAAATAGAACGTTTACTCTACTTGAAGAGTTATTCAAATGTTACTAAAAAAAAAATAAAAATCCAAATTTTATGCTTTTCTATTCAAATCATGAATGTTTTTATGCTTTTGGTTTATTAAGTTATTTCATTCGTCGACACAGTGTTGTGTTTTTAAAAACATATTTTTTTATGTTTTCATCTTTAATATCCAAATTCAAAAGATATTTTATCTATTTTTTATTTTTTTTTTTTTTTTGTTTGGGCATGGACACACGTTTGTTGTTAGTATTTCGCTGTTATACTTGTTGATGTCTTTTTAAGCTTCATTTGGAAATAAGAAAATAAAAGTTACTTTGGTGGTGGGCTTAAGATCTCTTGTAACATGTTATTGTCAATATTAAAAAAAAAAAAATTAACATTTATTTATTATTATTTTATTAAACGTTGTGATCTTGAAAAGCAAAAGTAATTTTCATGTTGATAATATTTTTATAGTAAAAATCATCATAATTCTGAATACATTTATAGTAAGGAAAAGAATTTATTTTTTCCTTATTTATTTAATTAAAATTATAATCTTGTATAACAACATAAATGCCACACACACGATGACGTTTCGTTTTATTTTTATTTTTATTTATTTTTTTTTTTACTACTTTACAACTTTATTTTAAAATTTTTAATTCTGTTTTTTCTTGTTATTTTATTTATTTTTTTTCTTACTATCATACAGAAAAATATAACTTAATTAAAAGCAAAAGAAATATTTAAAATATTTTTTCTTTTATTATTTTTTGATATCATAATTAAAAGAAGAAGAATACATAAAAATGTATATTTATAAGAAAGATTATGTTTTTATATAAAGTAACGAAACAACAAAAATTAAATTAATTTAATAAAATAAAAAAAAAAAAAAAGCTTCATACCACCACTTGGTGGTTCGTAACGAATTCTATTTGTAATGGAAAATAACTTTTTTTTTTTTTTTAAATGATGATGATGTTTTACTTATTGTTTATTATACACAACATACTCAGTGTTTTTTTTTTTTTTTTTTTGCGGGAATTAAATCCATTTTGTGGCAACTAAGCAACAAAACGAACCGGCCATTCAGAGCCCCCCTATTGATTTTTCATCAAACTTTAATATAAATCTAACAAATGTCTTAGGCGGTTTTTTTATTTTTGTTTTTTGTTATTTGCTGATGATGTGGTTATTGTTGATTAAGATGTTCATTAAATTAAACGAAACAATTACAAATACATTTATGATTAAATAAAATACGTTTCATTTTAATTTTTTTTTTTTTTATGTTGTTTTCATTTCATTTTATTTATTCATTATACAAAGTACAGCGAGAAACAAAACAGCAGGAAAGGTAGAAATAAAATAAAATTAAAAAAAATAAATTTTTCTTCTTTTAAATAAATTAAATAATAAAGAGAAGAAATATTTATAACAACAATCAGAATACGAAAAATACAACAAACGGATAATAATTGAGTGATCAGTTTATCTTGCAATAGAGTAATTTGCTTTATTCATAAACGAAAATAATGTTTTACAGTAGATTGTTGCGGTTGGTTGTAAATTTTCATTTGATTAATTAACGTTTTAAAAGATGTTAAACTAGGTTTTGTAATCAATTTTCTTCTCTTTTATCAGTTTTATGCACTCAAATCTATTTAAGTTATGTCGGTTGTATTTATGATGGATCTAATAATTTAGTATTAAAGCTTCTGGTTACCATAAAATAGTGTGTTCCGATAAATCTATGGTATTTAAACTGACTTAATAATTAAAAGAATAATATGTTAAAGATTATAATTACAGTGCTAGAAACAAGAGATTTAAACTCGTTACTAATAATGAACTTTATATTACCATTTATGAGCTTTAAGACTTGCTATATCAGTATTAAGTCACGTAACACTTTGCTATCTTTTTACTATAAGTAAACTTTTTTCTTTTTTTTTTTTTTTAATTATTTTAATTAGTCTAATCAATAAGTAATTAACTAGAATTAAACACAATTATTTTACGTTCATTGCATTTTAAAAAAAAATCTATATAAAGCTACTGTAGACACCAAAGTAAAATTTCTCACATTAATTATGATTAATGGAATTACTACAAATGATTTATGTGCATTACAACAGGCGACCACATTGCATAACTTAATCTTAAAGCAAAATTAAATTTAAAAAAAATCATTATGAATGAGAATCTACTATAAAGCATTAAAAAGAAATAAAAATTTCTTTCTTTTAACATGAAATAATAATAATAACAACAACAATCATAGCAACTTAAAATTGACTTAAAAAGTTTTTTTTTTTTAATGCTAGATTAGAAATAAAATACAACAGCAACAGCAGAAGGAAAAAATAAATAAATTTTTTATATAAATGAAACGATCAAAATGACCACACACATTTCTTTCTTTATTATTTTTATTTTATTTTTTTCTTCTCTATTTGATTTCCATGATTTTTTTTTTATTTTATTTTAAACAATTCTTCACTTCAATCTTTTTTCTTTTTTTTTTATTTATATTTTGATTAAAACTATATTTATTTTCTCTTTATTCTCGCATCAGTTGATGCCTTTCTTTTAATATTTTATGATTATGATACAATAATTCCGTTTGTTTTTTTTTTTTTATTTTATTTTTAATTTAATTAAAGGTTTATTAAAGTTTTATAATAAATCTGAAGGGTCACACGCATTATTCTAAATAAACTTTTTTTTTTTATTATTATTAATATTATTGTTTTATATTCTTCGTTTTTAAACTACAAGTTTAACAACTTTGCATTTTCATTAAATGCAAAAAGAAAATAAAAAAAAAGGAAAAATTAAATAAATTATTATAATAATAAACAACGAAAAAGTTGTATAATCTTATTTAAAATATAAAAAAAAAACTTGGTTATGTCTCAATTATAAAAATATCTTTATATACATATATATATATATATATATATGTAACACGTTTATATTAAATTTATTTTTCTATATTATTTACGAATTTTAATAAATAAAAAGACTGCGGCGTTTGCGCTTTTTTTTTTTTATTGTTTTACTTGTTAATAATTTTCTACTTTGCATTTTTTGTTTTTGTTTTTACTTGTAAAGTTCTTTGTTTTTATTTTAATATTTCTTATAACAATTACACGCGTTTGTTTTCCGCGCGCAACCTACAAATAAATAAATAAATAATATTTTGATTAAAAACAGCAAAATAATAAAAACACAATTTTTCTTCGGCACTGGTTCTTCTTGTGTTTATGCATTTTATTTTTGTTGACGATTTTCTGATTCAATTTTTAATTATTATTTTCGCTTTAAATTGTTGCAAAACGAAAATTATTAAATTTATAATTTACATGACGTTTTATTACTGGTTGGTTTTCTGTACTTTGTGTTATGATTATGGTTTTTATTCTCTTTAATCCTTCAACAGTTACATAAACTAATTCGTTTTTTTTTTCTGTTTTTGTAGCATTCTTATAAACATTTCATTTAAGTAATAAGATAAATCACAGAGGCAAGAGAATAAAAGGAAATATAATAAAAAGCTCTAGAAACAGATAAATACATTTTATTCAGACGAAAATAAATTTAAAAAATAAATAATTTTTTTTTTTTTAATACCACAAATTTAATTAAAACATTTTATTCTTGTTTATTTATTTATTTATATTTAATTTCGTTTTATTTTTCTTTTTTTTTATACAATAAAAAATTAAATTGACTTCCATAAAAAAATAAATAAATTAAAAACAAAAAAAAAAAAAAAACATTAAAAATACAATGCGGTAGGTCGTTTTGTTGTTGCTGCTGCTTTTGTTGTTGTTTTTAGTTGATCGCTGTTGCCTGTTGCTTGCTATTTGCTCTTTTTTTTACTTAATTTTTTTTTTTTTTTTTGTATGGAATAACACACATTAAATAATTTTTCATATCCGCACATTGGTGAAAAATGTAAATATTTTAATTATTTAGCATATTACAGTGATTGGACGTTAATTTTTATTTTTATTAACTGTTGTAATGGAACGAAGCTTTGCGTACAGAAATAATTTTTTTTTTCTTTTTGTCGAAATTTATGTTTTAACACAGCAGTAGCAGCAACAATTTTTTTATTTTTAAATTAACTTAACTGTATTTTCGTGTTATCCTTAAAAAGAGTAAAGAGCTTTTTTCCAAGTAACTTTTCTTGGTTGGTTTATTTTTATATTTTTTGTGTTTTTTTTCTCAGAAATCTCTGTTTTAAAAAGTTAAACCCTTAGAGATTTATCAACAATTTTATTTGCCAGATAATTATTATTTTTATATTTAGATGGAATATTCAGTTTCAAGTAAATTCTTTAGGGAATTCTCTCTTTTTCAAGTTTTCCAAAACATACTTTTCAATCACCAAAATTCCATGTTGAAAATTTTTTTTCTTCATTTATTGTAAATTTGGGCAGCGTGTAGAAATAAGTCACTTTACTGTACATAAGTTATACATAAAATATAATTTTTTTATTAATAACTTGTCAGTCAATTTATTATTTTTTTTTTTTTTCATTTTGTTTGTTCTTTTTCGTCGTTTTTTTTTCTTTTCGTTATTAATTGAAGAAATAAATAAAAATTCACGGTTGAGTTACTATAATTAAATTAATTCATCTTCTTCTTATTATTATTATTATTATTATTATTATTATTATTATAATTTTTTTTTATTACTTAATTAATTTTTATTGTTTATAATTAAATTAATTGCATTTATTTATTCATATTTTTTTTTTGTTTATTTGTTTGTTTTCGCGGTTCTTAACTAAATTTGTTTTTTTTTTTTTTGTCTTAAAATGCAAGTCAGCGTATTGCATGTTTGTATTGGATACAGGTAAACATACTCAAATATATATGATTAAATAAAAATTGTATTCAACAAAACAAATTTAATAATTTATTATTTAGAAATTGTATTTTTTTAATTTAATAATTTTATGGTTTGCTTGAGCTTTTGATTTGTATTTTATTTTCGTGCTATTTTTTTGTAACTTACAAAGCAAACGTTTCGATAATTTTAATTTAATTCCGATCACGATTAAAATATATTTATTATCGGAAGCTATAATTATTACTGGTTAATATCATTTTTATTATCATTTATTGAATTTTTTTTTTTGTTAAGATGATTTTAATACAGTTGAATTCAATAGAAAGAAAAAGAAAAAAATTACTAAAACGCCTTTATTGTTTTAAATAGAGTTCGAGAAAATTTTAGCAAATGTTGAATTTTTATTGAATGCTTATTTGAAAGTTTAATATAAGCTTGTTTTAGCCGGTTTTTTTTTTATTTTATTTTTTTTAATAAATTTTAAATTGCATAGTTGACAAAATGCTATTTTATATGCAATTATTAATTCTGGTTTCAATTTTTTTATTCATTATTATTTTTATTATTATTTAAATCGTTTAAAGCACTTGAAAATATTTAGCATGAGTGGGCAAACTACAAAACGTCATCATAGTCATCAAACTTGGTGGTAAAATTTTTTATTTCTCTTTATATGTATTTTTGCTTCTTCATTTTTATTACATTTTATTCGTTTATTATAATATAATTATTTTTAATGTTTTTAATAAAATAAAAAAGAAAAAATTGACCACACAAAAACAATAATTGTGTCTTAGTCATTGCCGCCCAGTCAGTCATTCTGTTTTCCAGTCGGCCAGCCAATGTACCAACTAGCCCGCCATCATCGTTGTTATTGTTCTTGTTGTTGTTGCTGTTGATGTTATTATTCCTGGCTGCTGTTGATGCATTTTTTATTTTTTTTTATTTCGTTGTTAGTATTATGTTTATTATGTTTTGTTAAATTCAAAATCACAATCAATTCTGTTTAAAGAGTCAAATTATATATTTGAAAACATAAAAGAAACTGAAAACTAATAAAAAAAAAAATATATATATTTTTTTTTTATATGTATAACGATATATCCATTGATTGTTCAATTTAATTGATTTTTATTTCTATAAACTGTTTAAAAGAAAACATAATGTAGTGGTTGAATGGTTTTGTACTGCATTTTTTCAGTTAATTATTTTTATTATTGATAAAATACAAATAAAAACATTTACCTAGGTGTGGTTTTTTTTTATTTGTTACTTATTTTATCATTGTGTAACATATTTTCATTGGATTTGCGTTTTTTTTTTTTAAATTTTATTATTGTTTTCCTTTCGAAAACGCTTTCAGTGTTACTCTTATTTCCCTTTTAAATCTTTTTTTTTTTTAATATTATTTAACTGAGTAAAAGGGTGGTACTTACTACGATTGTAATTAGTTTAATTCAAATTTTTATTTTTCAATGGAACAAGGACTTTTCATAGCACGATTATCAGCTGGATATTGCCAAGGTTATTTAAATATTATTTTTAAATTGTTGCTTTTAGGAATTTAAAAGGTATTTAAATATTTAAAATGATATGACCTTGTAATAATTTCTTGAATTTTACCTGTCACTAGTAGTTGCAATTAATCAATGGATAATAAAATGAATAATTGAAAAACTACCAACCAGTTTCTAACAGTTTTTATTTGTAAATTATCTACCTTCATAAAAGCTTTAAGTGTTTTAAATAACTAATTACCCATTAATAATTTCTATTCAACGTAAAAATTTATCAAACTTAGGTGATAAAATGTTTGCTTGTGCAGAAAAAATATTTTTTTGCTTATGCAAATAATTTCTTCATCACACTGTCAACCACAAATTAAATAAAATTTCTAGCAATTTACAAAAGCTTAAAAAATAAAAATGCATAAATGCGCACAGCACAACAACAATAAAATTTAATAAGAAAATAAAATAACCAAGTGTGGCATGAAGAAGATGATGGTAGAAAAAATAAAGTAAAGAGAAGAAAAAGCAAAGCAAAACAAATTCAATCAACCTCAAAACGATATAATCGATAATATCTCAATTTACGTTATTCATTCAATTCAATTGAAGAGACCGAGATTGAGACATTAAAAATATGTATAGTAAAGTTTAAGGTAAAATGTATAATAAAGTAACTAAAAAATGAAGAAAAAAAAAGTAAAGAAAGGAAATACAAAAAATAAAATAAAAAGAACAAGAATTTCCTACGGTGTGTGGTTTCGTTAAAATAGCAGCAAAAAAAAAAAAAAAACGATCTTGTAACGATCGTTTGTATTTTTCTGTGTTTTTGTTCTTCCTTCGATCGTTTTTTTCTCTTTTATTTTATTTTGTTTTGTTTTTCTTACTTTATTTTAGTGTTTCTTGATTATTACTATTATTTTGAATAAACATAAGTTTAAGAATGATGAAGCTGGTTGAAAAATAAGATAGTTTTTTTTTTTTTGGTTGTTGTTTGAATTAAAAATTATTATTTCGTTCAAATAAAATAAATGAAGAGATCATGGTTAGGAAAGAGTGGTGTACGTACAACTGATGAACAGTTAAATAAAGAGAAGAAAATAAAAAGCAAACAAACAAACAAATAATAATACATTCTTAAAGAAAAAACGAAACTCATGATGATGAAAATAAAAGAAAAAAAAAATGAAAGAAACGTAAATAAATAAATGGAAGCCGAATTTTTATTTAACAGAAAAAAAAAATTTTTTTTTTTTTTGCGCTTGCTTGCAGATTCGCTTTATACAAATTATAACAATGAAAGAGAAAAAATAGATGATGACCGAAAATAATGAAGACATTAAGAGTACCAAGAGATAAGTTAAGTCACTAACAAATGAACCGAATCGTCCAAATTTCTTACGTAAGAAGTTTTTGTTTTTTTTGTTCTTCAAGTTCTTGGTGAATTCAAGACTTATTCAACCATGACGTAAAGATGAAGCAAGTTGAAACGTTTTTCTTTTCTTTTCTTTTTTCTACAAAACAACAAATAAAGTTGTCAGTTATTGACTTGATTTATTATTTTTGTTTTTTTTTTTTTTAGAATTTTTTTGTTTTGTTTATGCTTAGGTAGTTTTAGCTAGAATCATTATTTCCTGGTTTTTTTTTTCTTTTAAAGGTTAATTTTCTTTAGCTTTGATACATTTTGTTGCTCGTTGCCTTTTTGTTGGACTTTTGATTTTTCAATTAACACAAACTCAGGTTTGAATACTGAAAAGATCACATTTTCAGTGTTAACGATTTCCCATGATGATTTTTTTTTTTTTTTTATAAAACAAAGAACATAAGATAAAAACATAAAACTGATAATAAAGCTATTACGAACTATGTTTAAATTAGTTGTAAGGTGGATACTTGGACCAAAAGATTTTTCTTTCTGTTTGTTTACCTTCGCAATGTATATGTATTTCTATAGACAACTCCGGACAGTCAAAGAAGAAAATGAAGATGAAGAAGCACAGTGTAACGAAATATAATAAAAATTGATACCAGCTGTCGTATTTTATTCTTTTCATGCTTTGAACATTTTTTTTTTCAGAAAAAATGACTTCAATAAGGATAAATTGGTTATTTTTCGGTTGTAGTTGTTGTTTGGTGGAAAAAAAGTGATTTTTTTTTTTTGCTGATTGGTTATAGACTCGCTGTTTTGTTTTTGTTTACAAGCATTAGGTGGTCATTTATGTGTGGCACATTTTTTTTATCTTTGCCATATTTCTGGTTTGTTATAATGACATACAGAGGAACCTTTAGTTAATGCTATTATCCCCAGCATCAACACCGTACATACAAGATTTTCATTGATTTTTTTATTTTAACGAAATGTCTTTGTAGGATTTTATTGAAGGCATTCGACTTGTCTGTTGTTGCTATTTTTTATTTTTTTTTACTCTACTTGTATTCGTTTTTTTTTTTTTTTTCTTAAATTACCTTTAGGCAATTTTTTTTTACTTAATTTAAAGTTAATTTTTCGACAGACCTAACGCGATGACATGTTTTTCTTCGTTGTGTGTGTTTTTTTTTTTATTTTTAACATTTCCAACCTTTTTAATGATATATTTTTCTTATGTAATTTTCTGTTTGTTTTTTTTTTATTTTGATAACTTTATTTTCAGTTCAGAATTTTGTAGTTTTTTTGGTTTTTAATTCTTCTGTAAATTATTCTGTTTGTTCGGCTCTTCTTTAATAACAATAATTCATTCAACCAAACATAACATAATAATTTAATTTTCTTTTCTTCTTATAATTTTTTTTTTTTTATCTTTTACGTTTGTAATTTATGAAATTAAATAGTGAGAGAGAAGAGAATAAAAAATAAACGAATTTCAGGTCAAAAAAAAATTGTTTTTTTTTTTTTCTTTTTTGAAATGTGTAAAGAAGAATGATGAAAAGTTTGTCATTTGTCGGTGTTTTATTTAATTTTTAATATGATAAATCAAAAATAGGGAGGATTTTTTCTTCTTTTTTTAAGCGAATTTTCGCATAACTAATTTTATTGCCTTTATTTATTTTTCCCTTATTATAAATAAAATGTTTAACATTTCTGCCGAAAAAAAATTATAAAAACATTCAGCAGGTCATTACTGTTTTTTTTTTTTATTCTGATTTAGACATTTCCTAGGTTCCTTTATTATTTTTACAAGTAAATTAAAGCTAATATGTCCATGACTGTGGTCCTTTTTTTTTTTTAATATTTCCTATGATTTTTTATTATTCTGTTCAGAGGTTTGGTTATTCAGAGAATTTTTTTTTTATTCTTTTCTAAATGCATAACGAATTCTATTATATTCTGTATTTGTGAAAATTGCTGGGTAGGGCCCAATGAATTGAATTGTTTTTAGAAAAACTATAATATTATTAGTAATAATAATAATAATAATAATAATAATAATAATAATAATAATAATAATAATAATAATAATAATAATAATAATAATAATAATAATAATAATAATAATAATAATAATAATAATAATAATAATAATAATAATAATAATAATAATAATAATAATAACAGCAACACAAGGGTCTAAGGAACAAACCTAAAAAATGTTACACCAAACGATACCGATATGGGGTAAATGGAAAAACAATAAGACAATAAAATTTCATGTTTTGAAATCTCTTTTATACAAAAAAAAAATCTAAAATTGAAATTGAAACATAAAGCAGAAGTCAAATTTTATTTCTGAAAAGTTAAAAAGCAAATAGCATTTTTCAAAAGAATTTTTTTTTCTTCCTCTTTTTACCTCTACCTCTAAAACAAAAAAAAAAAAAATTTTGAGGAGGAAAACAGTTTTATTTTTAAGAAATAATAGAAGGCATTAACACGGACATGAAGACCTTACTTTTGAAAATTACTTTATTATTATGTTGATATTGGATGGTTTTTTTTTTTTTATCTTTAGATTTTATTATTATTATTATTATTATTATTATTACGTCTTCTTTAGAATAATCCTATTGTTTATTCGATTTTTTGGAAACAACAACGAAATAATTTAATAATAATAGGAAGAAACCAAAATAATATAATCATCTTAATTTATTTCGAAGTTCTTTTGGTTACAGATACTGTATAGTTTCTGCGGCTTTTATTGTTGTTTGAAAATCTCTGCTTAATTTTTGATTAAAATATTAAAAAAAAAAAAAAAAAGTTTTCATTGTGCTTGATTATTACAAAAGTAGTTATTAAGCTATTAGATTCTTATAATTGTTTAGAATTACCTTCAACAACAACAAAAGAAAAATTGGATTAGATATTTCCGGAGTTTCGTAATAATCTTAATTTTTTTTTTGATTTTTATGTTGTTCATCTCCAACAATTTACTTTTAAGAAATCCTAAAAATCATTAACTGAGTAGTTTCTACCTTAAATTCTTTAAAATTTCTTCGCACAACATTATTTCCGATTAAAAACATTCCTTTTGCGGTTTTTACGACGTATTATTCAAGAAGACACGTATTTTTCTTCTTTTTTTTTTTAAAAATAATTTAATGCAGAATATTGTTAAAAAAAATCATTTTATTTTTTTTTAATCCTTTAGCTAATAAAAACAAACGACAAAAGAAAAACATTTCGGTATTTTCCTGTAATAAAAATAAAACGAAAAAAAAAAAGAGTGTTTTTTTTCTTTTTATATTTTAAATGTCATAAAAAACAAACACATCCTTCCTATTCTTCGTTATTTGTTTTCGTTATTTTATTATTCGTTTTCGTATACCACTGTGCGTGCACCATACATCATGTATGATGTGAGCTAGGTGGGTCTTCTAAATATAAAGAAACAAAAACAAAAAAAAAAAAAATTACTAGAATTTATCTTGAAAAATGAAAATAAAAGAATTTTTCTTCTGTTCATTCTTTGAAGTTCTACACATTTTTGTTGTTTTCTTATTCATTTTTTTTTCTTTCGTTTTTTTTTGTGAGTATGGTTTTGTCTGTTGAGGTATTCTTCTTCCTTCTATACAAGGCCGCTTTATAAAACTTACTTTATCACACAACAGCACATGGATGGATATAATAATTCCATCTACACTGTTCCAGAATTTAAAAAGCAAAATAAATAATTTTTTTTTATCATCACGCATCGTTTTCTTTCCTTATTATTATTGTTGTTGGCGGTAGTGTGGTTGTTGTTATGCATATTTTACGATTTTTCGTCTTTTTTTTTTTATCTTAATTTATTATTGAAATGAACGCATTTCTGTGTAGAAATAATCGAAAAAATAAATTTTAAATATATCAAACCAGCAAGAATATGGATGTAGGATGTTTTAAACCCCGGTTTTTAAGTATGAAGCAGTTGTACATACTCACTGTCTTCACTCCTTAAAGACAATTTTAATTTTTTCTATTGAGCCTTACAATTAGATATACAAAAATCTTATTGGTGAGAATCAAATGCGTGTTGTGACATGAATTGATGTTCCAGCATTATGGAACTTCGTTTAGTTATATAACAAAAAAATCACGCAAAGGTGCGGTCACAATGCACTCTTAGACATTAGGACAATATAAACTAAACTTGTTTCTTTACTTAGTTATTATATATATAAAAAAAAGGTAAATTTTCAAGAAAATTATGCTGAGAACACTCCCCAAAATTTATCGTTTATTTGTTTTTTTTTGTGTTGCACCACTTCAACAATTATTGGAAAAATCTCTTAAGCACACATTCAAAAAATTCACAAAACACTATTTTTCCGGTGTAAAAAATATTCTTTAAAAAATCGTGTTAATTGCATTGGAATTCAAAAATGACAAATCAAATCAAATAATGTAAAAATTCCATCAATTTTAACTAAAATATTTCACAACCAAAAAAAAAAAAATAATAATAAAAATAAAATTCCATTGCATGATTTATATATTTTAATTTAATTTTTTTTTTTTTTTCTGTTCATGTTTATAGTTATCGAATCAATATTCATAAGCGTTAAAGACTTTAAAAAGAGATTAAATAAGTTAATAACGAAATTAAAATGCAACATTGTAACGGGGTCGGTGTCTTTTGTTTATAATTTTCTTTTCAGTTAAATTATTTATTTATTTTTTTTTTTGTGGTTTTTCTTGGGCGATTGTTGTTAATTTTTATTTTTCCATGGTGGTCCACTGTCATCCACATGTTCTTGTTGATTGTTGTTCAATTTCGTCATCATCTTCATCTTCTTCTTCTTCTACTTCTGCTTTATAATTTTAATATACTTTTTGTTAAACTTTACTCAACACAACATGTCATTATCGTCAATTTTCATTATCGATTTGAGTTAAACATAATAAAAATTATAAATAAATAAAGTAATAAAAAGAAGCAGAGAGAGAGAGAGAGAGAGACAGATTTTTTTTTTCTTCTGAGTTTTTAATGGCTTTTATATCTTATTCCTCAATGTTAATATCTTAATTTAACGTAAATCACATTTATCTACTTAATTTTTTGTATTTTCATTTCTTTTTGTTTTTTTATTTGATGTATTAAGTTACCTAATAATAATTTGGCGGTTTTTACATCTCGCATTCATAATCTCGCGCGTTAAAAAGTTAAATAAAAAAAATCTGTAGAAACATAACACAAAATAATAAAATCAAAAAAACACTTTGATTTATTAATCGATTTTATTTCTTTTAATTTTGTCTTTTATTATCTGGTTTTTTTTTTTTAATAAAAAGAAATAAAATAAAAAAGCTTTTTTTTTGGTTAAATTATGAAACGAAAAAAAAAACAACAAGAAGAATGTGTGTTGATGATACAAAATAAATTACCTAGCAGTATATAGCAGTAGAATATAACAGTTAGAAAGCTTTAGTGTGTTTGTCTCGTTTGTCGCGTATTAGATGGATCTTTTATTTATTTATTTATTTTTTTTTTTATTACCAGAAATTCATTTTTACATGATTAAACGATAGTAAAAGACAAAATTTCTGTCAAAATGTTTTTTCAATAAATATTAAAAAAAAAAAAAGAAGAGACGCAAGAAAAATTCTTTAAAAATAAAAATTTCTCTCATAAACCGTGTACAGATTTTTACCTGTTGTTGTTGTACGTTCAAAAGCAGACACCATAGTTTATTTACTTTTTCTCCTTTTTTTTTTTTTAAATAAAATATAATTAAAATTAATTAATTTATTTTTAATTATTATTGATGGATTTTTGTATGACTTTTATTAATTTTGCGTTAACTTTCATGTAACTTTATTCTTATTTCATAAAAGTCATAAATTTTCATGTCAAGTCATGTGAATTTTTTTTTGATCATCGAGCATATGTAAATTTAATTACTTTATGGTGGCTTGCAAAGATATTGAATAGCAACATTGTAGTTACATAGCAATATAAAGATGTATCGTCCCTTTGCTTAGCAATTAAATTTTCTTCGTAAAGAGATGCGAGTACCAAAATATAGTGATTTTTCACATAACATATGATTTATTAGTTTTTAATGTGATACCTTTTGTATTTTCAACCATTGGCTACATTTTTTTTTCAATAAAATTTAACCAAAAAAAACGAAAACCAAATCTTTTGTTCTTGATAATAATAAAAAAAAAATGAAGATTTTTTCAACAAATTCTTGTCTACATAGACTGGAAATGTTAAATTCTTATAAACGACCCATGTTTCGTGTACAAATTGTCAAAACATTATCATCCGGACATTAATATTTGAATACAATTTATTAAGTCATAAAAAAATGTTTAAATCAAAAACAATTAAAGTTTATTGATTCTTTCACCTAAATTTCACCTATAGCGCGCTTTATAAAGCTATAAAAATTGGTTGAAAAAAATGTCATCAAAATCACGCCTTATACACCTCTCTTTATATAATAAACCAAAAAATAATAAAACCATTTTCTATCAAAAATAAAATTAAAAAAATTATCTTACATTTGTTTATTGACTTAAAAAATTATTAAAATTTTATTTTAAGTTAAAAGTTTTTAATGTTTCCTGTCTTTGTTGAATCATTTCTTTTATTTTAGCTTTTTTATTGTGTGTTGATTGTAATTTTTTTTTGTTTTTTTTTGTTCGTTGTTGAATTTTATTTATTTTATTAGCTTATGTTGTTGTAATGCTTTTTGTTTTATGTTGTCCGCCCAAAAATAAAATAGTGTCGTGAACAGACAGACGGTAATTATATGTATACAAAAGAAAAAAAAAAGAAATTTATGACATATTTTGATTTTTTCTTTCTTCTTCTTGTTCTTCGTCTTCTTATTCATTTTAATATGATTTTTTTTTTTTTTTTTTTTTTTTGATTAATTAACCTTTTTGTTTAGTTTTTGATTGTTCAAAAATTATTAATGATGAATTTTATTATTTTATTTGCATTTGTTGTATGATAGATTGCTTTGTATTATTATTAAGCTTTCATTACTTTGCGATTTTGATTTTATATTGCAAAAAAAAAAAAAAAAAAAATGCTGACATCAAAACAACAACAAGCCGAAAGCGTTCGACATTTGTTAATAACGAAAAATTATATTGCTTGACTTAAGAAGAAAAGAAAAAAATCAAAAATTTCTTACAATTTAAATTAATTTTTGTTACAAAAATCGGTAGCTTTAATGTAATTTAATTATTAAGTGTTTAAGTGGCTTAATTACAAACTTTACCAATTAAAAACCGTGAATTTTTTTTTTATTTTTGTTTTTCTTACATTTTGATTGGCTAACCTAGTTTCCGCTTTTATTTAAACATTTATTTTTCTCTCCGTTTTTTTACAAATGCAGTTTTTATTTATATATTTTTTTTTTTTTGGCACGATTATCTATCGCAAAATAAAAAAACACAAATAAATAACCAACTTAAGCATTAATTAATTTTTATGTCAGATTAGTAAAAACAAAAAAAATTATCAAAATTCGGAACATTTTAATTTTTTAATTTTCGCAGTTACAATTCTTGTTCTCTGCAATATTTTAATTCTTTAAAAAAAAAGCGCAAATAAATAAACATAAAAAAAAAAATATACGAAAAAACAGTATAAAACGTAATACAGGTAGCTAGTGGCAGGTCGGTTATAACAGGTAAAAAGATACTTAAGCTTACAAAGAGGCAAAAGAAACGAAAAAAAAAAAAAACTTGAACCAACAGAATTTTTAAGATGAAAAAAAGCTAAATTTGGTTTGAGGATTAAACCGAGAGTAACAAATAAAAAAAAGGAAGAAAAACAAAAATTAAATAACATCTGCCATGTGGTGCAACAACTAAATTTGTACGCACACAGTGGCGGCTTTTGCGAACTTTTCTTTTACTCAGTTCAAAAAATAAAGTTTTTTTGTTTTTTTTTTTAATCAAATCTTTTTTTATTTTTTTAATTATTTACAAAGCTTTTAGCGTCTTGTTGGCGCCATTATTATTTTTTATTTAATTTTTAGCATTAACTTTTTTATATTACTTAAAACTGCTCTACTCTACTTAATTAATGTAAATAAATCATTTAAAATACAAACAGCGAAAAACCAAAAAAAAAAAATAATAATAAAATTAAAAATTATAATTTAAGCGCCACAGCGAGTTTCAATCTCAGTTTTAAATTAAATTTAATAAAAAAGAAAAAAAAAATAAAATAATAAACGAAGCAGACAACAACCCATAGTAAATATTAAAAATGTCATTTGTCAGTTTTGACTGTCTGTTTGTTTGCTTGTTTTACTGTGTGTTTACTTTTATTTTATTTTTTTTTTTAATTTTTCACAAAATAATAAAATATGAAACTTTTATAAATTTTTAACACCATTTCGCTGCTGTAGATGCTGTTACTTAATTTTTACCTCGGTTTTATTTATTTATTTATTATTATTGCTGTAAAAAATGTTTAAAAAAATTATTTACATTAATTTACTTTACTTCACTTTACTTTACTCAACTTAAGTTATGTTGACTTAATTTATACAAGAAGAAATTAAATAAAAATAAAAGCTGCGAGACATGTCAAGTATGGGTAATTCTTTTTCGTTTTTTTGTTTTTTATTTATTTCTTTAAGCGAATTTCGCATGGTCCTGTGATTTTAGTTATTTATTTTATAATTTAAGGATTTTTATTGGTGTTTGGATAGTTAATTTTTATAGCATTTGGCGTGGCTACTGAAAAATCATAGTAGAACTAAGTTGTTCTACTTGAAAATATCAGCCATTAAGCTTTATTTTTAGAAGTATCTCTTGAATATTAAACTTTTCTCATATTTATTTATTAACAGATTGAGCTCTTACGCGATTTAGTGTTTTAAATAAACAACAAACCCAGAAAGCTAATTAAATGTTAATAACAATTTATTTCTAATACTTAGTTATTAATAATTCCAAACAAAACCAAGTGACAAGTGTTATTTCCGCAACGAAAAAAAAAAAAAAATAAAATAAATAAATTAAACCGAAAAACACTTTTAACAAATAAAAATGAAAAGAATTTTAATTTATTTTACATGTGACTGTGACTTAAGTAAATTAACTAAGTGCCATCGTAAAAATTGACATCAAAGAAATATTTCACAGATGTTGGTTACGATTTTTTTTTTTGCTGTCTTTTTCATATGATTTATTTATTTTAAATTTTTATTTGCACAACTTCCTTTATTTCCTGTTATTAAAAAATAATTTTAAACAGGAAGTTTAATTATTCTTTTGCGCTGCTGCGTTATGTCATGTAATGTAATTGTGTTCAATGGGTTATCAAGGCTGTTGCGTAAGGATTTTTAAAGAAGGAATTCATGCTTTTGATTTATATTCATAGTTTTTTATTTTAATTTGTATTTCTGTTTTAAAACTGCATTCATTCATTTATTAAAATGCCATTCAATAAATTAATCCATGAAACATGCATTTCCCATTTATTATTAATTAAATTATATATAAAATTGTTTTTTTCAATTATTTTTTTTTATATTGTTATTCAATATTCAATTAAATTTTATTTAATTTTTTTTTCTTTTTTTTATTCATAGGGTAAAGCAAGAGGACGTCGTTCAGCTGTGTATATGCGATCATTATTTCAGTCACATTTATATGGGATAGGATGTTCTGTTCAAAAACATGCGGGCAAAGTATTATTTGTAGCAGTATTAGTATTAAGTACATTTTGTGTCGGTTTAAAAAGTGCGACTGTACATTCTAGGGTACAGCAATTATGGATACAAGGTTTGTGTTTTTTTCTTTCTTCTTTCTTCTATTTTTTTTTTTTTTTTTTTGTAAACGAAATTTTTATTTTTGTATAATTTTCTTCTATAATAATAGAGGGTGGACGTTTGGAAGATGAATTAAAATATACACAAAAATCATTAGGTGAAATGGATTCATCAACGCATCAATTATTAATACAAACGCCACGTGATAAGGATGCATCTGTATTACATCCGCAAGCATTATTAACACATATGGAGGTTGTTAAACAGGCAACGTCTGTAACAATACACATGTTTGATACGTCGTGGAGTCTTAAAGATATGTGTATCTCGCCAAACATTCCAAATTTTGATGCACATTTTATTGAGCAGATATTTGAAAATATAATCCCGTGTTCAATAATAACCCCACTTGATTGTTTTTGGGAGGGTAGTAAATTATTAGGACCCGATTATCCTGTACATATACCGTAAGTTTCTTAAATTATTATTTTGCATACGTTTGTAAATTATCTAGGATTTTACTAAAATATCGTTGTTTTCTTTTTTAATCTTAGTGGTTTTGGTGGTAAAATACAATGGACATCCCTGAATCCTCACGATTTATTGAAAAATATGAAATCCTTAAACTATCAATTTCCGTTTGATACACTGGAACAGTATATGAAACGAGCAGCTATTTCGACTGGTTATACAGAGAAGCCGTGCCTGGATCCAAAAGATCCACTGTGTCCAGAAACGGCGCCAAATAAAAAATCACAAATGGTAAGTTTAAAAACGTTTACCGTCTGAAAAAAAATTGTTTCTAATAGATTTCTTCTGTTTTTTTAAACGTTTAGCCGCCTGATATTGGTGCTGAGTTAACCGGAGGTTGTTATGGTTTTGCTGCAAAATACATGCATTGGCCTGAAGAACTTGTAGTTGGCGGTGTTATACGAAATCGAACGAGACATTTAAAGAAAGCTCGAGCCCTTCAAACAGTGGTTCAATTGATGGGCGAACGAGAAATGTACGAATATTGGAATGATCACTATAAAGTGCATCATATTGGTTGGAGTCCGGAAAAAGCCGCAGAAGTACTTAACGCTTGGCAAAAAAAATTCTCTTCAGAAGTAATTTAAACAAAATAATTACCTTGTTTGTCTGTGCAGCTATATAAAACCCATTTTTTTAATTTTAGATAAATAAACTAATGAAAGCGGAAACACTGACCAGATCATATGATGTGTTTGCATTTTCTTCAGCAGCATTAGATGATATTTTGCATAAATATTCAAATCCTAGTCCTATGAGTCTGGCTGTTGGTGTTTTGAGTACGCTTATATATGCGGCATTAACTTTAATACGTTGGCGAGATCCTATTCATGGACAAAGTGGTGTTGGCGTAGCCGGTGTATTATTAGTTGGAATCTCAACAGCAGCTGGGTTAGGATTCTGTGCTCTCTTAGGAATCGCTTTTAATGCAGCTACAACACAAGTGGTTCCGTTTCTCGCATTAGGATTAGGCGTAGATCATATATTTTTCTTAACTCAAGCATACGCTGAGGCGGACAATAATGAACAAACGGGTCAAATATTAAAGAAAGCCGGACTCAGCATATTGCTTAGTGCAACTTCGACGGCAGGATCATTTTTTGCTGCTGTTTTAATACCAGTTCCCGCATTACGAGTTTTCTGTTTACAATCAGCAATTCTGTTATGCTTCAATTTGGCTGCCGTTTTGTTGGTATTTCCAGCAATGATATCTCTTGATTTACGCAGACGTCGCTCTGGAAGGACGGATGTTCTTTGTTGTTGTCTACCACCAATTTTAGCAAATCAAAATTTAAAACCAGTCTCGAGTAAAAATGTTCAAAATCAAAAATCTGTAGAGGAAGGATTAATGGGCGACTCAATAAAAGATCCTAGTCGACCATTCACATTGAAAAGATTCACTGGAAAACATTATGCACCATTTCTACTGAAAGGATCCGTGAAGTTTTTGGGAATGACATTACTTTGCGGAATTCTAGCATTCAGTTTATTTGGATCTATGAAATTGCAGGATGGTTTAGAATTAACCGATTTGGTTCCACAAAGCACTGATGAACATAAATTCTTACATGCACAAGGAAAACTTTTTGGCTTTTACAGTATGTTCGCGGTTACACAAGGTGATTTTGAGTATCCAACAAATCAGAAACTATTACATGATTATCACGAGGCATTTGTACGCGTCTCGCATGTTATAAAAAATGACAATGGAGGACTTCCAGATTTTTGGTTAAGTTTATTCCGTGATTGGCTTACAAATCTGCAAAGAACATTCGAAAAAGAGTACAAGGAGGGAAGAATTACTCAAGAACGTTGGTTCAGCAATGCGAGCGATGACGCCATTTTAGCGTATAAATTGCTTGTACAGACGGGTCATGTAGATAATCCCATTGATAAGAGTCTGGTCAGTCAAAACAAACTAGTGGACGCTGAAGGGATTATCAATACAAAAGCATTTTACAATTATTTATCAGCATGGGCGTGGAATGACGCTTTAGCATATGGTGCATCACAGGTAAATAAATTTAAATTATAAACTGTTAACAGGTGTTAATAAACAAATTTTTAAATCACAGGCAAATTTAAGACCAGAACCACGTGAATGGTATCATTCACCGAGTGATTTCGAATTGAAGATACCAAAGAGTGCACCACTTATGTATACCCAACTTCCGTTTTATTTGCATGGCCTAAGTGATACGACTGAGATTAAAACAGTGATTGGACAGATTAGAGATTTAAGTGATAAATTTGAACAGCGTGGACTACCAAATTACCCATCAGGTAATTTTATATAAACTTGTTACTTTGGAATAGTTTTTAATAAAAAGTTTTATTTTTGCTTTATAGGAATACCATTTATATTTTGGGAACAATACATGAATCTACGTAAATGTCTTGGTTTGGCTATTGCTTCTGCAATCGGAACAGCATTTGTTCTTGTTGGATGCTTGTTGTTATCCTTTTGGGGAGCCGTTTTAGTTGTATTTAGTGTTGTCGCCATGTTAATTCAACTGTTAGGCGTTATGATGTTGCTGGGTATTAAATTATCAGCGATACCAGCTGTTATTCTTGTATTGAGTGTGGGAATTGGCGTAGGATTTACAGTTCATATATCATTGGTGAGTTGTTGCTGAATATCTTTGATTTCAAATAATTTTTTATAATTTCTCAATTGCCTTCAATACTAATTTAATTTTCTTTTTTCAGGGATTTATAACTGCTATTGGGAATCGTGATCGGCGTATGCGTTTAGCATTAGAATACTCATTGCCACCAGTCGTTCATGGCATTTTGACAACAGTATTAGCCATCCTAATGTTATCCACGTCACCATTCGATTTTATTGTTCGTCACTTTTTCTGGTTATTACTGTCAGTAATGGGAATTGGTGCAATAAATGGTCTATTCTTCTTCCCAATATTATTGAGTCTTATTGGACCGGGTGCCGAAGTGATACCACTTGAATTACCATATAGAATATCAACGCCATCACCACCACCACAACGCTCCAGTCGACGCTCAAGCAAGCCAATTGTTATTAATAATAAAAAATCATCAAATCGTTCCTCATCAAACACATGCAAATCTCACCACCATCAAAAGCACGTAAATATAACAAATAACGAACCATCACTTACGACAATCACCGAAGAACCACAATCCTGGCAAAGTTCTGCCTCATCAATATCATCCGCACAATATAATAATGAAAATAATAATCCCACCACTGAGTTACAAAGTATCGTCTTACAACCAGAAGTAACTGTGGAAACGCATCACAATGGTAACGATCAAAATACAAAAGTTACAGCGACAGCTAATATAAAAGTTGAATTAGTGACACCAGGCAGAGCGCGAACATATCATAATTGTAGTTAAAATTTAATTTAATTTATAATTTAATTTAATTTTTTATTTTGTATTTAATTTTTTTATTTTTTTTTTCATTCATTTCGCTAATTATAAATTATTTATCATAAAACAAAACAAAAAAAAAATAAAAGAATAAAAAAAAAACTCCAAATGTACTTGATGTAAAACCAATGAACAAATAACAGAATTTAATTATTATTATTATTATTATTATTAATTATTATTATTATTAATTATTTCTTAACGTGTTAAAAAAATGAATTAAATTAGTACAGTTTCAAAAAAAGAAATGAAGTTTAATCCGAGAAGCAAACCGTTAAAAAAAAAAAACAGAAAAAATTTATTTTCAAATTGGTTTTTGTTTAATTTAATTAATGAAAAACGTAATTAAAAATAAAAAAAAAGTGGAAAATTAAGTATAAGATAAATAAAGTGAAAAAGAGAAAAATTAAAAAAAAAAGAAAAATAATAATAAAACAAAACAATTCGTTCCTTTTTATAAAAATTAATTAATATATAAGAGAAAGAAAGAGAGAAAGAAAAAAAAATCAATACTACGTCGTGGTCGTATTCATGAAACCAAAATAAAAACTTAAATAAATGAGAAAATGAAAAGAATTAATTAAAATTAATGAACAAATGGAATTTAATTAATTAATTCATTTAATTTTTATTTTATTTCATACATTTTCATATTCATATGTAAAATAAAAATTCATATCAGTATTTATTTTTGATTAATAAAAAGAAAAGAAAAGAAAAACTACTTTGACGCGCGCAAATACGATAAATAATTAATTAATTAATTAATGAAAAAATAATTAAAAAGTAAAAAAAAAAAAAAATAATTAATCAGGTTAAATATTTTGTTTTTAAATTAGAATTTTAATTTAATTTTAAACAAAAACACAGAAAAGATGGAAAAAAGTAATTAATTTATATGAAACTAACTGATTATATATGTGAAAATGATTTTTTTATTTTTTTTTTTTTTAATTTTTATTTTGTAAATAGAAAATAATTTATTTAATTTTATTATAATTTTTAATCTTAATTAAATTTTAATTTAAATTTTTTTTTTTGTTATTGTTGTAAGGAATTTGTATGGATTTAGTTTTGTTTTTTTTTTTTTTTTTGTTGTAAGTAGATAAGGAAGTTTTGATTACATTTTTATTATAATTATTTTCTAAGGAATTTTGTAACTGTTTTAAGTTTTGTAGAAATTCTTAATTTAAAATTAATTATGTTTTGCTTATAATTTACGTTTTATAAAGAAAATGAGAAAAAAGGAAAAAAAAATTTATTAATTAAACAGAAAAAAAAAAAAATGTAATAATAAAACACGAATATAAAAGATTGTTTCTTAATTGTTAGGTTACCAATCGATTTTATTAATTTATAAATTTAGTTTTTAATAATAATTTAAATAAAAAGAAAATTAAAAATGAATGAGATGATTTTTAAATGAAATAAAATTAAAATTGTGTTTTTATTATTGGAGGTTCTACTATAATAATCTTTATAAAACAAAAATGGATGGAAAAGAATTTATTCAAGTTCCTCACCTCAAAATAATACCAAAGACACAATTTTGACACAACAATGAAGTAAGTACAAAAACCAAATGATTTTACACTGTTAAATAATTATTATTAGAAAATGATAATTTACGTAAATAGTTTTTCCATCAGAATTTTCATTATCGACGTACAAAAATAATTTTTTGTCGTGTACGTTCACAAATTTTTTTTTTTGTTTTTGTTACATTTTTGAAATTTTGTATTGTGCCAAGTAAGTAATAAGAATTTCTTAATTTTATCCTTAATTAGCAAATGTTTTCTTTGTATTCAAGAATATACCCTTCTTGTAGCAAATTTATTGTATACAAACATAAAATGGAAGCTTTAAAGCGTGTTATATCGAATAATAAATTTGCCGAGGATTTAGTAAAATCACTTAAAGATGAGGTTAGTTTTGTTTTTGTATTTTTTCTATCGTTTTTTTTTTATTTCTAATCTATTTATGGAAAACATTAGCTAAAAACAATGTTAAATGAGAAAACCCAAAAACAAGTGACAGCTGTGGAAAAGGAAAATATGGAATTACGTCAACAAATTGAGTTTGTTAAACAACAGTTGATAAGGTTAGAAGTAACGAATGGCAAAAAACAAATACCCGTTCCTGGTATGAAGCATCAAGAGATACATGAATTGTCTGTACCAGTTGTTTGTACTAGGCCACCTCCAATTGTTGATGACGAAAAAACAAAGACTGCGGCACCTGCTAAAGAGAAAAAGCCAAAAAAGGAAAAACCAGTTGGTGATAAGATTGCACCAGTAAACGCGGCACCAGAAGCACCTATAGATGTCGGTCGTTTAGATTTTCGTGTCGGTAAAATCGTCGATGTTTCTAGACATCCCGATGCCGATTCATTATATTTGGAGAAGATTGACTGCGGAGAAGCAAATCCACGAACCGTTGTTTCTGGTTTAGTTAAATTTATTCCAATCGAACAGATGCGCGACCGTATGGTGGTTTTGCTTTGCAATTTAAAACCGGCGAAAATGCGAGGAGTTACATCCGAAGCCATGGTAATGTGCGCTTCAACACCTGAAAAAGTTGAAATTCTTGCTCCACCGGCTGGTGCTGTACCTGGTGATCTCGTCCACTGTGAGGGTTTTACTAGAAATCCCGATGCTTTACTAAATCCAAAGAAGAAGGTATTCGAGACGTGCGCTCCAGACTTGAAAACAAACGATAAACTTGTTGCGTGCTACAAAGGCGCCCCACTTAATATACCCGGCAAGGGACCGGTTGTAACACAATCACTAAAGAATGTAGTCGTTAAATAGATAATCAAATAAAATAAAAACTAATTTAAATATTAAAGATGTTTTTATGGTTTTTAATGGTGCAAATTTGTTAAAGCGATAAATCAATTTAATTTATATAATTAATAATAAAATTAATACATAATTAATAAAATAAACATAGAAAGGAGAAAAAAAAAATGTTTGTGTAGTTAATGTGTGTGTGTGAGAACCTAAACGAGAACAGAGGAATTAACCTAAGATTCATCATCACTTCCGGCTTGTTGCCTTGGTTTTGGTCCGCCGGCACGCTTGGCCATTATAATTTGATCGACCTTTAAAATTGTGGTAGCAGCGCCCACGGCATACTTGAGAGCCCACATCTTCGCTGTGTACAAATCAAAAACTTTTGTTTTTGTTACGTCAATGATTGCGGGTTGCTCCGAATCAATGTCGAAACCGTCATTTTTGTTGTTTGCTTTGTGGGCGGCATGGAGCTTTGTGAGTACATCGGTAGAATTTACACCAGTGTTTTCTGCGAGTGCCTTTGGGAATATTTCTAATGCTACTCCAAACTTCCTAACAGCATATTGTTCTAACCCAGGTAAAGTATCGCCATATTCGGCTAACTGTTGTGCTAATTCAACTTCTACAGCTCCTGCTCCTGGTAAAAATCTAAAAACAAAATCATAGTCAATATTCAATTCAAATAAGATTTATCAAAGACTAAAATTCTCACCTTCCATCACGTGTAAGACCTTTAAAGTTGTTTACACCATCATCAATGGAACGTTCAATGTCATCCATGTATCCATCTGTTGATCCCCGGACAACAATTGTTGCGATACGACCATCACCGCCCTCATTGCGGAATGCTACGACAAAGGTATCTCCCAATTCCTCAGTTAATACTGCGTCACAATAACCAAGTTCCTCTTTTGTGGGTGCTGTTAATCGTGGTAATACTGTGCCATTGACAGCCTTACTTAATCTACGTAAATCGAATTTCGATGTAAGTCTGACAGCCATTATTCCAAATTTATTTAAGAAATGAAGAGCCATGTGACTGAATTTGCCTCCACTGACAATAACTGTGGCGCCCGAATCTGCGATTGCTTTGATTTGATCTTCCAAGAGATTTTCTTCGCCACGGGTAAAGTTCATTAATTCATCGGCTGTCTTAATTAGGACCGTTCCCTTTGTTTCTGTTTGTATAATGTCAACGGGGCAAGAATAAATTGCGATTTTAGCCTGTTTTTGGCTGGTGATGTCACCTTCAACAAAACGTTTGAATACCATTCCACTTAATACTTCTGATCGTAAAAGGCCACTTCCAAGAATTTTGCATACACGAATATTGTCAACATTGAATGTTGTTTCTTCTGGTAAGATAGAAATACAAGCTTTTGTGATTAAAGATGCCAAGAAATCTTCGTTTCCGTACTGTTTCGACATGATTGATGCCTTAATACAATCTTTTACTTTCTCTAAATCTCTCACTTCCTAAAATTATAAAATTTTGATTAATAAAATATTATTTACTGTAAACAATTCACGGAAAATCACCTTAATTTCATGACAAACTAGTTTTGGTAAAATTTCCAAGGACTTCTCCAAAGCTTTTTCATAACCTTCACAAATTTCTGTTGAAGTTACTCCTAAGCGTAAAAGTTCTTCAGCTGCTTCCAATAATGCACCAGCAAAAATAACAACAAAATTTGTTCCATCTCCGACTTCAGCTTCTTGCATCTGACTAGCGAGTACCATTAATTTCGCTGCTGGATGTTCAACATCTAATTCACGCATAATTGTACCAGCATCAGAGGTTACAAATTGTTTCTCCAAGTGATTTATTATCATTTTATTCATCCCATTTGGTCCATATGCGGAGCGTACGCTCGCTGAAAATTCCTTACAGGCGCTAATATTTCTGTAAACGGCCTCTTCCAAACCGCTGTACATCTAAAATATACCCAAAACAAAAATTTTCATCAATTATTGTCGAAATATAGGTAACCGGCAAACACGAGTCGATTTTAATGAGAGAAAAATTATTCACGTGAGCCATGACAGTTTTTTTTTACATCATGTTTCATTTTTCGTAAAATTTTCAATTAAATGAAAAAAATTAATTATGAAAAAATATATTTAAATAAATATTTTACTTACACGAGCACCATCCTTTAACATTTGGGACACACCGGGGGCTTTTGGAATTGATAAAGCCATTTTTTGTAACAGATTTTATTTGATCACCTTTGTTAAACAAAATAATTCTCTTCTATGGCCTTTCGGTGTAGTTAATAAATGAATCACACAGCAATGTTTTTAAAACATAACCTAATAAAAACAAGAACGTTCCAGACATAAAACTAAAGAAATGACCTACGTTTCTAGTAAAGTTAACCACCAATTGCGTAAATTTCCCTCTGTAGAATTTTATTTTGCAATTATTACCAAGTAATATTATTCAGATATTCAAAAATTGAATTATTTACACATTTTTAATTAATAATCAATTATCTTCAATTGATAAATTAATTAGAAATAATAAATAGTTTTTAAAATAAATTAGGATAGTTTCCGTTTTCGGCCAAAGTATAATAAACGAGCCACCACCTTTTTTCCAAATGCATGCTGCCATTTTCGATCAAACGACAAAGTAGAAAAATATTGTACTTGTCAAAAAATAAAGAAAAGAAGTTTTTCTGGAATTTATAAATTGTGTGCTACAAGTTAAATAATTCTAATTAAATTAAATATATTAATTTGGAACTAATAAAATCCAAGTGACACATATTCGCTGATTATAAATCACAGCGAATATAAGGAAATACATTTTTTTTGTGATACATTTGTAATATAATCAACCAACATAGGCCTATCAGAGACGGCAGTCATGGACATTATGGCTTCAAATCTGCAGCAACAGCGAGCCATAGTTGAACAACTGCGTCGTGAGGCATCTATACAAAGGATGCCCGTCACCCAGGCGTGTGCAGATATAATTAAATATGTTACCGAACATGAACAAGAGGATTGCCTTTTGGTTGGCTTCTCCAGTCAAAAGGTCAATCCATTCCGTGAGAAAAGCTCTTGTAACATTTTGTAAAATCATCCAAATAATTTGAGAAATTTTTTTATCAAAAATATCATCTCCATCTATATGTGTATTTGTGTTTTATTTGTGTGGGGCGTAGCACACATTGTAGCAAAATTGTGGAATTGAAAACATTTATATATATATTATCTATATATTACATCCGGATTAACTAACCCCACTCTCAATCATCTATCATATTTTACCAAAGGAAACAAACAGATTATTATTATTTTTTTTTTTTAATTAAATAAATTTAAATGCTTCTATGTAATTTATATATTTTTATTACAAGAAAAAAAAAACCAAACAAAAAAAAGGTAAAACATAAATAAATTAATTAATGAAATAAAACACAGAAATACATGAAGAAACTCATTAAAAAAGAAAAAAAAAAGAAGATGTTCGCACACACAAATTTTATAAACCGAAAAAGTAAAAAGAAATTAAATTTAATTAAATTAATAAAATATAAAAGAAAAAAGAAAAAATTTATGTAAAACGCTATTTAAAAAAGTAATCAGTAAATAAAGAAATTCTATTTAAATGTATAAAAAATGAATAATAAAAAAAAAAAATTCTACCTCATTGTTGTTTTATTTGAATGAATTATCTTCGTTTCCTGTATTTTAATTGTTTCGATAATGAACACTTGGCTAGTTTATTTGAATTTTGAAAAGGATTTAATTTCATTGTACAATAAATTCAAAAGGGAGAAACTATCATTTAAACCATGGCACCGTACAAATCAACTGGAAGTGTTTGTTTACCGTTTAATTATGATTTGTATGGCTAAGAAAATAGAATATTGTGTTGCTATAATAACCCAACGGCATTTCAGTACCCTAAAGTTAAAATAAACAATCTTGCTTCACTGTTGCTACTTGTGGAATTGGAATTTAAATTATTAAAACAGAACTTTTGTTTTTTTTACTTCTTTCTACTTTAATCACTTTTTTTTTCTTTTTTTTTTTATTAATTATTCTCATCAAATTTAATTTAATTACAAATTAATACGTATTTATTACAATTTTACAATTTTTTTTTTTTGTTATCTTTATTTCTAAGTTCTGCATTTTTATTTTTTTTTTTTGAAGGCATTTGAACACTTTTGGAGGATGATTTAAGAGATTTGGGTTTTTTTTTTTAAATTTATTTATTTGAATTATTAAAAAAAAACAGAAGAAAAATTAAATAATTGATTAGAGAAATTTACAGATTGATTATTGCCCGTCCGATATGACCGACAACAACTTCTACTTTGTTTTCATTAAAACTATTGTTGTGTCTCGTGAATTGATTCTATAAAAGTTTTTGTTTTTTGTTTTTACTTTCTTACTAGCAATAAGTAAATTAATTAAATTTCTAAATTGATATTCTCTTTATATTTATGTATATAACATTTAATAAAAATGTTTTTTTTTTCTTCTCATTTATATTTTCACTACAAATTTTATTTTTAATCTTTTTTTTTTTGTTACTTTAATTGTTGTTTCAATTCGTTGTTGTTGTTGTTGTCACTGTTTTAAAAAATAATTTATTTCTCTCGTTTGGATAAAAATTAAATTAAAAAACGTAAAATTTTGCCTTCAAAATTGAATTAAAATATAATAAGGGAGTAAATTTATTTTTATTTATTTATTTTTGGTTGTAAATCAATCTTCATTATTTAATTCAATAATCTCAATCTCACTCCATTTTTATTAGGTGGCTATTACTCCTGTATTTTTTCATCTTTTCACCGTTTTTTTCTTTTTCCATCGTTTTTTTTAAAATTTTTTTTTTATTACATTTATAAATTACATTAATTAAATTTTTGTTAAATTGAATTTATTACAAAAAAAACATTATTTCCACTTGTAACAGTTGTACATCTTCCTCTGTTGTGTCTTTCACAATTTATTATTATTATTATTATTTCTCTTATAAACGTTAAAGAATATTCGTTTCTATCATTATTAATTAATTTAATTAATTAATATTATTTTGATTAAATTTCTTTTTTTTTTTTTTGTTTTATTATTATAATTTTATACAATTTTTTGTAAAAAAAAACAAAAAAATTAAAATAACATACAATTTAGGGGTGTACTGGGGGTAAGTAATTAAAAAAAAAATTTATTACAAATAAATTTTATTTAATTTACTTTTAATTATACATATGTGTGTGTTGTGTGTGTTTATGTTATTAATTAATCTTTAAAAATTTCTTCTTTTTTGTTTACTTATCCTTTATTAATTATTATTTTTATTTTACAATTTAATTATTAATTAAAAATAAAAATGGTTTTTATTAATTTTAATTAATTTTATTTTTTTTTTTACAAATTACACAACAAATGGGGTGTTTTACACCACAGATTATTATTATTATTATTATTATTAATATAAATAAATTTTTAAAGACTATCTACAATATTAAATTAAAAAAAAAAAAAAATGTTTTTTTAAGGGTAATTTCTTTTCATTTTTTTTTTTTAATATTCGTTGGAAGGCAAATTTTTTTTTTTTTCTTTTCTAATTAATTTTTCATCGATTAATTTATTTAATCCAAATAATTTTGTTTCTTTATTTTTTTTTTATGAATATTTATAAAAAGTGCTATTAGTAAGTGTGTTTTGGTTAATTATTTATATAATTTTTGATTAATTTATTTGATTTTATTTGGGGTGAAGTATATATATATATATATATATATCAGGGGTGCCCAACCGAAATCGGTTAGTCAGCCAACAAATTAACAGAGCTTAGGTGGATTTTTCAGTTTTATTCTATGCTTGATTATAGTTCTCTATTAGTCTCATTTGTAAATTTAAATACTCTGATTCCATCCCCACGTTAAATGGAACTTGAACTTTTCCGCATACTTATGCATATAGGAGAATCTGGTATCGAATTATTTGATTAATTTCTTTAAAATTTAATTATTAAAATCATTTAATAATGGGATTTGAATCACAATAAGCAATACTATTTCATTTACGAGAAGTTTTCAATTGCGGTTTGGACATACCTGATATATTTATGTATATAAACAGAGATGAAAAACAAAAGTTTAACGATAGAAACATAATTAATTAAAAGTTTTTTTGTTTTTTTTATTAAATATAGTAATTTGATTAATATTTTAATGTTAACGTGAATTGTATAACCGCATTAAGTATTTCTTTTGAAATATCACCTTGTTAGTATGTTTATGGTTGCAAAGGTTATTTCCTTTGTTAATCCTTTTAATTGTAATTAACGAAAAAAAGGAAAAGGAGAAAACAGTTCGCATATGCTAATTCCTTTTTTTTTTTTAATTTTAATTAATATAAATGTTCAAAGGTAAACCCATGAGTAATGTTACTTTGTAATTACCATTCATTATTTATTTGAAATTAAATTAATACTCTGATTTAACATTTGTTTTTGTATTTTATTTTAGCACACAATTAATAAGGTTAATTAAGGTTAGAACAGAAAAAAAGAAGAAGAAGAAGAAGAAGAAGAAGAAAACCCTTTGCGGTCATATTATGTTAAAACTGTAATCGTCAACATCAATAATCAAAGCCCTTACGTAATATTTTCGATAATAAATTAATAAAAAAATAAATAAATAAACTTGTGGTTATAAAGAAATCAGTTATTGGGTTAAAGTTTTCATTATTAGGTATTTAAAAAAAAAAATTAAAATATGAAGCAACAAAGACTACAAAAAGTACAACAAAAAAAAAAAAAAACTGAAAACTTTTGTATATAAAAGCTTGACGACACAATTAAAAGTTTCACTTTCATTAATTTCATTAAACAAAAAAAAAAAAAAAAAAAACGAAATGGAAATTGTGTTTTACATTATTTTTCCTTTAGAATTTTCTTTTTTGTTGTTGTTGTAAAATAAAAGTCAATAAAACTCCTCTATTGTTGTGCACACACAAATTAATTAATTTAACAAAAACTTTTATGGGTTTTGTTTCTCATCATCTCTCTGTTTAAAAATTTGTTTTTTATCGATTTTTTTTTATTTTTTTTGTGTTTTTCAATTAAAATTATTAATTTATTTATTTAGAACCACTCTATCGTTTGTGGCTTTGTGAAATATAAATTTAGTTACTATATTATTCGGGTATTAAATAGTTTTTTTTTTTTATTTTTTTATTAAAATTTAATTACATTTCTTGTTGTTACGTTAAAAAAAAACAAAAACAAATTAATTCCTCTACTCATTCTAATTATCAATTCAATTCAATTTTTATTATTTTTTTTATTTTCCTATTTAAATTATTAATATGAGTTTGATTTGTTAGTAATATTATTAATTATTAAATTGTTTAATTAGTTTAAAAACTACAAAATTACATTTTATTAATTAACAAAAAAAAAAAAAGAAGTAATTAATTGTTTTGATTAGTTATTTTCTTATTGAAATTTTATTTGGTTATTGGTGTTTTGTTTGTTTCTAATTTTTTAATTGCTGTTAGTTACGCTGTGATTAATATTTTTTTTTTCGCACCCGTTTTATTTGATTAAACTATTTCTTATTAGAATCGAAATTATTGTTTTTTTTTTTTTTTATAAAATAATAATTAAATTAATTTTAATTAATAAAAATTAAATTGAATTTTTTTTTTTTTATATCGAATTTTATATTTAGTTTTAAGCCGTCCCTCATTGTTTTCTATTTAATTTTAATCAGTCTTGGAATTTCTTCTTCTTTTTTCTCTTAATTTCTTATTAATTAATTATTAAAATTTTTTTTATTATAAATAATATTTTTAATTGTTAAAAAAAAATTGTGTTTTTTGTTTCTTCTTCTTTATTTGATTGCACAATTCCATGTATTTTAGTTTTATTATTCTTTCTTCTTTGTTTTTAAAGAAAATTTAATTAATTAAATAAAATATTAAAACCAAAATTAAATTTATTAGTTTTTTGCCTGCAAATTCAGTTTTTTTTTTTTAAATTAAATTTAATTAATTGATTAAACAATTGACATAAATTTTGTGTAAATTAATTCCAAATAACGTATCGAACATTCATTATATATTAATCAATTAAATTTATTTATTCAGAGTTTTTAAATTAATTAAAAATTGTTTTTGCAAAGGTTTTAATTAAATATTAAATAAAAAAAAAAATAACATAATCTGTAGTTACAACTAGATAGATTATACGACACATATCCATTGAAAGAATTTACAAAAATTAATGAAATAAAAATCAAAAATGAATTCGATTAAGCTGCAATAAATGTCAAATTAAAAAACTTAAGACAATTACGTAACAACAATAATTAAGTTGACTTAATAAAAGAAAAATAATAAAAATTACAGTAGCTAAGAGAAAAAAAGCACACAGTAATAAAAAGATAAAAACAGAAAAAAAAAAAAACCGAATAAAGTCATATAAAATTCAGCATGACTGACTGAATAATAAAGTCTAGACGCAACTTTTCGTTTTTTATTATGTAAATAGCGAAAACAAAATGAAAAAAATAATATTTTTCCGTTCGTGTGTGTGTGCTTATTAGAAAAATTCTAAAAAAAAAAAAAATGAATAAAGAAATCCAGAAGAGAAAAAGAAAAAACATAAAGTAAATTTTGGTTTCAGTAATTAATAAATAGCTCCTGTACCATCAAAAACAAGTAAAAGCTCGAGAGCAAATAACACAAAATGCTAATCAAAAATGAATGTCAGTTTAGTAAATAATAAAGCAGGTGAAATGTAGGTTTTTTTTTCTTCATTTTCTTATCCACCTAACATACACATTATACGTTAAAATTATGTTTTTTTTTTTTTTTTATTATGAAATATTGCCCAGAAGCTTTTTCATTAATTATTTAAACGCGTTTTGTGTTTATTTCTTTTATTATTATTATTATTATTAAAAAAGGGAACTGAATTAGCACGTAAACAACTGATTAAACAATTTTTTAATTAACAAATAATGCTTTGCATTGGCAACAAAGTTTAATTAATTTAATAAAAAAAAAAATAAAAAAATTAAAAAATTTCCACCAAACTACCATATAAACTTTTTTCTTTATTTTTATTTATGTTTAAAACTTTTATTTTCTAATAATAAAAATTAATTTAAATTAGGTGCATCATCTATGATTAAATGTTAATTTTGTTTTGTTTTTTTTTTTTTGTTCTTCCTTCTTTTAATTAATTAATTAATTAATTAATATATTAATAACAATCATAAGAATATTTATATTTTAGTAAATTAGTAAAGTCAGCGTTGTCCAAATAGTCATAACACGAGGGAGTTGTTAAAAAAGCTTACACAGTTCACAGTATAATTAAAAAGTTTACGTTAAGGTTGTTGCCTTTTATCTTTAAACGGCTATAATTGTTTATCAGGACCTCAAGTAACAGATAAAATGTATTAAAAGTAATTAAACAAAAAAAAAAAAAGTATTTAATGATAGAAAAACCGAATAATTGTTATTTAGATTTATTAGTGTTAAAGTGCTTAGCTTTTATGGGTTTGTTACAGTGTTGATAAACAGTTTGTTAGACAACGCCGCTTTAAATTATTTAAATCAAACAACAATCAAACGAACGAAATATTTTAGATAATTAAAACATAAATATACAAAATTTAATTTAATTTTCTTTTCGAAATTTAAAACATTTATATATAAATACACACACACACACATACAATTATTTAATTATTATTATTAATAATAATAATAAAAAATTTTTTTTTAATTAAATATTTTTATTTTAAATTATGTTTTGATGTTTTATTTAGAGCTTTTAAAAGGTGACTATAAAAGTGCTACAAATTGTGTTTTTATTATTAAAAATATTTTTATCTTCTTGTTGGTGTGTATTGTGCGTATTTTGTTATTTAACAAATGAATAAAATTTTATTAAAAAAAAAACATATTTTTTTTATTATTTTAATCACGGGTTTTAATAGAATATGAAAATATTTAATTTCTTATTTTCATTTTCTATTATTATTATTATTATTATTATTACAATTATCTAGTGTTAACTGCAAACATTACAAAGATTGTTGTATGTTGGCTGATGATTTTGGAAAATAGTTAAAAGGTTAACATATCACACGTTAAAGTTTTTATCCCTTAATAAAATTCCATTAGCTGTTTTTAATATTGTTACTGCATATATTTTAGTTTTATTTACATTATACCAGAAATGTTTAATAATATTTCTAAATAATATTAATATACGTGCTTTGGTACAGATAATTTAATCTAACCTTATCGTATGATTATGATAATTATAATTATTAAATAGTTTGAATATTATAATGTAAAACATATTTAAAGGGATTGTTCAAATACTATACATTTGTTATAGAATATTTTATCATTATCTAACATTTTCACTTTATAACAAGACAAAATACATAAATAAATATTATTTTATAGATTTTTTTTTTTTTTTTTACTTTCTGATCCCTTGGCTATATGTATATACGACGATATAACAACATTTGACTGTACTTTAGATGGTTATCAATCATTTTTTACTTCTTTTCAGTATTTTTTATATATATATATATATATAAATGATATTACTAATAAAATTGAGGATGATGATGATGATGATGGTAACGTGTCATCATCTGGTGCAAATGTTCAAAATACATAAAAAAAAAAAAAAAAATTGACTGGCAAAGGATAAATGATGAATAAAGGACCATAACGCTCCCATTTATAACATAGACAAAACGTAAAAATTAACTTTAATCTTAATTTAAATAATTTCGTTAACCATTCAATGTTAATAAGAAAATTCTGTTTAAATTTCGTTTATCTTTTATTTAAAGTCACGTTCGTTAAATTTGAAGAGAATTTATAACAAATCAAAGCACCTTTATTATATTATTAAAATACAGAAAAGTAAACGAAACGGTATGTCTGTCTATTGTATGTCACTATAATACGATAAAAGATAAATAATTTAGGCAAAATATAACCGAGAGAAAAAAAAAAAAAAAAAAAAAAAAAAAACTTTCACCATGTCATCATCATCATTTTATTTTATTTGAAAGATTGTTTGGTTGGTTGGCTTGTAGCCTGATTATTTGGTTGGCTGGATGATTTTAGTATATAATCATTATATTAACAAAGAATAAAATTACATAATCACGTTTTCAACTTTTTGTTATCAAATTTTGTTTTCTTTTTATCTACAAAAATAATTTTTTAATATAAATTTTGAATTTTTTTTTTTTTTATTCCCTTAAATTTAAATATTTATTTTTCTGCTTTCTGTGCCTTTTTTCATTAAAAATCAATTTTTTTTATTTTTTTTTTAATAAGTTTTACTAAAAATAAATATCATTGTGATGAATTTTGATATTTGGTTTCTTCATTCTTTATTAATTTACTAACTGATGTTGATTTTTGTTCAGATTTTGGATGTAGTTGCAGCTGTTGTTGTTTATCATTTTCTTGGTGTTGTTGTAACTGCTGTTTTGATTGTGCTTCTTGTGGTTGGTAGCCAGATGTAGTTTGTTTATTTTTATTATCAACATCAGTAGTATTACCGTCAGCAATTTCATTAAATAATGTCGTTGAGGATTCTTTAAGTACAATACCTTTATGTTTTGCAAATAATTTCAACAGCTCAATTGCGTCAAGAGCCTGTCGTTTTTCATACAGGATTCTATATAATTATTATTTTATTTTATTTATTTGTTTTTTAAATATGCATATTGATAATTTAAAACACATAAATAAATAAGTTAAAAAAAAAGAAACGGAAATGAAAAAGAAAAAAAGAAAGAAAAACAAATTATTAATTATTTGTAAAATTATTTGCAAGAATTTAGAACAAAACCATGCAACAAGCTTTAATAGTCAAGTCTTCATGTTTTCTTGTAGTTAAATCAAGAAGTGATTAATAACAAATTTTCTCCAATAGTTTATTCAATCTTTAAGTAGCATATTTTAAGTAATCGAGCTATTTTTGGGGTATTCATCAGTACTGTCATGTATTTATGTAGTTTTACTACAGACTTTTTATTAAATATTGAAGAAGTTGGCATGATATTCATGCAGACAGATAATCCGTCTATAATCTGTGCAATTTTAATGAATAATTAAATTAACTTAAATCACAATTGTCAAACTTAATAAATGAAAAACTCTACATAGTTAATTGATTTAATTTCTTTAAGTAATTATGCACTAAATTAAAATTTGGGTTTCCAGTATCGGATAATTTTGCTAGTATCGATATTTCGATACTATCTAATAAGAATACCAAAGTCCTAAGATAAAAAAACTAACATAAAATAGTAGTAAGTATCGATATTTTCATTTTGATACATCGATACTTTAAATACTGGATTTTGGCCGATAGTATCGAAATTCAATACTGATACAATCGATACTGAAAATCCTAATTAAAACGAAATTTATTTAACAGGTAACACATAATCTTTAAAGCATAATCAAATAGAAGAATTGAAATGAATTTTTTGTTTGGAAATGTTAATTTACTAAAGAAGCTTTTTGTTAATTAAATAATCTTGAGTAAATGAGAAAGAAAAAAATCTTCATTAAATATTGATAAAAAATCAATAAATATTAATAAAGTTTAAATATTTTCAAATTGTACAAAAAGGTAAACATTTAAAGGGTGAATGTATTTCCCGTACATGAACACAAAAATAACTTAAAGACTTGACTGTTTATAGGACTTGATTAAAAAAACACACACACAGTACATCAATATTAAATAAATAAATGATATAACGAAGAAAAATTAAAAGAAAAAAGCCAAGCAAAGCAAATCAAACTAAATTAAATCTCATGCGCTTTTTCAAAACAAAATAAATATTTATTATGGAAAATAATATAAAAATAAATAAATAAATAAAAAATAAAAATAACACAGTATGAAAACTACTTAATTGAATATCAAGGAGAGATCCCATGAATAATATTAATAATAATAATAATTTTCATCTGTGGTATTCTCTCCTTCTAACCTGCCTGATGCTTCTTTTAGTTGTTCAATAAAATCTTTTCCAGTTATATCAGTTAATGAATTTGGATCCATATTTGATAATAATTCTAAATCTGGTTCACTTAATACCGATACACTACATAAATTATTTTTCAATTGTCCAACTAATTTTTTTAAATGGATTTTTTCCACATCACAACCATCTGTCATATCGGCTGAATCACGACGTGTCGTTATTGTTACATAATGTGTTGGCTAAAATAAAAAAAAACGAATAAAAATGATTAAATAATGATAAATAAATAATTTGTAATGATTAATAGTTTTCATGGATTTTTGTCATCAGCATTTGTTACCTATGCTTAGGCACATTTATAACAACAAAAATGTAATTAAGTGTAAAATGGGACAGGTAAGGTAAAATGCTATAATAAATATGAAAACGGTAAGGCTGGTGATTTTTATAGCATAATGACATATAGAAGGTATTTTATGTCGTTAATCAATGTTAAAGGTGGCTGACTTTATTTCCTATTTCGTTTTAAATAAAATTAACAAAATCGTATAATTTTCATAATTTATAAAGATTTTGAATTTCCACACGTTACATAGAATACATAAAATGTTATTAATATATTAATTATGCAAGGTGAAACAAGAATTTTTAATATTAAATTTTAATTTACTTTGTATCACCTTTTGTCATTTATTTTAATAATGAATAAAGGATGATGATTACATACAATTATTTTGCATTATTAATTAAAAACACAAAATTTAATAAAGTTTTTTTTTTTTGTAATACCAGACAGAACAATATTGGTCAATTTATTACATGAGTGAAATAGTGTGAACACTTAAAAGCACTTTTAAATTAGATAACAAAAAACACTTTGAACCCTTTTGAAAGGTTGCTTACCGTTGATAAATGTGTTTAGGTTATAAGACGATTTATTTTACCCAAAACAACAACGCAAACTGTCATTTTTACGTTTTTTTTTTTCATTTCTTTTATAATTTTTCTCATTTTCACCAAATTTTATTCAAGGCAGAGGAATATTTTATAAAAACCCAAACAAAAGTAATAAGTTATAAAAATCTGTAAATGTTATTTACATAAAAGAGGTGTGTAACAAACATTTGTGTTTCTATAACAAAATTAACAAGTTTTTAAGTTAAATGAAGCAACAGTGTTTCCTACTTATTGTATAATAAAAGAAATAAGAGGGGATACAACAAAAAAAAAAAAAGAAAATATATTTATAAACAAATCATTGTGGCCGACATAGCATAACATTTTAATTTATTCATTTCTATATTTATAAATAAATAATAAAACTACTAAAAATTAACAAACAACAATATACTATATAATCAGAAAAATAAAGACATAAAAGTTAATAAATAATCAAAGGAAAAGAAACGAGAACAGAAAGAACAAAAAAAAAATTGTTAAGTGGGCTGAAAATCCTTGTAATAAATAAATAAATAAATAAATAAAATGCAAATAAAAATTACAAACAATAAAAAGGCAACAAGAAAATTTTATAATAATCATTATTATCATTATCATCGTTAAAATTTATTGTGCTAATCTCATTTTCTTATAATAAATTGTTAAATTGACGAAACATAAACACAAAAAACACAAAAAAAATCAAAATATAATCTGCATCAAACTGAACCAAAAAATAAACCAAAACAAAAACGTAGAAAAAAAAAACTGACAACGTTTTTTTTTGTAAAAGTTTTCTTTCTTTTCCTTTTGAATAATAAATTGGAAAAACTGAAAAAAAAAAGAAGTAAACAAAAAATAATAATACTAGGACCCCACCATAAACTCCTTTTGCAAAATAATAAACTTTTGTACGTGCAAAGTAGCAACATTATTACTGTGTTAGCTTTTTTTTTATTTCTGTTTCTTTGTTTTTCTAATAAAAAAAACTTTTTCCATTTTTTTTTTTTGCGCTTTGTGGTGGTTAAATTTGTGTTTATTTATATATATATATATATAAAAGTAGGAGACTTTTAGCAACCTATTGAATAATTTAATTTATTCCATTATTGTCAATGTTAATTAATCATTTACATAGACATTGTAGAAGTTTTGAATGAACCACGAAAACATGAAAATAATATAATTAATAAAAATTTATTCTTATTAGTATTCTGGTTATTAATCATCTAGGGTTAAATAAGAATCCCTTTCATCGGACTAAGCGGTTAAATAAATTATAAATGCAATGATGTGTAATATTTTATAAATTATATCTCATTCATTTAAACAAACATTACAAGAATTGATTTAAAAATTTATTAATACTTTATTATATAATAAACTTAAAAACAAAGTTTCGGTATTATTTCTATAAAAACATTGCTTTAGCACAAAGTTTTTTTTTTGTCTTTTTTTGTATTCTTAATTCATTGTTGCTTCAGTAAAAATTTAAAGTCTGCTTCAGTAATAATAAAACGTCCAGTCCACCCAAAATAAATATCTAAAAAATTCATTTACGAATAGAGATAGAAATAATTTAATTAATTATAAAAATTCGATGAGATTGCAAAACAATAGTTTCCTCTTCACTAACTATAAAATTGAACAAAACAAATATAAATTATAAAATTAATTAAAATCGAACTTTGGTTTTCCAATAAATTATGGATGACGTTGAAAATTCTGGTTAAACCGATTCAACACGATAATACAGTTTGAAAGTATTTTTTTTTTATTCTTTCCGTATACAATAAGGGAAAGAAATAGACAAAAAAAAAACAATTTTTTGTTTTTCTCTCAACCTTAATATCCTTTACACTTTTGTTTCTCATCTCATCTTTAGTTTATTGTATGGTTTTTCCTTATTCATGCTACACCTCGGGTTATACTACTTTGCTCTATTATGGTTTCGAAAATACAAATTAACTGAAGCCCACATGTAAAAGTTTTGCGATATTTTTTTCTTTTTTTTTATATGCTATAAAACTTTAAAACACTCTATAGAATATATATTATAATTAATAATATAATTAGTAAAGACAATTCAAATAGGATTATTTTTTAAAGGGAAATAAAGGAAGATAAATGAATTGTGGTTATATGGAATAGTTAAAAAAAATAATTTAAAAACTTACATCAATCCATTGTTCGCCAGGAAATACAGCAATTAATTCAGCATTTGGTTCTAACGTTTGAAAATAATCTTCATCATCAATTTCTGTACCATCTGAATCTAAATGTATATTCGGTACATCCAATTTATCAAATTTTTCTGCTGATTTTATTTTTATTTCTTCTAATGTAGCGGCAACAACGGCCTTTTTTATATTACGTGTTACATCTTTAATCTATTAATTAATTAAAAAAAAAAAAAAAATTAAAAGTAAAATTATTTAATTAATTACAAACACAGTAAAAAATAATAAATCATGAACATCTGTGATTATTATATTTAAATTAAATTTAATTAATTATCTCGTAAATGTTTTTTTTTTTTTTTAAATATTTTAACCGTAAAAAACACAAATCTCTAATTAAATAGAAACTTTTTTTTTTTGCTTTAGTTTATGACGAAATTAACGCAAAATGTCAATTCCCAAAATACCATTACAAAAAAAAAAAAAAAATAATAATAAAAGGAACAGAAAAACCACCCCAAAAACAACAAGATTGACAACAATCTAAGCATCTGCTTTTTTTTTTATCATTTTATTCTAAAAAAAAAAAAAAAAAAAAGATTTGATAAGGCATGCAAAAACAACTATCCTTCACGGAAAAAACAAAACATAAAAACCACAAACGACAAAATAAGAAAGGAAAATATTTCCTCTAGCACCACACCCATCATGGTTAATACTAAATAGCAGATTATAATCAAAAAACAAAAAACATAAAAAAATAAAACGAAATTTTTTTATTTAAATTTCTCTTCTTACACTTTTTTTTTTTTTTTTTCATTTGTTTCGTCTTTATTCCTAATCCTTCTCATTTTTAGTTTTTATGGTTTTGACTTACATTTATTTAATTGTTTTAAAAATATTTCTTTTATGTTTTCCCATTGTAAATGTAGAAATTATACAAAAATTTCTAGAAAAAAGGAGATGAGAACGAATGTAGTACACAGAGAAATATTAATTTTATAAAAATTTCGAAATTTTTTTTTTATAATAATAATAATAATATAAAAGCAAGCATCAGATACAGTGGTATCAACAGCAGGACCAACAAAAGCATATTCCACCTACATTAACAATTCAAATATGTACAATATCCAAATGATGACATTTAACATTTTTTTTAAAATCTTTTCAAAATGCTTTATTATGTTGTTAAGCATACGGAAAATAATTTTTTTTTTCCTATCAATATAATTCAAATTGATACAAAAATGAAAAAAAAAAAAATGGAAACGTCAAAGAAAAGGATCAAAACCGACAGAAATATTTATTTAGAAATTAAAATAAAATTGGAATTTTTTTTTTTATCTTTTTTTGTTAGAAATGTGTACACACGCGAAGGTAACTCGTACTTCATCTATACGATGTAGACGCCAGTGAAAAAAAGAAGAAGAAACAACAATAACAACAGGCAAAGCATTATTAATATCGAAAGGTTGCTTGTGATGCGAAAACATAAGGAAAATAAAATCCTTGTTGTCTGACATGTAGCTATATATTCATTTCAATAAAAAATCTAAAATATAGAGCACTGGGAAAAGGTGCAAAAAAAGAAAGAAAAAAAAAAAAAAGGGAAAAGGAATATAAATAAAAGCAGAACACACATCTTCAAATATCAATAATTTAGGATTTCGTAACGTAGTGTTTTTCCATTTATATAACTGAAAATGAAAATAAGGAGAGTAAAAACAATAGACATAAAGAAAATATAAACGTATAATTCGTAATGCATAACATCAAAATCGCAACATATTATTGGTATGCTCGTGTGCTTTTGCTTTTCTTATTTCGTATTTACATTTTTATTATTGAATATTGAAGCATGCTACGTAGGCTTTTATTTTGGTTATTAAGTTTTACCAAGAACTTGATCGAGTTTTTGTTATTCATCAAAAAAAAAAAATTTTTTTTTCTTTAAAATCATAACAACACTGACAATAATAATATTTTCTTGGATAGAAAAAAAAAACTAAATGCTTCGTAAGTAGTTTTTAATATTGTTGCACCCTAAAAAAAACTTTGTTAACCTTATTAAAACTTCATTAAAAATTTAAATTAAGAAACAACAGCGAGAGCTAACTTAAGATAAGGAAATTAAAAACATAAAAAGAGAAGAAAAAAATATTGAAAAGATAGGGTCAATTGGTTTAAAGGAAATTAAAGATGTTAAGAATGGAAGTTTTTATTTTTATAAGAATAATGATAATAGAAAGAAGGTAAGACGTTTGATAAATGTAATTAAAATGATTCAAGAACAATAACCAACTAATAAACGAATCTTTTTTTTTTTTTTTTTGTTACAATAAAGTAAAATAACTTTGCTAGTTGGTTTTACACAGCTTTAAAAAACTTAAATTCTCTATTACAGGATTACAGTATTAAGAATAACGGAAAATACTCCAATCTGTAATACAGGATATTTCTAAGCAGTCTAATAGAATCAAGATAACAAAAAAACAGCACAAAAAGGAATTGCAAATCACGATAGCACAGTTCGAATTGCAATAAATACTACTAAAAAGTTTAAAAGTTACAAAAGTTCTTATTCTTATTCTGATTATATATATCTAGATATATAGCAGGATGACTATTCGTTACGAATCATGAACTAGCAGTTATTGAATTACTAAATGATTTTTCCCTTTTTTTCCCCCCGAATAATACGCAGTTAAATACAACGATTTCACTCTTTCTGATCAAACGCACAATTTCTTTATTTAAAGTATCAATAAAAAAAAAAGAAAAAAAGAAAAGTCGATTAACATGATTTTGTTATAAATTCATCTCAGACATCAGTGACATCGTGAAATAAACAAATTCAATTATCAGAAGATAATAAAAACAAAAAACTAATCGATTTATTAAATCGTGTTAATCAAATAAACTCTGTTTTTGTTTTAATTAATTATCATTATTGTCTGGTAAATTGTAATCTAACGGTTATATAACCCCTGTTTTTCTATAAGTTAACACCACCTTTAAAATGATCCAATTTATGCGCATATTACTTAACAAATCAAAATTAATACAAATATTATCTCATAGGAAAATCCATTGAGTAAGTAGGAAATTAAACATCCATTATTTATGTACAACAATATCGAACAGATAAATTATATTTATTTATATTATTATGAAACAAACAATAATATGGGATTAAAATTGAAAAAAAAAATTAAAAAAATCAACAACAAAAATATTTGAAACATTTGTTTATTCGAAATGCAAACAAATAGAAGGAATTTATAACAAAGTAACATAGAATAACCAAAAAAAAAAAAAAAAAAAAATTAACAATTATTTATAAAGTAGGAAAAATTAAATTTTTTCCATTTTTTTCTTCTACTGCTGCTGCTGCTGTTTATGTATTTTTCAATTTAAAAAGTTATGCAACAAAAATGGAAAGGAAAATGAAGAAAAAGTTTAATTGCTATGGGGTGAATTGGATTGAATATAACAGTAATAATAATAATAATAGTAACGGGGGTAAACAAAAAAAAAAAAACAAATAAAAAATCTTAATAAAGAAAAACAAACGATGACAGAGAAGTTCAGTTGTTTGTAATGAAAATATTTACCAAAAAAAAAAAAAAAAACTAAATCGACTTGATGAAAGAAATTAATTTTGTATTTTTTTTGATAATGATCGATTAAAAAAAAAAGAAAAAGAAAATGATGTGAGATGGCACAAATTTCACTTGACACTTATTGAAAAATTTCGTTAAAAAATGATAAAAAAAAAAAAAAAAAACCTTCGATTAACTTTTCTTTTTTTTTTTTTTTTTATTATTATTAAATCCTGTCTTGTTTTTCTTAAACATCCGTTTCCGTTTAAATTTTTCTTCTTTACTTGTTTTAATAATGAGAAAATGATTGTTTTTCATCAGAAGCAAACAGAACCTTAAAGTTTTTTACGGAACAAAAAATAAAAATTCATTATCAAGACAAATCCTTGTATCGGTTTTTTTTTTTCGTTCAAATTTTAAATTAACTTTTATTCATTTAATAATGTTTAACTTTACACCGGGAAAGTCCATAAAAAATAAACAACTGCGAGATACACGTGTCATATACTAAGTGGCTGTCATTATTCAAGTCTTTGTTGATTATTTTTGCTCTTTTAATATACGTTGGAGCTATGGTTTGCATTATGTAACATTATCTACCCTTTTTTATTTAATTTGATTTAAAGCATAAGCTTTTCTATTTTTTTTTTTTTTTGAATCGTATTACAGTTTATTTAATTTTGTTTCATCAGAATTCTCTCTGTTCTTTAATTTTTCGTCTATATACATGGCTCTGTGTAATTTAATTGGAAGCACGATTATATTTATTTACTCATTATATATTGAATTTAATGTAATTTGGATAATAATTCAGCCGACGCCCAATTCATTTAATGTCTGGATATCAAACAATCATATAGAATATCATCAAGCAAAAGTAAAAGCAAAATGAAACAAATAAAAGAAAATTAAACTAAAGAAAAAAAAAACGAAAAGAAAAGAACAATAAGTAAGACGATCGACCACCTTAAGCAATGTTAGAAGTCTACAAGAAAAAAAAAAATCAAAAAGGTGGAAATAGTAGAAAGGAGAAAATCTTCGCAATATCTATGTTGTACAAAATTCTATGAATGTAACGTGACGATGATGATGACACCACCAGTAAATAGAGTCAAATGGAGTTAAAAGCAAATAACATGTTTAACGGTAGACAAACAAAAAAATAAGAAACGAATAATAGAAAAGAAGAAAAAGAAATATAATTGAGATGAACTAGAATTACAATAATAAATACAAAATAGAAGAATTTAATTTTATACAGGATGTAATATCAATGTGGGAGCTTTTATTGTGGTTATTGTTGTGCTTCTTGTTTGGATAGACCAACATTTTATTGCTTATTATAGTTTTTATTCCACTTTCAATCATACGATTTTTTTTTTCCTTATATTACACATTTCTATACAACTCAACGGTTTTGAGAAAAGAAAATTACTTATATTCTGTGACTTTCATTATTCATAAATAATAATATTCTGCGTCCGTATAATACAATATATTTTTTTTTTACTTTTCCACTTTATTCCTTTTTTTGGAAGGCAAATTGAAAAGAAAAAGGAATAAAGAAGAAAAACACAAACCAAGCAATAATAAATAACGGAAAATGTAAAATTAAATAAATAAAAATGTTCTCGGCGAGACAGACTACTTGTTTTATTATTTTTTTTTAAGTACTGAGCCACCACCCAGAAGCATGTTTTATTACCTTTTTTTTTACTTCCATAGTTTCGTTCTTGGCGTTAATAATTTTCTTTTTTTTTTTTTTTTTTTTATTATTACTTGGGTTAATATTCACGTGACATAAGAAAACGCCGAAAATTTTTACATCCTTCCACAGAGAACTTCTATTTAGTAAAATGTAGGAAAAAAAAAGGAAAAAACTCTTTTGGTAAAGGTAAAAATTGAGAGGCAGCATGGAATACAAACTTTAATGTATTTAATATATATAAATAAGAGAAAAAAAATATATAAATATAAAAAAAGAGGAAAATTGAACACGATGATCTCCCTAGTCGCTTGTTACATTAATAAAACATTTTCTGGTACAATTTTTACTCAGTTTTTTTCGTTCCCTCAATTTTATTTATTGTTAATGTGTTATTAATTCTATCAAAATATATATATAAAAACAATTTAAAGGACGAAAATAAGGAAACAAATAATAAAAAAAAAAACGAAGTAACAAATTGATCATGTTCGTGGTATGCTGTTTCGTTATATTTTTCTCAAACCGTTCATTGGGTTGGAAAAACTGTATGAATTTATCAAAAGCAATAAAATTAAGTGTCATCAACCTTTTACTAGCCATCTCATTACTCATTTACTTCATTGTTTATCATTATTGATTTATAAATAATTTTCCATTTATGTCAAAGTGTTTCCTTAAATTTTAAAATAATAAAATTAAATGAGCTTTTAACTGACTAAGCTACTGAAAACATCATAAACACTTTTTATATCAGCTACTTTTGCATACGTAAATTATTTAAAAACAAATGAATATAATAAAAACATTTAAACAAACGAAAAGAAATTCTACAAAAGAAATTATTTGGCATAAAATTTCAATTGAATTATTTATGCAAACATTTTATGGTGAAAGCTTAAATAGAATAGATTAAAAGGAAAGAAAAAAAAGAGAGAAAAAACCAGCAGCAGCATAAGAATGTAAAGAGGAAAAATAAGGAAATAAATTTTAAAATTATTTCTATAGCTATGATAATTCTTGAAATTTTGTTATTACTATGTTACTGCATCTGCATTACACTTAGTTTTGCTGCAGAATTTGTTTAAAAAATGTAATAAAAAAAATAAAAACAATTCTATAAACAACTAGAACATGGACACACAGTCGGTGTCCAATGAGACGAATTGTTACTAAAGCAGATGGAATAAAAAAAAACCCAAAACACAAGAGATCCTGTGCATATGGTTGTCCCAAAATATATACATATATATATATAAAAAAATGAGCTTATATCTACTATGTGAAATTTTGCTGACACTATGACTAAATTATTTATTTATTTAGCCAGAAATGGAAATGGAAATAGCAACAAAAAATTGATGAGAAAATTTAAGCAAAACAAGAAGTATATTTAATTTTTAAATTAATTATTTAATAATAAAAAAAAAAAGCTCAGTTATAACGAATGGCGAATGATTTTGTTATTATTTTCTGTGTTTTACCATAATAATAATAATAATAAAAAAAAAATCAATTAAAACAAACCAGAATGCATTTTACCATATGAGTGACAAATTTAATTTCAGTTTAATTTAACGTAATCAAACAAAAAAAAAAAAAATAAATAAAAGAAGAAGAAGCAACAAATTAATAAATTCTATGTTGTTGATTTTTATATATTTGTTTATAAAATAATTAAAAAAAAAAAGAAGTAATTATATATCCGCATTGCAATGATAAATATAAAAATGCATCAAGCGGTGATAATAACACAACACAAATTGGTATTGATGATTTATAAAAATAAATTTCATTAATAATAATAATAATAATAATAATAAAAAAACCCATTAAATTGTCACTTAATTTAATTACTGCAATAGGATTTACCTATTGTTATGCACTAAAGTGCTGTCTATCTGTTTTTTAATACAAATAGAATTTTATGTTATTTTTCTATAACTGATATGGCTACTGGCTACTTTCTACCAGTTTTATACATACATGATAATATTGACAAATTTTCTATTTGCTTAATAAAACAAATAAACTCAAATACACGTATCATATTTTAATTTAATAATTCATTATAACGCGGTAAACTTATCTACATAATATAACAACGAAAAGGGTTGAACATTTTAGTTCAAAATAAATAATTAAACAAAAATTATTTATTAAACTTTAAAACTAATGTATATCAATGTTAAAACATATATCCACCATTAATATTGGGTGTTATTTATATCATAGAAAAATAACACAAAAGCCATAGAAATTCAATCAAATATTTTCAAATATCACTCGAACAGATATTGCAGATATTTTACCAAAATCGAAAATAATTTGATTAATCGAAAAAAAAAAAAAATTATATTATAATAACAGAAAAAAAACATTTTATTTATCAAATACTTTCACAGTTTATGTTAAAATTTTATATTCTGTGCTATTTGTATTTTCTCTGTTTTTTTATTATATGTTTTCCCCGCCTTAATTTTTCACAATGAATAATTTATACAAATTAAAGAAAATTTAACTAAAAGCTTTAATAGTAATGAAAGCAACAAAACTAAGATAAAACAGCAAACAACAAGCTATTATTGAGAGAGAGAGAAAAAAAAAAGAAATGAATTTACGAATAAGGATAAAACGAAGGAATTTTTTTTATTTTTTTGCTACCCTTAAAATAATTCCAACATAACATAACTTAATGTAACATAACATTAAATATTTAACTAGAATAAAAGGTGAATCTATGTTTAATTTAGAAAACATATCAACATAGTCTAGTCATGATTGTTTCAAATGAATTTATTTATGTAAATTATTGCTATGATTGTTCACATCCGATGACATTTTTTTTTTTTAATTTTCATTTTTGTTGTACAACATTTTCATCGAATAAATTTATTCGTTTTTCTTTTTAAATATTAATTAATTCTGTTTATTAATTACTAACTTAAAAATATTTTTATTTGAATAATAATACTAATTACCTTAAAATATTGCATTAATGATTAATTAGAATTGAATTAGTTTGTATACAACACAAGTTAAAAAAGATTTAAAATTAAATTTGCTGCACTTCCAATGACTGAAAACTTAATAAACTCTGTATAAATAATTGCTTATTGAAGTAAAAAAAAAAAGTAAAATGTGCTTTAAGTTTTCGACTAAGCAACTAATTTATGTAACTTTTTAATAATTTTCGATGTTGGCAAGTGTTGATAATTTAATTTTTTTTTATTTTTTCTATTAGCTTTTTGCAAATTTCACATTTGATTAGATTTAAACAGGAATTTTATCAATATATCGTATACAAAAGAACGAATTTAATTTAACCTTATCAAACCTATCAAAAGCTTTTCCATGAATTTTTTATTTATTTTTTTTTCCTGTTATTATTTCTCTCAATTTCATATTTCATCATTGATTTTTCTGATGTTTATTATTTTTATTATTATTTATTTATTTATTTTTTTTTTTATTAATAAAGGTCACAATGTGATTTATTTCAAAAATCAATTATTTTCTATATTTCGTATTTAATTAAATCAATTCGTATGTGACGATCTTTAATGATTTTATAGGTATTCTGTAATTAGATTTGTATATTTGAATATGATTTCTTATTCCTACGATTCATCTTACGATTCATCTTACGAGCATTTTAATTTACGACTAAAGCATCGAAAGAGAAAGCTGTGACGGAATTGTTAAAAATATTTAAAACTTCTACACCATTCCGACTGTAATCAGTATGGGATTTTTAATTAAACATTTTTTTTTTAATTATTGTTTACGCCGAATCATCAATAAAATATTAATTATAAAAAAAAATTGGAGATAAACAAAACTCTTTAAAATCAAATTCCCAACATAGTCCGGTTTCATTCCGAAATATTCATGAAACCAATTAAACGAACTAATCAACCATTTCTGAAAAAATTAATTCAACAAAACAAAAAAAGGGAGAAACAAATTTATTTTCATTAAAGCTCACCAGTTCGCGGTTAAACTTGCTATTCATCTATTGATAATTATAATAACAACCCAACAAAAAAAAGCTAAAAAATAAAGCCAAAAAAGAACCCTAAAAAAACAAAACAATTTTAATAATCGCGTAGATGGCAAATCATCAAATAACAACACAGAGAAATTAAGAAAGTTTTCTATATATTATTTATAAGAAAAACCATTTGTGTCTTAATTATTATTTTATTTTTTTTTTTTATTTTACATTAAAATTATTAAACCACGAAAATTTTGTAGACAAACAAAAACAATTGTTTTCTTTAATTAAATAATAATTATTTAATAATTAAATGGAATTTTTCTTAGACAAGACAATAGAAATAAATTCTATTCAACATTGTTGATGTGGCAAATAATTTTTTTTTTTTTGTTTGATTTTTTAATTAGATCAAAAGTAATAAAAATCTCAATTAACAATAAAATCATTAAAAAAAAAAAACATAAGAAAAATTTGTCCATGGAAAAATAAAAAGAAAAAAATTGTTTGTCGTTAATACAGCGTTACACACTCACTCACCCTATGAATAATGTTAGCGAGAAAACTTTTATTTATGTATTTATTTATTTTTTTTATCTATTTCCATTTTAAATGAAATTAAAGGAAGGTAAAGGAATAATAGGAAAGATAGGAAAATAGAAAAGCTAAATGCTTTAGCTAGATAAAAAGAAAATTAAAGAAGGGATAAAACAGAAAGTGACAAACTAAATAAATTTACATAAAATTTAAAATGAGTTTTTAGTGGATGTAAAATTTTTGTTTTATTTAATTCACATTATTTAAACTTGAGGGTGGATATATTTTTGTATTATTTGCATTTAATCTAATTACAGAATTATTATCAATTAAATTGTCACAAAATTTATTTGTTTGACTTTCATTTAGGATATTGACAGATAATTGAATTTAGGTCAAATTCGTGTAAATCAATATGCTTAAATATTTTTTTTTATCAAGGGTGTTATCATAACACGATATCAACACTGAATCATCTATTTGAGCAGGTTATATAAATGCTATATAATATTTTAAAGAGATTTTTTTTATTTTATTTTTTTTGCTTAAGAAAAGTATTCGTTGAAGGAATCCGTTACCCTTTAACAGTGTGGCTTGCTATTAAGTCACCATGGAAAGGAAATAGATTTCGATGACATGAATTTTTTTAAAATAAATCAACATAACAACGAAAAATAACGAAAAGGTTTGACAAGAACGTACAAAATGTAAGTAGCTTTAAGCTACTTGTTTAAACAAACGACAATATTATGGTCCCAAAATGGAAAAGAAAAAAGAAAATAAAAGTTTTTGTTCCATTTTTCTCTAGAGATTTTTTATTTTCTTTTCTTTTCTTTTCTTTTCATTGCAAAACAAATAATAATTTTTTCTTCTCCTTTAAAAAAAAAAAAAACGTTAAAAAATCAAAACGAGAAATTCTTTTACATTTTTTTTTTTAATAATTTATTAAAACGAAAATAAATAAGGGGGGAAAAAAAAGCCACAAAGATCATGTTTTTATTATTTAATTTTTCTGTAATTTTATATAAATTTTGCTTTTTTCGTATTGGCCCATTCAAAAGTTATTTATTTTGTTTGTTAAAGCAGCAGAAGCAGCGGTAGAAGAATCTTTATCAGAAGTAAAGAAAGGCATAAAAAAAAGAAAGAAAAAGAAATAACAACCGAAAGCTTATTACATTCTCGTTTAATATTTTTTTTATTATATTTATCTTTTATTATTATTATTGTTATTGTTATTTCATATTAATAATAATTATCTTAATTAATACATAACACAACATATTTTTTGTAGCTTGTTCTTCTGGTGGTATTATCCAAATTTTCGTTTTATTGTCTTTGGGATATTTTTTTGTTACTTGAATAAGTTAAGAAGAAAATAAAAATAAAAACAATAATAAGAAAAAGAAAACCGAAAGAGAAATTTCATGTAAGAAGATACAGCTGAATAACAATAAAATCTTAAAGCCTTTTTATATTTAACTACCTTATACGGTTTTCGATTGTCTCCTTCCATTGCTGGGTGCTGGTTTATTTTATTATTGTCTTCTATTACTTCTCCTGATGATCCTCTTACACTGTTTGTAGTAAGACTTACTGCTTTTCTGCCAGACTTTCAAATTCAGTTCAGTTGAGACGAGTTTTGGTTTTAAGTAATAAAAAATAAAAACACGAGAACAACACACAACAAAGTAACAACAAAAAAAACCTCCACTAAAACAGAAACTTTTTTGTTTAACTAATTTAATTTTATTTTAAAAGCACTTCACTTGGTTTATTTATTTTGTATTTGATCTGTTAGTTTTTTTTTTTTTTTTTTTTTTGTAAATTTTTTTTTTTAATTAATTAAAAATATTTCGGTTTAAAATAGAAAAAATAAAAAAAATTTATTTGACAGGAGAGTTTTAGCGATGGTACAACCTTACAGGCCGGTTGCTAAATTTACAATGAAACAAAATGACGCGCGCTGCAAATTGTGTAGTCGGCATATCGGCGTGGTTACTTTTTTTGTTGCTATTTGTTCATTATTTTTTATTTATTCAATAAATATAACTAGTGACATCTTTTAGTGAATAGTGTTTCATTGTGTTTTTATTTTTGGGTAGCAAATATGATTAGAAAATTGTCTGCTTCTTTTTTAAGAGTGAATAATTTGTGTACAAAATTTTGCTACTTTTTTAATAATAATAATAATACAAAGAATAAAGCTATTAAAACTCCATCCAAGTTCATTCTGCTTCCTCTAACTGGAGAGTAAAATATAGAATTAAAAAAGAAAAAAAAAGTAAAAAGTTTATGGTGTGCAAATTACTTTAACAATATCATAATAATTATATGACCATTGCCCATTCCGTAATCCTAGTTATCATATTACAGCGTTTAAGCTATTTTGAGGAGGGTTTTTTTTTCTGCGTGGATATACCATATTATTGTGTATTTTGGTGTATATGCCTGAATTATTTGAACAATTTAGTATTAGCTGAATAAATAAAAGCGTAAAATGAAACCGAAAAAGTAAAAAAAGTAGAAAAAACGGAGAATTATTATCATATTGAGATCAAAAAGAAATGAAAAACGATGATGGATAATAATAAAAGCTTAGACAAAGCTCTTTTAATATAATCAAAGTGTTTTTTTTCCTCTTCTTTCTTTCTTTCATTTATCTGGTTGTTTTTTGTCGGTTGTTACACAGTGTAAACATACAAAATTGCTGTGTTATGCAATCGGCATGTTAAGAATAGTTCAAGTACGGTTAATACGGTTATAAATTGTTATATATTAAAAACAAAAAAAAAAAAAAGAAAAAAGAAGAGAAGTCACTTTCACTCTAATGATGTGAATTGTGAATAAAACTGCTGCCTATATATGCTTGTCGTTGTCTAACGAAATTTTGTTCAACTGTACGGAATTGAGCGTCAGATAAAACGCCTGAACAGATAACATCAATCAAGCAGAATAACTAAAATACGTAAAATAACAAAAATAAAAACAAATAATAAATTGATGTAAAACATTTTAGTTTAACAAATATATATAAAAAGAAAAAAGAATTGCAGAAAACAGTAAAAATCGCATAAATGGCTTGTCCTCGTTGTATCCAAATGATGAGCAAATTATGGGCGAGACAAGTAATAAAGAAATTACATATTCTCTTAGTAACGACAAAAAATGTCAAACATAAATATAAAAACCAGATAATGATGATAAGAAATGAAAATAACTGTCCATAAAAGAGGTGAAGCCATATCAGCAAAGTTGAATATTTCTGTGTGTTTACTTTCATTTGTCACAGTGATATTTAATATCGAATAAATGCGAATAAAAGCACAATTTCTAATACTAATATTAATTTTTATATAAATGTAAATGTATTGTGAAATTTTTTGGGATCAATTAATTATAAATTTGAAATTAATCTTTTGTCTAAATTGAAAATTAATTGAAATTGTTAGCAAAAATAAATATTTTGCTTAGAGGTATAACACAGTAAAATATTCTTTGTGCTTTGTACTCAGGTTAATACAGGTAAATTCATTCATTTTAGTTTAATATTAATCAATACATTTTATTTTAGTTATAATTTTGTATATTTGGAGGGTTGTTCATTGTTTTCCTATACGTTTTAGTGCATTCGAGTTTATTGTATGCAGTGGGAGATGAACATTACTAAACTTTAATAAAAAAAGCTTAAAATATGTTAAATTGACGTTTGTATGTAGTTATAAATAAATTGTATTATTACACAGCTTAACTATTAGCTAGACTTGAATACACTTGACTAGACTAGACACGACTTTATTAACATTTTCAGTGTGGACTGTTGACAATGTAGTCAGTAAAAAAGAAAACGAAATTGAAGAAAACGTTAATGAAGAAAAATATATATACATATATATAAAAAGCAACGTAAAAAGCACGAAAATGTTTTTTTAGTGCATTGTTCATGTCTAGACGTAACCTCAAACCAAAATTAAAATCAAAAATACAAAATAGCAAAAATAATCATCATCATCAGCAGCATCCATTGTTTAGTTTATATTTATTTTAACTAAGTTGCATGTGGTCGCATTTAGTATGATTTGTGGGTGGTTGTCGTCTAGTTTCATTGGATTTTTTTTTTTTTTTTTTTTTTTATAATTTATATTTATCAATGGATCGTATATATTATCGGACAAAGAAAACTATAACGATACGAAACGTAATGAAAAACTTTTGAGCAACAAAAAAAAAAAAAAATTGATAAAATTAAAGCTTAAAAGCTTAACGACATGAACGAGAACATGAAGCACATTTTTTAAACTATTTTTAGCTTTTTTTTTTTTTTTTTTAGAATTTAAATCAATAAAAATTTATATATCAACGTGATAAGACTTTTAACTAATTTTTCGTTTTAAAGTTATAACTAGAGACTAGTCTAGTCTAGTCTAGTCGGTGTCATTTGATTAAAAAAAAAATTATTTGTAAAAAGAAAGTAATAAATAACTTTTTAATCATTTTGTATTTTGGTATTTATTGCTTTTATTATAAATGAAAAATCATATCACCGCAACAAGAAAGGAAAAATAAAAACGAAGAATAACTTTAACAATAAAAGAATCTTTAATGTGGCAATGGAAAAACCAAACAGAAGAAACAATTCATCAAATTCATAAAATAAAAAATGAAAATGATCTTTGTGTTTGCCTTCTTTTCACTTATTGTATTTATATTTTTAGCTTTCGATTTAACTTTAATAAAACATATTAAATGTACAAAAAATATTTTACATTTGGGAAACAATAAAAAATATTTTTTATAAATGTAGCGAGAAAACGTTGAAAATACATAACCATTATGTTTTCTATAAAAACAAGAAGAATTTTTCTTCTGTATTTATTTTTTATATTCTTATTTTGTTGTCAGAAAGTTGTCAATGGAATTATTAATATTTTTCTTATTGTTTTATTTCACTTCATATCTTTAATAATTTTTTATTTTTATTTTTATTTTGTTCACTAGTCGAACAACAAATAAGTAAACAACATCCACAGCTCATCATCAAAGTACATAAATATTTATTTTCTCTTATATTGTCACATTTTCCTTTAGAAGAAGAAAAAATGAAAAAAAATTTAAACATTTATGTATGAAAAACGAAAAATTTATGAATAATTTGTTTAAATAAATAAATAAATAACGAACAGGAAGAACGAAAACAAAACAAAACACTTTTCATATTGTTCTATAGTTAAAAGCAACTAACCTTGCATCATCATCCTTTTACTTTTAAATTTCAGCATATTGTTAATGTTACTTCACGTGATACAACTTTTGTATAAAAGAATAGAAAATATTGTGAACAAGTGTGCTTTAATGGTGTGTAAACTTTTAAAAAAGCTTTATATTACTTATTGGGTGCGGTTTATATAGAACCCGCATTAATTTTATTTTTGTTTAATTATTTACTGAAATTGTTACGACGAACTTTTTACTTTTAATGCTTAGACAAACTATAACTAAGTTCCTATCACTGCTGTAACCGAGCATATTTACCTTAAAGCTTTTAAATAAAATTTTTGTTCCACTATTTATGACCTAAAGAGACAATAGTTTCAGGTGAAAAATCGCACAATAAAGTGAAAAATTAGTTTAAAAAAGAAAAGCCTCTTATGGTGTCTACCAGTCCTGTCAAATTTGATCACCACGACCCGATATAATCCCAATTGTTAATACCTGAAGGCATCTCTGTTTCCAATTAAAATTTACTTATGCTGAGTGACAATATTACGTTTTATACAAAAGTGTATTAAAATTCATTTTCCAAAGCTTTCTATACTGTTTATTTAAGAAATAAAAATAAAAAAAATTGATACATCTGTCTCTCAATTTCGAAATGTATAAAAAAAAAAAAAAAAAAATTTAATGAAAAAGAAAAACACGAACCGCAGTAATTTCTTATTATAAATTTTTACTAGTAAGTAAAATTCACCTTTATTTATCTAAAATTCCATTTAAAAAAATTACCAAAATAACTTATATGTAACGAAAAAGTGATGAAAAAAAAAAGAAGAGAAAAACACCTACCGTTGGTGTAATTTTTGTTGATGTTATGACATTATTGCGTTTTTTTTTTTTTTTTTAAATATATTTTTCTCAGTGTTATTTATTTGGATTAACAAAAAAAAAAAAAAAATTCTGTATGTAAAAGTCTCTGGAAAAGTGAAGTGAATGAAAGAAAGAAATGAAAGGTTGTCAGGTGTAAAGGAGTAGTACTTACATTTAACAAATAACTAGCTCACCTGTTACCAACGAAAGTCATTCATGATATTACATCGACGTATTATTTATTTACATTTTTTAAATATCCTTTTTTCTTGAATATTTCTACGCAACAAGGCACGAATTTAACAACAAGAGCGTGAATTTTTTCTATTATTAAACTTTAGCCATAGAAAAAGGTTAAAAATCGTTTTTTTTAACTTGTGATGCGTTGTGTTTACTCATCAGTGAGCTTTTATGAATAATTATCCCAATTTTTCCTTTGATCTTTTTTTTTTTGTTCAGCTTTTCAACAAATTTGATGTAGGATTTTTGATTGATTGAAAAGAGTTATTTCGGTTGTGATTGATCAATGATTTCTATTTTATTTTTTTCTTTGAACTGATTACCAACAGTTATTTAATTAAAATTTTTGTATTTATTTCATGTTTTATCAAGTGTATTTGACGGATTAATTGACAAACATCATGCATTTTTACTGATAATGACTTTAAACTTTTAAGTTTAAATGGACTTTGTGACGTGCAGCGTAGTTAATAAAATAAATCATCCAAACATTTTTTTATTTTATTTTAATTCTGCTCTGTTTATCTAATATAATTATAATTTTTAAACAGAGAGAAAATAATCGATAAATATTTTAATTTATGAAAAAAAAAAAAAAAAATTATAATAAATGAAAACACTTTGACCACAAACACCATCAACTAGGAGATAAAATTTCCTACATAAATAACAAATATAATCGATATTCAAAAATAAAATATAAAAAAAATCTTGAGTGATGAACATTTTTTTTTTTTTTTATTATTTACAAAATTTATTCAAATATTTTATTTAAATTATTTTACGCGATTAAATCATCGTTTTTGAACAAGCAACAAAGAACAGAAGAAAAACAGAAAAAATTTTATTAAAATCTAAAGAAAATACGCATGTAATATGAGAGAAATGTGAAAATTATTACGTTATTTTGATTGAAATAAATTTATATTCCGAGTAAACAAAATTTTTGACTAAAATAAAAGCAAATCGAATAGAATTTAAAGCTATGACGTCAACATGAAAGATGCTTGTTAACAGAAAAAAAAAAAAGAATGAAAAGAAGAGAAATTCGCTTGTTCAACGAAACAGATTTGACCTAGTGCGTTCGTTCTCTATAAATTTTTATTATTATCATATTATAAGGATGCTTTTTGCTGTTTACAAAAACAAAACTAGGGTAATGCTTAAGCTGAGCATTTATATATTCACCGGCAACAGCTATCCAACTATTGATGAGAATAGGAATTTTTCTTTTTTTTTTGATAACAAACATCCCGGCAAATGGCAACGAACTACATTCAAAACAACAACATAAAGTTATTTAAGTTCGTTCACCCTCTGTCCCTTAAAATGTGCAAAAATCGAAATTTTTGTACAAATTCACTACTAACACAGTTTCTTTACACCAACAACAGCAGAAACAATCGATGCAATGCGTTGCGCTGCGCTGCGTTATGATGCGGTACGATGCATACAATTTTTTTTTTGTGTTCTTGCATTTATTAAATTTTTTTTTTTTTTATCATTCAACTTCAAAATTTATTTAATGATCAATTATAATTATTTTAATTATGTATGTCGTTTATAAAAAGTAGGTGTGATGCCGTTTTTATTTGATGACGTTGCACTTTTAATGCTTTTAACGCGCACAAATTCAAAGAGATTGCGCACAGTAAACTGTGGCGTTGGCCTTTTATCTGTGCTACAGAAAATGCTACAACAATTTTTATGCTTTACATGCTGATCTTCTCAAATCGTTAGATTGTGGTGTGTTGCATTTTAAAGGACTTTCTGTTTTTTTTTTGTTTTGTTCTATTTTTGGCTAATACTCTTTTTATATTTAGCATTTGTTCTGTACTTTGTATCGACAATAAGGAAATATATAAAAAAAAAAAAAATATTTTTACTGCTCCTGCTTTTTCGCAATTTTTATGTTGTTATAACGTAATTTTGAAGTGTTTTTAACCCGGTTGTACTAATTTTATTTTATTCTCATTGCAAAATAAGGACAATGACATCGTTTCACTAGAATTGTTGATGCTAGGAGACAGTTCTATTTTTTTTTTTTATAGATTTTTGTACATTTTTTTCAGTTTTATGTGCTTAATTTATTTAATATTTGCTTTCGTCACATCTTATTTTTCTTTATAAATCTAATAATGACATTTTGTTATGTCATATCAATGTTAATCTTGCATTTTGTTTAACGTTATGAGACGTTACTTGTCATTGCTATCAAAGGTTTTTCTAGTCAAAGCAAAACATACATTTAAATGCTTTCCTTTTGCTTTCATATTTATTTAGAAAATTTTCTGATAATTTTATTAAACTTTATTTTTTAAAACTTAACATTACTTTATAGCTGCTTAACCTTTATATTTTTATTTTTATGAATTAAAAGTAGAATAAAATTCCCTTATTATCACTTTGAGTTTGTAAAGTAGCGCAACAGACTTTTTTTTCTTCTATTTTTTTTTTGTGTCAGAAAAAGTTTTTTCATTAGCTTTCTAAAGTATTTATTTATATTTAGAATTGTTAAGAAAACAAAGTTGTTTTATGTGTGAAACTAGTACAGGATTTGTTAACAACATTTTACATTTTCTATGCATATATCTTGATCTTAGAAATCCACCCTAATATTCATCTATCTTATTCAGTTAAGAAATTGAATAAAAAAACTTCAATCATTGACATTCGTATAGAAACTCTGTTGAGACCGCTATTATTCTGTGCAGCAGTAACTCTCTGTTTCCTTATAAAACTTTTGTATACTTTTATTATAGGAATTCGTTTTTTACGCCCTATAAATGTGTCTGCTCCGGATTTGCATTGTACTAAGAAAATAAATAAGTTGTTGTCTCATCCAAAAAAAAAAAAAAAAAAACACTTGAAATTCTATAGAATTGTTTAAAATAGAAAATTAATTAGTGAAATAAGACAAATATTGAGTTGAGTTTTAAATCGAATTATAAATTTTTATATTCTCTTCTTGTGTTATAAATTTAATTTTAATTAATTACTAAACATGGGATTAGATTATAGCGAGTAAATAATCAATTTTATTTCTTACAATTTCTGGTTTACATTTCGTACTAAAGAGTTTTCTCCATTTTATTACTTTTACCTGCCAAAGGGTGTTTATATTTTTCAGTTCCTCTTATACTTTCTTCAAATTTATTTGTTTCGATTATAGATTGCATCATAGACTGAGTGTGGTAAATGATCAGAAATAATTGTTTGGATTTTCTCTTGACGTGTCACTGGTGTGTAACGTGGTAATGGAAATGTACGGATCACGGAATCGATTAATGCACGAACAGCTGGCCCTAAATCAGCATCCTGTAACATAAACAAAAAATTTATTAATAAAAACTCATGGAATTGCTACATGGTAAACAAGAAACGATAATTTTCTCTATTAGAACACTTTGTCCAGATTTTAAGTCGACTTTAGGTTATAACTCTTTAATCTTGCGACAAGGGAAATTTTTTAAGTGTTCAGCAAATTTTTTCAAATTACATTCAATAAAAAAAAAACGAAGAAAAAAAAATTCCAAGGCGAGACATTATAATTCCCATAGGATATCAGCTTTAGTACGAATAAAATAAGGAAAATAGAAAATAATTCTAGAGAAAATACCAAATGTGTTTTCACGTTAATCCCTAGAATACAGAATTTTATGAAATTTCATACAACTTTTAGCTATCAATAATCGATACATAATATCCCTAAAAGCTGTCTTCTGTGCATCATTTCGTGTATTTTTAATAATAATTTCGTTGAATTATTGTTTGTCGTGCGATTTCTTTTGCTAAAAGATTAATCTTTCTACATTTATTACATAATTGTTCACACAGATAAATTTTTCTATATTACTTTGGTTCTATCAAAGGAGAATATTTAATCTCCTCTTGACAATAGAGATCATGTGATGTAAATAAATTTCGCTTTTATGGCATGTGATTATTATTTGTTAATTTAACATGCGAAACAAACGACCACAAACACACAAAAATGTATGGAAAAATAATTCAATGCTGCTTGAAGATTAATGAAATAGAGAAATTTAATAAATAAATTATTCTAAAGAGATTTGTTATTAATTTAAGCTTAACTTGTTCTGTGTGCTTTCTACATGCAATGAATATAAATTAAATATTTATTTTTTATTGTATTTAATATTATTATATGCTAGATTATGATGGTGAATTTATAACAAATCGATTTATTGTTATATTTATTACAATAACTATGATTCATTGGTATTATTTCGCTTATTTGTCGTAGAAAAGTTTTTTTTTTTTAACGATGAAATTTAATCCAGAAATTTATTAATATAAAATGACAAATATGACCAAACAAGGTGAACTCAGAAGGTTAATTTGTCACAAAATAATATTAAAGTTTAATAAAATAGTTAGAAAAGTTAATGAAAACATTCTGTGAAACTTTTTCCCATTCATTCGAGACGATGCTTTGAGTCTTTGAAACTGAAAGATTAATTTAACGAATTAAATTCACTTCTTTAAGCGTTAAGATTAATTAAATCAATTTATTTTGATAATGTTTTTTTACCTTTCGGTAAAATTTTTATGAAAATTCTAATTTTCTTTCAGCAAACCAATAGCAAACCAACGGTAAATATTTTCATGTTTTTCTTTGTTAGATATTTGTAATTTAGTTTTCAGACTTCTACACCCTTAACATACGTTCGTTGAATTTTTATTTGTTTACATAATTTTCTATTACATAAACGGGGATTAATAAAAGTAAAAATAAGACGGAAAAAAAATAAACCTCCCCAAAAACAAACATTAAAATATTTAACTGTCCTGAGGAGGAGAAAAACAAAACAAGATGAGAATAAAAAGTTTTTATTAATCTAACCACCAATAAAGTGTTTTTTATTTCTTCCCTTTGCTTTGAGGATACATTTTTAATGTTGGCGAAAAAAAAACTTAATGTAAATATGCATGGATACAAAACCTTGCTTAAAGTTTATTTAAACCAGATAAAAGAAAGTTTAAATTAACCAATTAAAGCTTGAAAAAGAGAATTAAGGTCAGTAGATTCGAATTTGATTTGCTAACTGTCTTGAGTGTTTTTTCTGTTTATAATAAAAAAAAAGTTTTTATTATATATAGATATATTAGTATGAAGCTTTTGTTATTGAACTACCCGTCTATAGTTGTTGCAATGTATAAAGTAGAAAAGAATAATAAATAGTACGATATATACGAAATATTATTATTACTTACTGTCTTTGTATATTTCTCTAGAGAACGGATTGCCTGTTCAAAATATTCTTCACCATATGTTTGACGTTGTTCATGGCTCATCAATGCCCACATGTGCTTAGCCTTTAAATAAATAAAAGGAAGAAAAGAAAAAGAATTACAATAATGAAAAACTTTGACATATAATAATAATACTAATAATAATAATGATAAAGAAAGGAAGAAAAGTTTGGTAGAAAGACGAAACAATACTTAAAGAAAAGAAAAACTTCAATTCAACTCTTTTTTTCTTCTCCATTTCTTCATTTCTTTGGTATATTTATCAATTTTAATTTTTATTCAATATTAGTTTCACTAGTTACAGTTTTTTAATAATATCTTTTAACGACTTTTTTAATAATAATAATAATAAAAGGAAAAGAAAACGTAAAGAAAAACGCAAAGAAATTTAACTTATAAAGCAACATGACGCAAGTAAAGTTGTTTGTTTTACTTTATTTCTCGTTTGTTGTTAATTTTGATTTATGGTGTGCATTTGTATGGTGGCTGGCTACAAGACCACCTGTCGCGATAAATAAACATTAGCTAGCAGGTAGTGTACACCACATGTGTAATGAGATTTTTCCCCGGTGTGTTTATCACTTTTTTTTTTTTTTTTTTTTTTGTATGCCATTTACTCTTATCTTCGTTTATTATTACAGTATATTCGCGTTGTTGTTACTACTGCAAATGTATCCTTTTTCTTTTTTAATTAAATTTACTTTTGCTTTGTGAAATTTAATGAAAAACATAGACCAACGGAATTAATAGGAAAACAAAAATGAAGCCCAATTGAGTAAATGAGTTAATAAATTTTTTTTTTCTGTAAATTTTTATTACAACATTGTCTATGATAATAAATGTTTTATTGAAATTTATTATGCTTAATAACCTTCATCGGTTTAATTAGCAGAGGTTTTTATTAATTTTTTTTTTTGTTTATTGTCTTATTGTTTTTTATTGTCAAGAATAAAAAAATTAATAAAGCCAAACTAACAAAAAAAAAAAATTTAAATAGGGAGAAAACAGTATTGAAAGGTAAAACCCTCAATTAAAATATAATTAATTATACATTTGTTAAACATTAAAATATTGTGTAAACATTTGGTGCTTCATCTGGTGCTTTTATTATATTTATTTTGATGAATTGCGTCATTGATTTAATAAATTATTTCAAAAAAGTTTTAAGCTTTGTTTGCTAATTTCATGTTTACATTTATGTAATTATAATTTTAACTTAAACATGTTATTAGGTTTTTGTTGTGCTTTTTCATTTTTTTTTTTTGCGTAGATAATTAGATGATGATTTAAAAAAAAAAAAATAAAAAATGAAAAAAAAAGAGATGAAAATGTTATAATACATGGGGGTTGTAATCATTATATGGTTGTGATTCATTAACATAAAAATAACTTAAGTACACTACTAAGAGTAATTCTAAGTAATATAAAACAATAAAATGTCAACTTCAATAAAGATTAATATTAATAAAAAATAATTAACAAATTGTTTTCTAAAACTTTATTCCTTCAATTTTCATTTTGTTTTACACGATTTTTCCATTATAAATAATATTTCTTGGTTAAAAAAAAAAAATTATTTATTTTCTTTATAAGAATATTATTACAGCTCTTGACATTTTGTTACTTTTTGTTTGTAAACAACCTGGAAAATGGTGCAGAAAATAAATTTGTTTTTAAGCACGTACACCGGAGTAAAACGTGGAATTTTTGCTTTATATAGTTAGACAAATATTCATAAAATTAAAAAAAAAATAAACAAAAGAAAGAAAGGAGAGGAGAAAAAAAAAAATTCAATTCTGGTTACTATTGCTTAAAAAAAAAATCCAAATAAATTGAAATCGTTCTGACACTTTATTATGAGTTTGGTTTTGATTTAAAACTTTGTTCACATGTCGAAGTTCTGTGTCATTGCGAAACAAAACCGTCTTGTGTTATCTATGCTGTGCTAAGTAGCAGATTACTTTAAACGCTTAATGGATTTATTTTTTTCTTTTCTATTAAAATAACAAAAAAAAAGTGTTAACCGACAAACATTCAGCAGTGTTTGGAATTTCGTTAAGAAAAATTATAACCGCTATTAAAAACCTTTTGAAATAATTTTCATTTTTTCCGTGTATAAAAATTTAATCCCGTTTAATAGCTTTGAATTGAATAAATCTTACCCTTTTTCGCTATGCATCTTTTAAAAAATAATTATATTTTTATATAATCCATTATGATAATGATAAGGATAATAATAAAAATATATTTTTGAGAGCTTTAATACAGTTTTGCTCGTAATTAAAGTGTATGGAAAGTTGCAACAAATCTTTATTTTACCAAGTTAATTGTAAAAGAATAATTTTTTTGATGCAGACGAGCGTGTGATACCACTATAATACTGTAAACACTTTGAAATTTTATTATTTATAAAGTTTCATGTTAAAGCTCTCTTGTAGTGAAAAATACGAGAGGGATTTCAAACGTACAGAAAATTTATTTAGAGAAAAATTTATGACTTTTATAGTAAAAATAGCGACCGAAATTCAAATTATAGCCATCGCTTTATAATAACATCCATCAATTACTTGGAGGTGAACGATAACATATCCAATAAAGTAAAACAATATTATCGCTCTGTTTTATTAATTGATCTGCTCGTGTGAATTAATTTTACTCTTTTATTGTCGTTTAGGAAATAAATCGAAAAATTTCATTTTACTTATTAAATTTCTTAATTCTTAAGGTAAAAAGCTTTGTTCAATTTTTTTCTTCTATAATTAAGCAAAGTAGTTGGAACTCTTAAGTTTTGACATAATTGTGAAAATAAAAACTTCAACTAGTTGCAGAGTAAAAATTGTATTTAATCACCATGGGTGGATGAAATTGTTTGTGAAATGTTGAAACACTTTAAGCTTGTTTTGCTGCATAGTTCTGTCGTTACTTTTTGTTGATTATGAATTGTTTGCACCGGTAAAAAAATAAAGAATGATAAAAAGTTTTTTTTTTATCTGCATATTTTAAAAGAATCGTCGTTTACCACGCCCAAATTTTTTTCTTTTTTTATTTTTAATTTGCCAAAATATTTTTTTTTTCTTTCTTTATAAATCTGGTTTCAAGTGGTTGTTAGAGATGTGTACCATCTGTACCGAACAAGTACCTTTTAAAACGCTGCTATAACAACCACCGTTTATTTATGTTTGTTTCTTTAGAAAAGAATTTTTTATTTTGTGTTTCACAATGCAGACTATAAATACAAAAATTATCTTCTGTTAAAAAATTGGTGAAAGTTTTTTTGTTTGCTTATTTATTATTATTTTTCTAGCATGTAGATAAGATAGGGTAAGTAAGTAGCAGTTTTAATTTTCTTGTTATCAATGCTATTATGATTATTTTTAGCTGCTTACCTGTTCTAGCATAGCAGAATCACTGAGCCAAGCATTTCCGGCGGCAAATTCGCCAGCAGCAACTACAGCAACATCAACAGCACGAGGACGTAACTCCTGCCGTAAACATGATGCTAGACCTTCAATTCCAGCTTGGGTGGCACAATGAGCACCTCGTACCGGTGCAGATATTTTTGACAAAGCTAAGCGGAAAATTACATTTTCATCCACATATTAATTCACTTACTTAGACAAAGTTTTTTTTTTTCTCTCTAGTAAAATATTTATTATTTATTATTAAAAAACAAAAAAAAAAAGCGACGATAATGCGCGAGTTTATTTAATTTTTTATTTTTCCTTTATCACTGACGATAATATTCTAACCACCTTGCTACTCTATGTGTTTATATTTTGATTTATTTTTTCATGTTTGCGAATTTTTTATATTCACTACAAGACTCTAGGGAGTGGTTATTGTTGTTAAAAAATAAACATTATTAAATTCTTAAAGATTGACAAACACACAGAGATTAGTCAAAGGAAACAGAGAAAACATGATAAAAAAGTAAAAGAGAAATTTTTATCATCGTTTGGCTAACAAGAACTAAGACGATAATGAAATTTAATGCCATAAGCTAAAAACAAGAAGGGTTAATAAAGAAAAAACAGATAATAATTACCTGAGGACAAAAAAACAACTCGACCACCAGCACGACGTATTAATGGCAACATAATTTGTGTTAAGCGTGCAGCTCCTATCCGCAAAATAAAGAAAAGAAAAAGAGAAAAATTTATTAATTGAGAAAAGACATAAAATTTAATTGATAAGAAAAGAAAAAAAAATAAATAAGGGATAGTGGCGCCATAACGTACCGAGTAGGTTAACGTCAACAGATTTCCTTAGTACTGAAATTGGAATCCATTCGAGTTCACCGAGTGCCACCCATTGTGCACAGTGTACGAGCGCCCACAAACCACTAGCTCCATCCGGTAATTCTTCTGACACAGTAAGCGATGCTTCTAACATCTAGTGATAAACAAAACATGATTCGTTTCTTTGGTAAAACTTTCCTATGAGCTTTTACAAACATTTTTTTAAATGAATAAAGCTTTGCTAAACTTTTTTTGTTGTAAAAAATCTACTTTTCTAATTATAAAACCTTGCGGTTTAGTTTGACATTTAACCTTTAAAATGTGCGTAGGTGTTGCTTGAGAAAACTTGTCACCATAAACAAGCAAAGAAAAATAAAAATCTTTTAACCCTTAATTCACTTGTTCATTAAAAATTAAGAATATCTGTGTATATGTGTGTGTGTGTGTGTTCGTAAAATCGTTTCAATTAGAAAGGTAAAATGCTTAACTAGAAAACTTTTTCCATTCTTAATTTTTATTACAAATTAAATAACTTTATTACTGAAATCTGGACTGAAAATGTTTTATTAAAGGTATAAAAAAAAAAATGTCAACGTAGAACTAGAAAGCTTATTTAACTAACGATTTTTGTTTTTCAATTTTAGTTTATCGGGAATTATATGTATTCAATAGTTAAACAAAAAGTTATAATTTCTACATGTGACTTGGTTTGGTGTTATAAAGACAATAATATGTTTCCCTTAAAATTGGTTATATATTTAAGGATGCTCTTCCTTATTGACGTTAATAAAAAGTTATGAAAATCTTGAAACTTTATCGTTAATAACAAACAACAAAACACATAATAAAAGAAGAAACATTAAAAGATTTTAATATTTATAACAAAGCTGTAAAGTGACTTAAAGTTAGATATATTAACATTCTGGGACAAATATGTAAATAAATATTAAAAAAAATAAAAAATAAAAATGGAGGAAGATAATGGAGAAGAAAGAAATTTAATAATAAGCCATGAATGAGTTATTTATCTGTTTTTTGAGCATAAACCAAGGCGTCGAAACATCAATAAAATCATGGCTAATGATAGAAAACTTAATTTTTTAATTATTCATTTTAAGACACAAACGGATAAATTGAAATTAAACTTTTAAGTGTATTTCTTTTATTTGTGATAGTTTTTGATGGTTGGTGTTAAAAGGGTAAACGTAATACCTCTCTTTCCGAGCTAACATCTAGTTGTATAATTTTCATTCTGCCAGAACTTTCTTCTTTTAATAGTTCAGCATCGGCACAATTTGCTTTTGTAAAACCAGCAAATACGGTAAAACCCATGTCATCTAGTTTACGTGCTAAACACCATGCTAACGATGATTCACATCCGGTTATTAAAACTCCTTTACCTGATGCTGATACCTGTAGACAAAATGTGAAAAATGAGTTGTAAAAAAGGGAAGTAATTTACTAGGTAAATGGTTAAAAATGGTTAAGAAGTTGCACGTTTAAGAAAATAAATTTACTAAAAACTAACTGAAAACGTTAACCTTTTATTTGATTTTATTTTTGAGTTTAAAAGCTTAAGGATGTACCTGATATCCTAGTATAATTTTTTTTTTGGTAAAGTAAAAGACACAAAATTATTGATAGATGAATTGTTTAGTTAATCAACTGTATGAACATACAGTTTAAATTAAATTCGTTTAAATTAAAATTAATCAGCTGAATTATCAAAATTCTATCATCCTTTTCTGCTTTTTTTTTTTTTTTGTTAATATTTCATAACTGAAGCTACGTTCTATGTGAATGATTTCTTCAAAAAATTTCTTCAAGAACCGAAATGAATAAAAATTCAATTAAGTATTGACGATAGCAACATTTTTATACTTTATTCGATAAAAAATTTATATATTTATGTTGTGTCTTCAACGTGTCTAGAGTATAAAAATCATAGTTTATAGTTTTATATATCCTATAAAATATAAATACGAAAAAGAAAATCGTACAACGAAGTGAAAGAACAATAATAATAATAATTTTACAATATTAACTCCAGCATATTAACTGTAACTGAGAAGTAAAGGAATAAAAAATGAGGAATAAAAAAATAAGAGGCGAAATAATAAAGTAAAAATCCAGCCAATTTATGATTCATTTAATTTATTTTCATGTTATTAAATTAACGAGAAATCACATAACATAATTTCGCTCTCATTTTTAATTTTTCTTTTTATAACAATTTACTGTTTATTAACTTAGAAAGTGTAGTTTTGGCATTGGATTTTTACAAAATAAATACACAAAAAAAAAAAAAAAAATTGATAATAATAATAAAATCATATAAATCATTTTAAATTATTTACCATATGTGCAAAAAAGTTGCAAAAGCATAATAATAATATAAGAGAAAGTTAAAAGCTTTTACTATTCTATTTAAAGAATATTTTCCTATTTTTCCCCAACCACCCCATTTTTTTTGTATTTTAAATTATGTTATTCTTCTGATCTGCACACTTTAAATTTTACAAAAAAAAAAAAACACACGAAAACTTCTCTAACTTGAAATAGCACACAGTGATATCAAAGAGCTTATCGGAGCTTTTTTACTTTGTTTAAACGGATTTACAACTTAACTTTAATGAAATTCCCTTTAAAAGAAAAGAACTTTGGAAAAGAGTTATTTTGAAATTTCCTGACTTTGTTCGGAATTTTTTCCTTTTTGTTTTTGTTCGTTCTGTAAATTGAATTAAACTTCGCTTTTTAACCCTTTCAAGAGTTTCCAGCACTATTTGACAGTGTAAAATTTAATTTATCCTTTTTTTTTTTTTTTAATAAATTCCGTGTGATTGTTGTTGTCTATTATAATAAAGCAAGTTGAGGGTGGACGAATACAAAAAAAAAAAAAAGAACTACTAAATAAGAAATAAAAAGTTCATGACCTGTTAATGTTCTTGTCTTTGCCAACATAATTTTTTTTTTCGTTCCTTCCTTTTCATATTTTCTTATTTATTATTTTTTTTAATTTCGTTTAAAGTTTATTTATTTTGTGGTTATATTTTGGTTACACATTGATAAGCAACAACAAATAATTAAACTTAAGATGCTGATGAACAAAAACACCCACCAACAAAAAAAAAAAACATACTAAGAATAAATACTAAGAAATATGCAGCAAACCTTATTACAATCTTAATTTTCATAATTTTTTTTTTTATTGTAAACTAACTGGCGACCAAATTATTTGCTTTAATTTAATTTTATTTGATAAAAATAAATTTTTCCATTGATTACACTTTTTTTATTATTATCATTATTATATTTAAATCAAAAAAAAAAAAAAAAACAAAACAAACAAGAAGAAAATGTAATCAATAAACAAGTGATAGTTACATTAGTTATTAAAACAATACAACAGATTTTTAATATTCAATATTCATTTATTTATGGGATAAAAAAAAAACAAAAAAAAAATCATTATCCCTTAGGGTAATATTGAGAATTATTTTATGTGAGACGAGTACAGTGGAAAATTTAATGAAAAACAAAATCATTAAAACTCCCTTTATAATACATGCTGTGGGTGTTATTATACATAAATATATATATATATATTATAATAAACTTTTTTTAATTATTTATTTACTTGTTTATCAGATACAACAACTAAAACACTCATATGTAATGTACGATTAAGGAAATTATTGTCAAAAATATAATGTTATCACTTACTCCTTAAAAAAACCATTAACCTGTCTTATTTATAGCCGATTTTAATAAATAATTTTAATTGAATTTTTGTTTATAATCTTTATTTGAATAAAACTTCATATTCACTCGAATAAAACTTTTCAATTTTTGAATATTGATTTATACTTTTCGCATTAGATGTGAGCAAAAGTAACAGAGGAGATTCTCTATTCTATAATTAACAACCATCGACTGTTTTTAATAATTAAAATGAATCTTTTTTTTCTTTGTCTTCTTTATTATTTTTGTTGTTGTTGTTATTGTTTTGTTTTTTAATACCCAGCTTTTGTGTTTAAAATCGATTTTTGTGTGTATTATTAAAAAAAAAAAAATAAAGGAGAAAAAAAGCTTAATAGTCAATAGTTGTTTATAGATTTATATTTTTATTAAAATTGTATAGCAATGATGTTGTTTAAAATTAAAATTAATATTAAAAACCAAAAAAAAAAGAAAATTAATTATGCCGTGAGGGAATTTTATACAAAAATTATTAACGAATAACAATAGTTATCTAGTTTATGCATATTTTTGCAATTTTTACTTTTTTCGTTACTTTAATGCGATAAATTTTATTATTTAGTCCGTTTTTTATACAGTAACAACTGATGTTTCAATAATAAAATAATATACAAGAAACGAAAAATGTAGTTTTTTATGTTGAATGCGATTTATATTCTAATGCAGGGCATTATATGTTTATTTAATTAATTTCTATTGCACCTACGCTTCATTTTCATGTATAAATTTGTAATAATTTCAAGATTTTGGCAATCACATTTATTTGTGTTTGAAAACGATAGAAAGAAAGAAAGAAAAATTATTTAATTTACATAAAATGTGATAAGAAATTGATTTTTCTGAATAAAAATAGAAGGATTGAGAATTAAAATTTATATTTAACATGATTTGTGTTTATATATTTGTGTTCTATATAATTATATTCAAATCTTTGAAAAACGTTTGAGAAATTGTAAATTATTGTCTGGTGCTATTGTTTGTTATTTAAGCCCTGTTCTAATCCTTTCATTTACTTAATTTTCAATCAATATTATTAATAATTGTCATGATTTTAATTGACATCGAAAGTAAGGAGATTTTACAAGAAATTTCTTGTACAAGTACTAATCATCTAGTTGAGAAGGTTACGTGTTGTTATCGAATTTCAATAGCTTTGTTATTATCTTCACTTTGAAACACCCACACAATTTTCCTTGTAATCTCTAGAGAGAAATAATTTTTTCTTTTTTTTTTCTTTTTTGCATTCCAATTTATATTTATCTATAAATATATTATCAAACAAGTAACAACCTTAGCTTTTTGGGAGTACCAAAATGTTTGTAGGATTGCATAATTCGTTCTTTTGCTTCTTCAGTGGAGTAAAGATAAATTTCTCGTGATATAATCGATTTATCAGTCAATAATTGAGGTAGCCTATGCAACAAAGAATAAATCATCATCATTATCATGTGGAAAATTAAACTGCAGGCCTTGTACAGGTTGCATCCGTTATATAATTGAAAACAACGTTTAAATCATAAATAAATAATTTTAATGGGGTAGAGAGTATCGTATAAAACTCTATTTATTTTATTTAAATACTAAAATTCAGGATCTTGTTTAGATCATATCATATTTATATAAAATATCCCACTCTAATTAATTTGATTGAAAAACCATAGCGAAATAAATAAAATTCACAACTTTGTACGGTTTTATGGATGGAAAAATAAATTTATTTTTATTTTTCCATTTCTGATATTATTTTTATTATTATTATTTTTGGTAAACAAAATAATTTTTTTTTTTTTATTTATTTATTTTTTTAATGGAGAAACCATCGAAACATGTGTAAATAATTTTTTTTTTATTTTACAGTGAAAGCTCCTTATTATTTTCAAGAGTTTTTGGATTGTTTAGTATTTTATGTTTTAATTAAAATTAAAAGTGTTGTAACTTGCGATTCGTGTATTTTATTACATCTGTGACATTTTCAATAGATATAAAGAAGTAAATTAAAAAATAAAAAATTATTTAACACTTGGTTAATCTGTGCTTTCACTGTTTTTATTTTTTTTCATATTCGTTCAACTGAATATTTTCATTTACATGTATTGATTGAAATGAAAATTATGTATGATAATTTATTATAAATGTTTTTCTTTTATTAATTTATGTAATATAAACATTATATTCAATTAAACCATATATCATATGATTATGTTTAATATTCATTTTTATTTATATTATGAATATCATTTAATTTTATTTAATTATTTCAATTTATTATTATTATTATTGATTGTTTAGTCACGAGTTATGATTTTTCCTTTTTTTTTTTTATTTTAATTCTGGATATGTTTATATTGACGATATTTGTTGATAACACTGTAGTAATTTTATAAATTAATTTATTAATTACAAATTTATACATATACGTACAATATTATTAATTATTTATATCATTGATATTGTTGCTAAATTTATGGATTTTAAATGGATTTTAACAATTAAACAGCTTAATTGAAAAAAGGTGAAAAATAGATAGGAAGGTGTATTAAAACTTTTAAATTAGTTAATAAATATAGATCATTATTAATATTAATCCCTTCATATTAAACTTTTAACTTAAGACAATGAATGCAAAATTCATTAAGAGTTTAGATACGCGCAGAAATAAATCAATAAAATCCTACATCCATTTGAATAATTTTTTGTCATTAATTTTTTGTGTCTCTTCTTAAAGGATTACAATTTTAAAATACAATGAAAAAGGTGCCAGAACGCTCCATCGTGGATCATTACAAAAAACTCCCCTAATATTAATTAAATTAAATAGAGAATCATTTATGATTGAAAACCACAAGACCGATTTATTGTAAAATCAAAAAAACATTGCGTTGAATTTGTTAGATCAATCAAAAGCAATTTTCTTCTTTCAACATACATTTTCAATGAATGCTGTTTATATTTAAATGTTTTTACATTATCATATTATTATTGTGCATTGTGGTATCTGAATACCACACATGTAAATTTGTATTATATTAAATAATATATAAAAGCATTCAACAATAAGCATAGCAACGAAATATTATCAATAAACATTACGCTAATGAATTTTGATATATTTTTATTTAATTGAATTTATCTTTTATTTTTGGTTCTTTTGCTGTGTAAATATGCTTGCCAAACCGTATCTTGTTACAAACTCTTATTTGCTAATTTTGTAGCAAAAATAATAATAATAATAATAAAAATACAAAACATTATTTATCTAACCTTTGGAAGATACATAAATTGCTGTAACAAAATATCATAAGAAATCATAAAAAAAGAAAAAACCGAAAACAAAATTATAAAATTGTACTTATAATTTAATTTACCTTAAATAATAATAATTAATTAAAATAACACGAAAAGTTAGAGACAAGCAAAGAGAAAATGTATCATTTTACAAAAAAAAAAAAATAATAAAGAAGAAAATTATTTATTTCTTATGAATGAAAATTGATAGAATGTTAAATGCTAAATTCCAAGGACATAGAGACAAGCTTTGAATGAAATTAAATTATAAAAAGATAAATATAAGATCGGTTGTTGAATTTTAAATGAAAAATAAACAGGTAAGTGAACTGATTTGACAATTCATAAGAATTACGAATTAAAATTTAATGATTGAAATTTAAATCTAACTTTGGTGTAAATTGTTTGAAAGTTCTACTTTGAAATTTATATATTTGACGATATTTATCAATAATTAGCTTTTCTGCGAATTCTGTATTAATTTCCAGCTTTTTGACAGCTTTTTGTTTTACATGAAAGTTTTATTTCATTTTTGATTATAAAAACTCGCATTTCTTCAAAATCCCAGTTCCAAAAGAATCAGTGTTTAACTCAGTTTCTTTTTTACTATGCTTTAAATGTTGTAATATCAAAGATTAAGCAATAAAGAAGAATTTTTGTGAATGAAATTAAAAAAAATAAACACTGCATTACGTATAATAAAAAATAATAAAAAATTAAAGCGCGTTTGAATCATTACAATTCTAATTAATTAAATTACATTTGAATGCTCCATACATTAAGGTTTATTGTCCTGTTTATTATAATTCTTAATATTATTATCAAACGTTATTACGATTGTTAGAAGTTTAAAACCAAAAAAAAAAAAATTAAAAGATTAAATGATTAAATGTTTGAAGGAAATTAAATAAAACAATAACCAAAAAAATTATATAATAAACACATGTACGTATGACAAAATACATATATTCGAAATATAAGGATGCAGTAAAACATGAAAAAAATCCTCATTTCTAAGGATAATAAAAGAGATTTTCGCCTACATGTATGTAATCATAAATAACAAAATAATAACAAAACATGTGTAAGAAAAGAAAAGAAACGAAAAAAGAGAAAAAGCGAAAGTTTGTTAGCTTTCTTCATCGTGTAAATGGTTTTCTAATAAAAATTATAATACATCAAACATTTATTGTCGTATACAGTTGAGTTATTTTCTGTTTAATTTCATTTTTCCTTACATTTTATATGGTCACTGACCATATGTGTAACTTTTATCTATTTCAAACACTTTTTTGCCTTCCCTATCTAACATTAATACGTCTCCTATTCTGTAGCAAAATTTTAAAAGAAAATTTATTGCCAAAATAAATATGTGGAAGCCAAATGATGTAAAATACAAATCCATTGTCATAATTTTTGTTTTTATTTGATTACAAAATTGTCTTACCATTAACGAAATAAAAAATAAAAATAAAAAAAAACTAAAATTTATGAAATATGTCTTTGGATAAATACATATATTTTACTAGCAATTCATATTTTTATTAGAAAATATTTTACAACCATCTAAATCACTTGTGTAATCGATGTAAAAAGGAAAGAAGAAAAAAAAAATGCAAATAATTTAGCAGAGACACATATTTAGGTCAATTTCCAGTCCTTTTTTGTTTTTTGATTTTTATATAACTGGATACATTTGCAAAGTGTTTTCGTTGTTTGCTTTCTGATCATTTCTCTATAATATTTCCTGGAATTTTTATTTTTTAAATAATTTTGTTTACTAAAATCATTTTATTGTGGTATATTGTCATAATAATAATAATAATAATAATAATCCAAATAATAAATATTAACAATTGTAAATCCCAAAGTGTTGATATTGTCACTTTAGTTTTAGTTTGTGTTACATAATATTACTAGACTTAACCACCAGACTTTTCTATTGTTTAGGATTAAAAGGATATAGAATCAACAAAAAAAGCGAAAACAAGAATAGCAAACGTAAACTAATAAAAACGAATGCCTTAAAGTACTGTTTAATATATATAAATAGTACGTAAGGTGAATATAACAGGCATCACAATATATATCTTATTGTATGAATGAAATGAGGAATGAAAAATTCAAAAAAAAAAAAAAACCAACAACAAACCATAATACAATTGAAATCGTCACGTAAATTGTACGTGAATTGAATATTTTTGACTAAAGCAACGAAAAACTACCAAAAAGTTATTTGCTGTTGCTGACGTTGTTACGGCTGCTTTTTTTTTGTTTTTGTTCAAAGGATGAGCATTTCTATTTTTAGAAAGGATAAAAAGTAAAAGAAAAAACATGAAAAGCTTCCCATGTACTTTAATAAATAAAAAATAAAAGGGAGAAAAGGAAAAAAAAAAAAACTAAAAGAAACTATTTTCATGTTGCTTTTGTTTCGTTATTTTTGATTCTCTTGTTATTCTTATCTCAATGCTTTATACCTTCTATCCGTCTATATAGATATAAGTAACAAAGTGTGTACATGCTGTGTCGTTATATGTTTGTCAAAATGATAAAGAATAAAAATAATACAAAGTTTCGTCCTCTTAGTAAATTTTTACAACTGAATAAAAGGCTGAATGTCTTTATTCCGATAGAGTTTTACTTCAATTTTCTTTATCTTTATTTCTACTGTGCTTGAGAAATTGTTGTTTGTCCATTTTAGGTGTTTTTATTTCTCAATCGAAAATAATAAGAGATTAAACTACAGTGTCATCATAGCAAAGTCACCATTAGTCTATTAATACCTTCCGGCTCATTCAAAACCATAAAACAATCAACACCACCAACTCTGGAACATTTACTGAACAAAGTCGTTTATAGACAAGACAGGCTGATGTTTTTTTTTTCGTTTTCGCTTTTATCTCTGATTTCATTCATGTTATTTTTTGCACATCTTATATCGTGCGGTTAAGTGAATTCTATATTCATTATCTGTGTTCGTTGATTTTTCGCCTTTTATATATTAATTTGGTTCTCTCTTTTTTTTTCCTTTTTCTCTTTTTAATTTTATTTTAGTTAACATTTCTGTGCATTGATGATAGTATGGGATGAGTTTAGACGAAATTGAAAGCACATCATCAGCAGATGATTTCACCAAATAAAAATTCTTGATGATGTAGTGACTTTCTTCTGTACACAAGCATTTCTTTGGCATTTTTTTTTTTGTATTTTTTCAATTCTCTCCTATTTTTCCTCTGCCCTTATTATTATTATTATTATTATTATTATTATTTTGTGGTATTTTTTTTTTTTTTTGAATGGATGTTATGTCAACATTATTTGCTGGATTTTTTTCTGTCTTCTATGTGCTTTGAATAATGAAATGTTTTAAGGCTTACCACACTAATGCTACTAGCATGTTTTGTATAACAATTTGATTTCGATTTTGGTTGTGGTCTTTTTCTTTTTTTTTGTTCGTCTTTTTTCAATTTATTTTCTTATTTTTACTTTTTTATAACGGTAAAAGGGTTTGTCAATGGATAATAAGGTATAATATACAATCAGGCTGATGAATGAAAGAATAGAAAAATAACAAGGATATTCCAAACAATTTAACTAAACATATGTAGATATTTTGCGTGAATAATGGTTAATGTAAATTTTTGACACCCACTAAAAAAAAAAAAAAAAAAAAAAAAATATGACAAGAACGAAAGAAAGAAAGATAAGAAAAAAAATAAAAATAAATAAATAATGGGAAAAAGATAAGAAAATGTTTGGGTAGCTTTGATGTAAACCAAAAGATGATTAGAATAAATTATGCTTATTGGTTTGTATGATATTTAATTATGTGGAAATTCATGTTGATTGTGATTGACAAATAAATTATAATGGTTTAAAAAAAAAATGTATTTACCTTTAGATGATGATAAAAAAGTACAGCGCCGACAGTTGACAGGGCAAACCATATAAATAAACCAAATGTTGTTACTTGTGAAATCCGTAGTAAATTTAATAAACCAGATAAAATAATTGCAGCAGCATGACAGCATAACAGAGGTAATAGTAAACGATCAAGGAGATCCCACGGTACTTCCTGTGGTGCCCCTGGCTGTGTCCCACCAATACTAGAACCACGTCGTTTTAACGATGCACGTCGTTTAATCGATGATTGTTTCTGTAATTTATTTATAATTTTTTCATTATATTAAATAAAAATTATAGTCAATGTCAGAGTTTAATAAAAATAAAAATTCATCATCAGCATCAGCATTTTGTTTTGTTTTGTTTTTTTTTTATTTATTTCCAGTACAAAATTATTTGTTTTCTTGTGAAATTTATTTAATTTGTTTCTATGAATAAGCTAAGTAATATTTTTAATGATGAAAAATCTACAAAACATTTTCTGTTAAGTAAAAAGCCAACATGTGTATGGCATTTTATTTTCATTTTCTATATGAGCCGTCCAACCGAGTTAAAAACGAAAAAACAAAACAAAAAATTCTAGAAAACATCTATTTCAATTGTTTTGTTATATGTCAAAGTTGAGCAGAAACAAAATGCAGAACTTTTGAAGAATGGTGCGGATTCGATGGTGGTATTTACTTTTATTATACATGTAAGGCTTTCCACCCTATTGTTATATATTTATTTTTCCAAGAACGATATTAGCTTTGGTAAGTTGTATGGAAAATGTTGTAATGTTGTGGTTCGGTTAGGGAAGGCCAAGAACGATAGCATATTGAGAGCCAACCAAAACAGCATCAAACTAAAGTAACAAATAAATATTACAGAAAATATAAAACAACAACAGAATTGTGGTTGTGTCGTTGCCGTCATCATCATTGCCACATCACCATCGTCGTTATCGTATTTTTCCTACATTTTAGACCAAATTGTTTTATTTTATTCGTTTCTGCTGCTCTAAATTTACAATTTTCTTACAAATATCATCCATTTTCCTTCTGGTCGCAATACTCTCCCAATTCTATGAGAAGCATTTATGTTGCCCTCCTCATATTCATCTTGATTTTCTATTTTCGTTTCGTTTCATTTCTTTTCTATTTGATTTTTGTTTGCTGTTGTCTGTTATTCTTCGTTAATTCTCTAAAGAAAGGATGAGTTTTTATTTTTGCCCATAATGAACAACAAAATTCAACATCATCTTCTCATCATGTAGTCTCCCGCTGTTTCGTGTATTTATGGGTAATACCCGGGATTTTTCCGGCTTAATCTTTCAAATGTTGTGCGTTTTTATTTATTATTTTTTTTTTTTTTGTTAACATGTTTTAGTCATTTAAATGCGCATGGTGAACCATGATTAAATGGTAACACTTTAACCACTCCATATGATCTACACGCGCTAATGTTACATGGGAGCAAATAATTTTTTTGGATATTTTTTGGCCAATCGACAAATTCTCTCGTTTTTTTTTTAAATACAAACCGAGTAGCATATGCAACACTAAAAGTGTTCACTTTGCATTTTGCTTTGTCTCATAAAAATCTCTCATAAAATTTAACATAAAAACAAAAACGCTGTTTATCGTTCATTAATATTGAATTAATTAAAATAGATGCAGTTTACTGATAAAAATTCTTAAAAGACAGAACGGGGAAACGAAAAAGAATGAAAAACTTTTCTGCTTTTTAAAAATAAAAACATTTTGTTGCTAATGTCGTCGACGTCGTTATTTTCTTGGCATTTAGTCAAACGACCCAAATAATATGTATGTGTTAATGTTAATGTTAATGCTAATATGCTTATTTATTTGAATTATAAATTTTCTTCTATTTCACACATAATATATATAAAAAACAAAAAAAAAAAAACAAAAACGAAAAATTTAATTTGCATAAAAATAAATAAATAAGCAACAAGGCGCAAATATAATTTTTATTTTTGTAATGATGATGCTGATGATGTACGTTAAATGCCATGCATTATGTAATTTGAAGAAAAATTTCTCTTATCTCTATATATAATAAAATTAATTATTTTTCAAATTAATAACACTATTCCATTATAAATTTAATTAATTAATACGTTTTTTAATGCACAAAATGGAAACAAACTTACTGTAATCGGTTGTGGCATTTTTATATATTTTAATTAATTGATTGATTGATTAATTCACATACAGCACATAAATTAATAAAAGAAAAAAATAATCAAAAAACTTTTTAAAACAATTTTCCTTGTTATTTCTTTCAGTGTAACCCAGGGAAAAACTCTTTTTATTATTCAGGAAAACTTAACACGACCGAGCAATGTAATAAACTAAGCCGTTCTCAAGCGAAACAGAAAAAAAAATTGTTTTAAAACATTAATTAAGTAAAGTAAAATTAATTTAATTTTTTTTTTTATAAAGAAAATGTAAGAAAGAAAGAAACAAACAATTTTTTTTTATTTAATTTACTTTACATGTCGCCTGCTATTGCAGCAAGACTTAAGTCTGGCTTAAGATGATTTGTTTTTTGTTTTTTTTTTCATTCGTCAATTTTTTTTATTTTTTTTTTCACTTGTTGGTCTAAAAATACTAGAAACATATGTGTTTCGCTATTCAGTTTTTAAATTCGGATATAAATAATCATGCATGTAGTAATCAATTTATTAAATTTATAAATAAAATTTATGTTTTTTCTTCTCATTCGTTAAGTGTAGCAAAATTGAAAAAAAAAAAAAAAACACGAAACCAGTGATCGAAGTATAAATTATAGATTATCAGTTGTTGCCTCTTGTCTCCTCTTGTTTATTTTCATAAATTTTCAATTTTTTTTTCATTCTATTTCTTGAATGCGTTGTTGTTGTTGTTTGTCTTTCTATTATTAATTTTTGCTGCTAAGATGAAATGTTTGAGACTACAGTGCCCTTTAAATTGTGGATTTTTAATAAAAGGAAATTATTTAATTAATTTATTTATTTACTACTTAAGACCCATAATCTGATTGCTGCATTTTGATTGCTTTTGCATAATTTAAATACTTTTAAGCACTAGAAAAGGTAGTAGTTCTACTGAACCATTTATTGCTACCTCTTCAGTATTTAATTGCTGTCAGCTTTCAAAACACTACAATTAATCAGCGAGCTTTAATATAAGAATGCTAACTTTATTTCCTCGTCTTTAATAACTCATTCAGTATTTCTTGAGTGGTATTTAACTTTGAAAGAAAATTAACTATTACTTCCTAAAAGAATTATCAGTCATAAACCGATTAAAATGCAAGCACCGGAATATTGTTGAAAAATCGCTAACTCAATAAATAATTGCAAAACGTTCAATATCCACTGATTCAAAATAAACGAAAAATAGAAATTTTCCTCTATTTCTATTTTATTCATCAAGCAACAGTAAACAAGTTATACAAAAAAAAAAAAAAAAAAGAAAAAAGAAAAACAAAATGATTCATCAGTCGAAGTATTAGCAAACAAAATTAAATGAAATAAACGAAAAAGAAAAAAGAAAAACATAATCAACAACAGCAACTACACCAATGAGTACCGCAAATACAGCATAAAGCCTGTCAAATTCAACAAACGCCAGTGAAATAAGTTTGTTTTCTTTTTTTTTTTAAATGTTTGTTTTCTTCACATAAATAATAAAAATTAATTAAAAAAAAAAAAATAAAAAATAAAAATCATAGAGAAAATTTAAATTATTTTTCCGCAACATCATTCCTCATCAAAAAGAAAATTAAAATGCGATTTTAATTGTACAGAAATTTTTCGTTGTCTTCAATTTAAACTATGACCTTATAAAATTCTTTAAATAAACATCCTTACGGCAAAACAATTCAAAATAAATAAAATCAACGAATTGTTATGTTAGAGGTAGGAAAAATGAAAGGAATTTTATATGAGCAGATCAAGCAAGCAAACAAACAAGAACACATGAACAGAATTTCCGATGTTTTTATTTTGTTTATTTTTTGTAGTTTCATTACCTTATCCACGGTATTTTTTCAATTTTATTATTTAAATCTTGTTGTTTGTTTCATTTGTGTGCTCAGCGCTATGCATGTCCCACTTGATTACTTTAACGTTATGATGTGCGCGTATTAAATGAAAATTAAATTAAATATTTAATAATTGCGGTTATTCCTGGTAGACAAACTATTTTATATGATTTCGTTTTTTTGTATTCAAAAAATGTTTGAGTTTATTATTGTTTCAAAGCAAACAATTTGTGTTTCTATTTGCATAGACATGCTGAAATATATATCAAGTGGACTCGTTTTCTACTAAATAACTATTAAACAAGTTTGAAAGCACTATAAAAACGCAGTGGTTAGAGGATTTGAGAAGTTCTCACATTGAAACAACTACCGTGACATGATTCAATCCCTTGCGTGGTTAAAAGTTTTCTGAATGAAACTTCTTGTTTGACTTAAACTAGTTTAAATAGTAATCTTACCCACTGAAAATGAATTACAATTGAAGAAAGAAAGCACAATAACTTCAAAATAACATTTCTTATTTAGAAAATACTTTGTACAGATCTTGCGACTCAATTACGTTTCCTTTATATCACATATAAAAGTGAATTCAAACAATTTTAACGCCAATTGAATAGCTTTTGTCTTTTCAAATTAACATAAAATAAGAGCTTTTCTTATAAATGTAATACGTTATTGTGGTATTTACTTGTTAGAAACCAATATACCTTTAATCATAGATCTTAAGACATGTAAATCCACAGCTTAATTAATATAAACTTTTTCATAAAGTTGTCAATTTATTCGAAATTTTGTCTATCAATTTTCTCAAACGGATAGCAATTTTTACAGTAGAAAATTAAAAAAAAAAAAAAAACAAACAAAGAAAGCAAAGAAAACATAAAATTTTAATATTTTGTTATAGATTCACTGATTTCAGCAATACTTAGTCTAATATTAGCGCCAGAAACAACAGAGTCTTCTTTGAAAATTCAAAAGCGCAGCTGTCTGTAAATTTATTTATTTTTATTTTTTATCTGTTTTTGATATTTTCTGCTTTCATTTTATTTTTTTTTTTTTTTTCATTATTTATTTATGATTATGAAATATTAACTGTATATACGTAGAGATCTATAAAATATAAAATTTGTTTTTCTTAAGCAAAAAAAAAAATAATAATAAATGAAATAAATATAAAAACGTTGATGATACAAGCGAGACTGTGTACTGATCGTTAAAAAAGAAAAAAAAAAATTAATTTTTCCTTTCATTAATTTTCTCAACGTTGTTGTTATTTTTCAACATCTATTTTCGTATAGTTGCTTATTAGTAACGAAGTCATGTTATCATTATAAATGAAAGTAGAGTAGAAAACAAAGTTGTATAAGGTGGTTCTTTTGTAACCATCTTTTATGTGCTGCAAGGCGATTACACTTGTTCAGTAATTCATTTTATTTCGGTTTTATACTCGGTTTTATTTAATATTTTTTTGAAGAACGTAAAGCTTTGGTTAAACCATGTCCTTTCTATTTTCCCTCTTAATTCGCTTATTTTGCGCAAAATTATTCTTGATATTAATGCAATAGGATAGATGAAAGTTCAAAAACTACTCATCATAAGTTGTTTAAGCATGAAGAACTGTCTTCATAGCCGAACATTTCTGTTTGCTGCCACTTTTCTTTAACATTCTATTTGTCTTTCAACGTCACAGTAATCATCAGTTATTTTTAAACCCACTAAATCCTTGGAGATATTGACATTGACATTGAACATTAAATATTTTTTCTTTATCTTTAATCAAAAAAAAAAAAAAAAAAAAAAAGCCACACACGGATGTGTATCTATGCTCATATTTTCTTCTATTTATTTTTATTGCTAGTGTTATTATTATTATTATTATTATACCTTTCATTATACACTTTTTTACTATTATATTTAGCTGTGTAAATGATATTATATAAGAATATATGGCATTGCCCTTTAACCGATGATGATAAAAAGTCATTTTTCAATATTTTTTTTCGTGATGGTCTTTCTTTCTACCTTGAAATGTTATGTGTATTTAATCTATTATCTTTTATCTTTTTCTTTTTTGTTATATTTATAGGATGCTAAGTTTGATATTGTTTAGCAGAAATGTTAAGGAATAATATATGTTTATGGTCTAATAACGGAAAAATGATCTTCGGGTTTTAATAACAGCGATATGGTTGCAAGTTGAAAGCAAGGTAAAACGGATAGAAGAATGGTTTTAAATTTATTTTTACACCGATGATGTCATTATTATTGTTATTATCACAAATGTTTAGCCACCATTTCTATGATGTGATAAAATTGTCAGTAAGTATACGTTTACGTAGGTAACATAGTAACAAAAACAGAAGAAGAAGAAAAAAATTAAATTAAATACAAGAAAGGAAAATAAAAAAGAAAAAGCAACACAAAAAAAAAAGCAAAAAAAAAATAGAATAAATAATAATAAAAGAACCGAACGAAACGACCTTATTAGCTGACTGGCTAACATTTAAACACATTGTTAATATAATTAAGGTTTGGGTGGTTTGTTAAGTTTAAGGTAGGTTGTGACGTGCGACTTGGTGTCGTATTGTTTATGATTTACTATTAACACCCGTTATTATTTGCGCGTTTAACCACCAACAATATATATACAAAGTTTTCGGTGCTGCTGTAGCTACTACTAATAATGATGATGCTGATGATGTTGTTGTTGCAGGTGGTGGTGTTCGTGGTGGTACAATGTTTGGTTTATTACCCTTAAACCTACATCATTTTAATCATGTCACCACCTTGTGACGGTATTCACTAAATCAAATAAAGGCGTCAACACCTTTAGAATATACTTTCGTTTCTATCTATTTTTTGTTTTTTTTTTTTTGCTTAGTTCATGAGATAAATAGAATGTATAGGGTGATCCTGATTTAGTTAACCTTAATACAGATAAACTAAAATGAAACCGAAAAAAAAAAATTTTTTTTTTGTTTTACTTCTTGCCTATTTCTACAAAAATAAATAATAAAAAAAAAAAAAAACAAGACTTGATTGTAGATATTTTGCCAGCACAAGCGTCATTTTTCTTAATTTTCTGTTCGCTACAATCTTTTTTTCTTTCTGTTTTGATATGCTTTGCTTCATTTTTTTTTTATTTTGTGTTTTGCTATGTTTTCATCCCTAAGCTGTAAGCATTGTAAAAAGTATGAAGTAACACAAAACCTACAGCGATTTATTTGTGTAGAAATATTTTTATTAAACAAAACGAAATGTAACAAGAAAAGAAAACAAATACGAAAAACATATACGTGGAATGTATATAGGAAAGTGAGAAGTAACAATGATGCCCCATTGCTTAGCTATTACTCTCTTTAGCCATCAGTTTTCACTTTATGGGTTTTCGCACGTAGTATATTCATTATTTTTGACATGGATTCGACTAGTCTCTAGTTTTTTTCTTTTCTTTTTTTTCATCAAATTCATTTCATTTTTATATACAAAAAAATAAAAATAAAAAATAAAAATTATTTTATTTTTTCTATATTTCGCTAACGAATAGAAACGACGAAACATAAGAAAAACCTTTTTTTCTTTTTTTTCGTTTTACCGAAAGTAGCAATAATTACCAGTAAAATGGAAGACTTATGGTAAAAGTAAAAAAAAAAAAAAACTTAAAGATGAAATTACAAGAACTATTTCAAAAATGTGTCAAATTGTAGAAAATTTCATTTCGAGTAATTATTGAGCGTTGGATGTGAAAAATAATTAATCAAAAAAACCTTAACGTATCAATGTGAATTAAAATTTTCATTAGTTAAATTCAATTTTATTTATGTCTATAATACAAAATTTCATTACCTTTCATTAATTTTTTATTTTAGTGTCATTGTATCACATAATACCACCTGCTTGGTGGTCATTTTGAATATTATAGAAATTTTATCGGATATATCAAATGACATAAATGTAAGAGAACCATAACAACAGTATCACATAATCAAAATTAATTGGAAAAGAAAAAAAAAAACTGAGTAAACATTATCTCATGAAGGCATTAATGCAGAAAGTAAAAAAAAAGGAAAAAAAAAAGGACAATGAAAAAGCTTCTCTCTATTTTCATTTTAAACTTTTAACTGAAATTTCCATTATCCGAGAAGGTCAATCTAGATCGTTTTTAATTAATTTAATTTTTTTTTTTTCATCTTTCCTAATTGATTAAATGCAGTTTTACCATTTTTCATGTATCATACATATTATTGTTGCTGTTGTTTACTTTCCTGTTTTACCACAGTGTTTCTAGAACTTTAGCTACATTACAAAATAAGCTTAATAGCATCGTTAAAGGTTAAGCATCTATAAAAATAAATTACAGGTAATTAGTTTATGTTTTTTCTATATATAAGCAGCGATGAAAAAAATCCGAAAATATATCTGCAAAAAGAAAAACTGTTAACCTAATACATTGGAACTTCAGACAGCAGAAAAATTCAGCAAATAGCAACCAGAAAAATGAAAGCACAACAATTTCAATAGCAACGATACTTGTTGTATACGTAAAAATGTTAACAGTCGAAACAGAGTGGATAAATTCAAATAACACATAATTGCAGAAAAATTTTATTTTTGCTGTTTCTCTATTTTCTATTTTCTTGATTAAAACATAAATTGCCTTTTGTTGTTGGTGTTGCTGTTAGATTATTCTTTAAAATTGTTCTTCTTTTATTTATAATTAAAAGTAAGCCCCCCTTCATTTATTTATTGCTTTGCAAGACAAAGTTTTTTATTAAAAAAAAAAAAAAAAAAAAAATTCTGTTCTTTAATTCTTAACTATTGTGCGGTTTATTTTTTTTTTTTTTTGTAATATAAACTTAACTTACGATTTGTTTATGGTTTTCCATTAGATTTTAATTATTCATTCAAACAATTAAAAATCTCTTTTCATTGGCTTTTCAAACATAAAAGTTAGCTGTGAAAGCATTTTTTTTCTTGTAAACTTTTTTATAATTTTTTTTTTCTGTTTTTCTTGTGGTAAGAAATATGGTAATCAAAGAGTAAAGTTTTATTAATTTTTTTTTTTTCTATGAAAAACAAATGTTGTAGGCTGATAGACAGAAGCCAGACAAATTATTTTTTAAATAAGAAAATAAAGAAAAAAGTTAATCAAATGCATCGCATAACACAAATTAATCTAATAAGATTTATATTTTGTCCCAAAGTGTATATATAAGTGTATATATATATTCTGAAACCCACATGCTGTGTACCTATCAGTTACGATCTTTTGTATGCCTATGCTCTTAATTTAGTGGTAACACCTACACAGGATTTAATAACATTTTGTTGCAATTTATTAAGCAAACGATATAAGATAAGTAAAATAAAAAAACGTTTAAGTGTCAATGCGCTTGAAATATTTTTGTTTTCTTTATATAATACAGGAAAAAAATAGTTAATTAAATAATAAAAATTTCACATGGAAATTTTTTGGTTTTTTCAAACATAATAACGATGTTATTCTTCGTGATATTTAACATTTTACTATAATGCCACCAACATAAAATTTATTAATGAAAAGATTAAAAATTCTCCTAAGAAATGTTAAAGAATAAAAGCAAATAAATTTTGTGACGGCTTAAATAAAATAAAGTCATTCATATTGAAATTCCTCAAGACAATTCCTCGCGTATTACATTATTTATATTCATAAAAAAAAATAAAATATATAAATTTATTACTCTCTTCCACCACTTTTTATTTTTATTAAATATTTCGCAAATTCTTTACTGAATTATTACACCAAAATGATATCGAGAGTTATAATCATCATAAAATATATAAAGAAAAAGTGAAAATAATTTCAGTTTTTTTTAATGCTACAATGGCTTTAGTTGCTTATGCAATGCGAAAAAAAAAAAAAAATCCGCACACAAATCTTCATCATCTCTTCACCATGCATCAACTGTTACGCTTTAAAAATACAAGACATTTGTGTATTTTCGTTAAATTAAATTTATTTCGCTAAAGGTAAATAATCACACATGAACCTCTTAAGAGAATAAACACGAGCTGAAGATAAAGAATATGGTATGTATCATTGGTGTGTATGTTTGAGCAGCTGAAAAACAAAAAGAATGAAATAACGAAAGAAAAGTTTTCCATACAAAAAATATATAAAATGCGTTGTTAGCTTTACGGCGTTAAAATAAATTTTTATTTTATTATTTTTGTTCAAAACAACACAAGAAAAAAAAAAAATGTTAACAGGTGGGTTATTATTTGGTGGTTTCATCTTTTTTTGTTTAAAACATAAAATTTAAATATAAACAAAAATTCTTTAATTTAATTTCTTAACTAAAGTTCAGCGTGGCTGTGCAAATATTTATAAAAGTTCATACATGGAAAATGATTTGTTTTTGAGTGTCTAAGAGTGGCTCAGAGGACTGATCATACAATAAATGAATTAAAAAAAAAGAAAGAGAAAAACTTTTAATCTAATCTGTATTAACGATGGGTGTAAATATTAATTAAAATTACCAAGGTTATAGGTGATTTGATTTCAATGAAACGTGTAACGAAACACAACAGATAACCTTCATTCATTTTTCTTATTAATTGATTAAGAAAGCAAAACAGAAAAGAAGAAGCAAAAAACGTTTTAAAATAATATATTTTAATAGATTTCAATTTAGGTCATCATTTCACTATAATTTTAATTCAATTTACGTCATACATTTACTGTTTTAATTCTCTACTGATTACAATTTTTCTACTTTATTTCTATAACATAACGTTAGCTATAGAAAACGAAAGAATTAATAAAGAAAACAGAAAGAAATCTTTATAACATTATTAAGTTTTTTTTTTTTTATTTTCTCTCCCTTAATAAAGAAATAAAAATAAACCGGTCAAAGTCAAATTATTATTCTAAAAATATAGAAATAGAAATTAAAAAAAGAAACAAAACGGAAATTAAAGAAGCTATGGAAAAATGTTAAATAATATTTTATAAATAGTAATCAAAGAAAAACTGATTAAGATGTTTAACTTGTTTACCTTTATTTAGTTCATATAATCATGAGGTCGTGATAATTTAATGTTTTCGTTTCGTTTTCCTACTTTTTTCTTTTTTTTTTTTGTTTGTTTGTTTTATTTTTAATAATCTCACAACATGATATTTTGTATCCCATGGTTAACAAGCATTTAATAAAAACCAAATACAAAAAAAAAACCATCTGAAATGTAAATTACAGGTAAATATTACAATTTTCTTATATTCTTAGGTGACATTTTTAGACTATTCATGGTTTTTCTATTTTAAGTAATACTGACAGCTATGCTGAAAGCACACAAAAAAAAAGAAGATTTTTTTTGTTTGTTTGGCTAGAACATCAACAATAACCAATGACAACTGTTGTAATATTAATAACTATAATCACAGCAGTATATAACGTTGTAGTGTCACTCAGGTTTATAACACGTATGGATTAACATGACTTAGCTAAACTGAATGTAATTTACTTTACTTTGTTTTGTATGTTTATTCAAATTTATACAGTTATACATGTTTTATACGCGATTTAACTATAATCGTTGATTAGAGGTATTCAGAACGTGATTCTAGTTAAGCCTCCACTTAAATAAAAATAATAATAAAAACGAAATAGCATCGAAAATTCATCTAGTTTCATAGATAAAATGAAATGAATTTCTTAAATTAAACACAGATTTATTCATTTTGACTAAATTTAAATCGTGTCACTTTAAATTTGATTTTGATTTGCTTAATTTTCTTTAAATTTAAATTGACGTGACTAAAATTTGTGCTTTTCTACGATTGCTAATTAAAAGCTTTATGATAAGTTAAATTAGAGTTTAACCTTTTTTTTTTTATTCTAATCCTACTTTTCTTCGTTAAGTCTGAAGAAACTCGATCAATATTGAAGTAAATCTTCGCATACTTTAAATGCATTGATGTAATAAAGAAGTTCTGATGAATTATTATGATTAATGAAACAAAGACTAAGATTATTATTTAAGAGTTTCGAATGCGCTTGTCTTAAAAATATAGCCCTATGCTATATGCTTTAAAGATATTATAGAAAAAAAACACATAGTATTTTGCACCAAACATTTAAACCTACTAATCTGCGATACTGGTAATATGCCTTGAAATGATTAGAAATTTTCGAATTTTATAATTTCCGCTGAGACATAAAATGTTTATTAAATTTCTTCTGATAAATAAACATCATTGAAAGCTTCTTAGCAGATACATAGCATCTGAATGACTGTGTTTATCCTTGTGTATGGTTATACTTGGTCCTAGTTATACAAGTATTTAGAAGCTAAGGTCATACTCATTGTTGATTGATAGCAAAGTATACACCTGCCATTTTTAAGTATTTCCATTGTATCCCATCCATCGTTTGTTGATACTGACCTAGCTTAATCTGTTCCCAGATCAGTATCCTACATAACGTTATTCATCAATTTTGTTAGCGAAAACAAAATTATTCTGTCTGCAAAAATAGTTCCGAAAGCGCAATTGGAAAGTCACCTTTACTACGGTTTTTTTTTTTTTTTTTTTACTTTAACGAAATAAATAAATAAAAAAAAATTATTATCGTGTAATCTGAAGTAAATATATATAAAAAAAAAAAAAAACTAAACTAAATTAAAGCTTCAAAAAAAAAAAAAAATGAAAAACATTCAATGTTTTATTATTTTATGTTATTTTCTCTGTTATCCATAACTATGATAAAAATCTGTTTCATTATTTTGTTTTTATTTTCATAATCCGTTGTTACTTGTTTTTTTTTTGCCTCCTATTATTATTATTATTATTATTTGTGGCTTAAAAACATAAAGGAAAAATACAAAAAAATGTGACCGTGCACACGTTAGCATATTGGAGCTTTTTTTTTCTGTGTCTATTTTTGCTTTTTTATTTTTACTTTCCTTTTTTTTATGGGTTTGCTTTTTTATTTCAATTTTTTTGACTATTTGTTGCTTATTTTATTTAAGCTATATTAATGGCGAGTCATATCCTTTATTTCTTTCATACAATAATATTAAAAAAAAAGAAACACTTTTTCCTGTCCTTAACTATTGTTAATTAGAATTTATGGATGAAAAACGTTTTGTTTCGTTTTTCCCGTATTATTAAAAAAAATTATAAACGTTTTGTTTAAAAGTTTGTATTGTTTACTGTGTATTTAAATTATTTAAAGCTTTCCTGTGCTTTTCAGTTATTATTTTTCCTTATTCATGTCTTTAGAATCGGACGTCTTGAGCGTTTGTCGGATAATTAACATGAACTATTCATTAGAAAATGATTTCTTTGGCGACCAAACAGCAATTTAAATCTTCTCATTTAAAAGAAGATTTCATTTAAGAAAAAAAAACAATTTTTATACAAGGGTAACAAACATTCCTTTGATAATTGTCTTAAATAATCTTAAGTAGTGTTCACTCAAAGCTTAATAATTTTATAAATAAAATCAGTATACAGTTTCATTGTTACAAATGGAGTATTGTCTTAAACATGCATCTTTTACTTTATGTAATAACAGAAAATTATTTCACTAAACATAATCCTTGCTTGCATATTTATTTGCCTCTTTAGTCTACATAACGTCTACATTTTACATTATATTTGTAACTCTATATCACTTTGCTTAACTTTACTTAGCTTTATAGAATTTCAACTGGTTTTTTTTTTAGACAAAACAACAAGCAGACAGCTGTTTACTATTCCTTTGTTTATTCATTCATTTGTTATAACTTTTATAAAATATTTCACCTCATATGTGTTTATATATTTTTTTTTTTTTTGCATATTATTTAACGAATTTCCGTTCTTTTTTTATACTTCAAGGAAATGCTTCAGTTTCCTTCGTTTATACTTTAATATTTCATGTAGAAATAAAACAAAAACAAAAATAATAAAGAAGTAATTTTCGCTTGAAAGCTTAATATTCATATTCATACGTTAATGCTAAAATTGTATAATATTTAGATATAACTGATAAAGTGCATAAAAGTTACATACAAAAGTTTACTTGGAAACACATTAAAAAAACATCATGCTGTACACATTTTGATAATGGAAAATAATATTATTGTTTTTTTATTTAGTTTTTTAGTTTTTAAGAGGAATTTATATCTGTTAAATGATATTTCACCTGTGAAATAAATGCACGAATAGCTCCTACAATATAATGAAATAAATATGAAATGTTCAAGGACGAATACGAATACAAATGTACAAAAATGTAAAATATCTTTGTCTGGCATTAATTGGTGCTAAAATGCAATGCAAAGATTATTCGGTGCTGCAGCATCTAGTCTAATAACTAAATATATAAGACAGCAAGAAATAAGAATTAAAAAAAAAAAAAAAAACGTAAATTTCACTTAAATATGTAGAGTACAGTAATTAATATAGCATAAAATGTGTGAGCACAGCAGACAATCACATAATTATATTAAAACTTAGACTAAATTCACAGGGAAACAGAAATAATATTAAAGTGTCTAGACCATAGCATCACCTACCTATATGTAAATTTCTGCCATCTAACTCTCATTTTATTATTATTTGTTCAAATTAAAGAAACAGAAAAATATTTTCCGTCAATTGCTGCTAAGATTTCGATAATAAAAGTAAATATAATGGTAAAAATAAAATAAGGATTACAACAAGAATAAGGAAAATGGTAATAAAAAGGGATTTTAAAAGAAAGAATACAAGAAACGCTTAGAATGAATCAGAGGAAAAGCGAGAAAAACATTTAAAGATTACAGCTGATACGACACGATAACGATTTAACGTTTTCTTTAGTAAATTTTATTACGTTTTTTTTTTTTGCCATTTTTATTATATGTGCTTTGGTGCCATTTGGATAACGAAAATAATTTACCAAAAATTGTTTTTTCTTTCCTTTAATACTAAATTGTGACATTTATGTGTTATTGCCGAAAATTGTTGACAAAAAAAAAATTCAAGAAAACCATCGAAAATCGCGTAAAGCCTAGTCTTAAACTCAAAAAGTGAAAATGATGGAATAGAAAGAAAAAAAAATATACAAAGCGCTGTAGGCGATTCTTATATTTATTAAAACAGCAAAAAATAAAATAACAAAAACTTTTCATTTTGGATTTTTAATAACGTATAAACACCTACATATTCTTATTACATAATTTCTTTTTTTTCTTTTGTATTATGATTGATTGACTAATTAAAATATATTTTTAAATATTAATTAGTTAGAATGAATTAGAAATCAGAGTAACAAGGGATGGTAAAGGTTCTTTTGTTGGCATTTTTTGTACTGTTTCTGCAACTATTAAGTACGTCGTTTATCTGAAATAAACGCGTAGTTTAACATCTCATCGCTTGATATTCTTGATGCGTATTTTATTTTTGTTTATTTAAAATTTTAGAGTTTTTTTAACTTTTTTTTTGTATAATTTTCGATGATTTTTATAAGGAAATACAAAGTAGAAATAAAACGAAAACAGAAAAGTATTTTGTACAAAATATATAAAAACCACCAAGGTAAATAAAATTAAAAAGTTTGAAGTTCCATCCGAAAAACTTCAAGCTTGGTGTGTAATAAAGTCCGAAACCTTCTTACACCGTACTACTATGGGGATTTTAAACTTAATACAAATGAAACGTTTGAGTTGAAATCATACATCGAACCGAACTTTGTGTCTGCATGAAATTGAATAATCAAAATCCGAAATGTAAAATATATAAAAACCCAAATTCAATAAGCAGTATGGAAAAAATTCCATCATCGATTGATGAATTTGTGCTGCATAACCAAAAATAAAATCTAACGCCAATAACACTCATTATTACAATATAATATTGAACGTCAGCAACACAAATTTAGTTAATAACAAATGTCAATGAATCTCAGTGTAAATAAATATTTTTTAAGCTGTACGTCTCGATTAAATAACACACATGTGTAATACAAACCACGTTAAATAACATAAAATGTCAATGTGGATATATTTTATTTTCATAATAATTTATGCTTAGCATATCAAATTGATTAATATTATTATTTTAATTTCTGCTGAATTAATAGAATTATTTAAGGGAAATCACTCAATCGTAAATACTCTTTAAATTGTTTAAAGCTAAAAAAAAAAAAATGCTGAATTCGCATTAAAAAATAAAAATGTATTAAGTTATGAATAATATCCATGGGACTCGAGTTTTATTTTTATTTTTCTTCCTATTTAAATGATTGCTAGCTATCTGATTCCTAGAATAAAAAAAAAAAAAAAAGCAATAAATATACAAAAAGCCCATTTTAAAAATGTTCAATGTCGTCATGCACGCGAATAGCAGACAAATAAACACTCCGCAACGAACGAAAAAAAAAACTTTTAAATGACAAAAAGAATTTTAAACAACATAAAATACTGGGAAGTTAAGAACAAAACAGCTATAAGCACCAGTGGGTGATACACAGTAACGAAATTATTATTTAAAATACTCAAGTATGTGAGCTTTAACTTCTATTTTGCTGCTTCAGTTTGATGGTATAAAAATTTCGCTTTTCCATTTTATTTTCAAACATTAAAAACAGTAAAACTATTTTCGTTTGGTTATCTATTGTTTAAACCAGAGCTTAGTCAACTTAAGTCTTTTGATAACAAAACAGTTTTTTTCTTCTTATTTTCTTTTAAATAAAACAAAAAAGCAGAAAAACAATAAATATGTGAAGATGAAATTGATTAAAGAGAATAGAATGGTCGCGGGAATTTTTATTCTTTTTCTAAGAGTTTTTTGTTGAACTAGATGTAGGCGTTTATAGCTTTTTGGTTAAAGTTAAAGTGAGAAATAAAAGTATTTTGTTTGCTATAAACAACTGAAATTGTCATGATGTGAAAAATAAATATATTGTTGAATAACAGAGAATAGTTTATGCAAGGAAAAAAAACGGATTTGATGTTGTTAGTCACAATTTGCCATAGCCAAAGAAAAATAAAAAACAGAAAAATAATAAGAGAATTAAGAGTTTTTAGGAGGTAGTTTGGTGGGCGGACGGGGTGGCACTAGTATAAATTCTGTACATTTGTAAAACACTACAATGAACGGCGACAAACAACTGAATTATCTTTTATTATTTTTTATTTTTTTGGTTTAAGATATGGAAGAACTACAATACTGCGACGTGTTTACAAGTATTAAAGATTTACTACAACTATGGTGGCCCAGTGGCGGCTTACAGCTATATTCTATGCTTCTTTTTTTTCTCTGCTGGTTAGTTTGTTTGTTTCCTTTATACTCGTGTGGGCGATAGAAATGTTCTTTTTATCTTATTTTTTATTCTTCAGTTTACTTCGTCTATGCTATTTATACACAAAATAAAAATTACAACCAAAAAAAAAAAAAAAGAGGAAAAAAAGGAAGACAGTAACTAAAAGATGAAGACATTAGCACACCCACTCATAAAATGAAGTAGCGGAACGCAGTGTATAACATCCACAACATCCGCATCCGCGACTTTTATATTTTCTTTTCTTTTTTAGAATCTTTTCTCTTTTCTTTACTTTGCCTTTACTGCCTTTACTGTACTTTGAGTTATTTTATATTTCTATTATGAACTATAAAGAAATTTTTCATACGATGAATACAAAACAAAACAAAATTATTCAGAATGGTCGTAAATACGCTGTTTCAGCAAAAGCTTTTCGCTTTTATTTATTCAGTTTTATTTTTAGATTTGTTTTCCTTCAGCGGGAACAAAAAGTAGAAACATTTTTTTTCTTTTTTTTTTGACAGTGTTTCGCTTGTGTGTATAACAATAACAGCAACAACAAGAATTGATGAAAAAAAAAATATATGTACGAATTGACATGTTGATATTTTAACGTTTGACAGGTGGCTGAGCTGGTTACAGACTGCTGATTGGGTAGTTTGTATGCGTTTTTTTTTCTCATCTTTATTTGTTGTTTATTTAATGCATGGAATTTATGATCAGCTAATCAATAATTTTTCATAAATATTAAAAATGAAAGGGCAACAAAAAAACAAACTATGTTTGGTTAATAGAAAATAATGGGAAAAGTGAATGGCAGCTGACAAGAGATTAGAGTCTAACGCATTATTTTTTTATTTGCTATACTTTTATTATATAAACTTAATCCACTTATTCCTCTTTAAGTGGTGTTGCTTCTACGATTTTATTCAATTATTTATAAATTTTTCTGTGTACCGTGTTTATAGAGCATTGTTTCATCGCACTGTCTAAAAATGTTTTGAAATTAAATTAAAACTGATTAAAGGAAAATTTAAATTCATTTATTAACAAAATTAAAGAGCCAATGCCCTTTAAAATCATTTCATTAAATCTATTTCTATCTACTAATTTGTATCCATTTGTGTTCATTGCTTTTGTTTGTTTTTTTTTTTTTTTTTTTATTTTTTATTATTGCCTTAAGTGAAATCCTAAATTTAGTTTTTAATTGTTTTGTAGCCACATTTAAAGGTTGCTCTGTAATAATTTAAAGATAAAATAAATTTTGAAAATGTTAGGCAATTAAGCACAGAAAATTCTTTTTCTTTTAAATTAAGAATTTTAATTAAAAATTAAATAAGATAATCCAAAAGGTAATCAATTAGCATTTAATTACTGATTTTTTTTTTCTTCGTAAATCTAGTTAAACAGGAGATAAACAGTGAAATATTCTTTTTGGAATATAACTGGGCGTATTGTCGGGAGTAAAAAAGGACAGATGAAATTCATTATCATTTTCTTCCTATATTTAATCAAAATTTTGTTAACAAAAAAAAAAAAAAAAACCTGTTCGGCAATAAAAAAAGCTTAATGCAAACTTTTCTAGTATTATGTTGCATAGCAAATCCAAAAAGCACGTGATAAGCATACAGTATGTAACATTTCAAAAAAATACGAAAAGAAATTATCCAAATTTTCTTAAGTTACTGCAAAAAGGGAAAAAAAAGAAGAGGCATAAAGTAATCTAAGACTAAAAAGGAAAAAAACAGCAAAGAACGCCCACGTGTTGCACAGTGAGCAAGAATAAAACATTTTTTGTCTTCATTTTTTATGTTTTTATCTATTCAAAAGTAACAAAAAAAAAAAAAAAAAAATATCTTTGCATTTTTGGTTTTAAGTTATGTGATGATTTCAAGCCATTTATTAAAGCATTTTATACGCCCATCTGAATTGCTGCTAAATGAAGCCGTTGCTTACCATAGAAAATTATCATTTAATATGCTGATAAGTTTGCTAAGTGATATAAATGTTGATTAATTTATCCGTTTAATTTCAATGATTCAGTATTTTTGCTAGACACGTGCTTATAAAAAAAAAAAAAATGTTGAAAGATATTTTGTTGAAATCAATGCCTTAACATGTCTTGTCGCAGAGTAATCGATCCTATAATTTTGAATTCAATATTTTTATGCTTTGTTAAAGGCAATAAAATCCCAAAAAAAAAAAGACCAAGTAAAATTTTCTACTGACCTGACCTGATTTTATTTTCTGTTTTTTTTTTTCTCTCCTTTTTCTGTATAATTTTGGGTGTATTATGAGAGGGTTTTCGTTTGAAGAGAACCAAATATAATCTAAATAAAGGAATGAATCGTATGTGTAGGCGAATTATAGCATTGATTCAAAAGATGGTATAAGAATAATAATTTAAATGTGGTACTAGAGGATTAAAATTATTAATGGATGAGCATTTTTTTTTTTATGCGATACCGAAAAATTGGTTTTTTCTTCTGTGATTTCTTATGCCAAAATAGACGCGTGTTATCAAAATAAAATGAGTCACGAATGATCATTTTCCAATTTTATTCATTTAATTTGGCATTTATAAAAAGTGTGGGCTTTAAAACTTCAATATTTTTTATTTTTTTTTTTCAAACACGATTAATGCCCATAACCATAACACATTTCATGCAATTACATCTCAAATAGTGTTTGCAGCTTGAATTTATGTTTTCAATTTTTTTATTTTATTTATTATTTTGTTTTGTGTTCGCTGCTATAAATCAACGATTTTGTTAATTTTTTTTTTTTTCGTTATTTTTTATTATTGTGTTTACAATTTATCTTACCGGATGCACCCAGATACATTTTTTTTTTTTTTTTTGTAATGCTAACCCGAAAATCTAATGTTGCTGTTGCTGTTGCAGATTATATATAGAATTGAGAGTGGAATAAAAAAAACACTAAAAGCATGACTACCTTTATATAGAAATAGTAAAAACATAAACATTAATTATAAAGTCACATATGTGTATCGATATTGTTATCATTTTCTACGTTATTATGGTTCAAAATTGTTTCGTTGCATTTTTTGGTTGCATTTTTTTTCTTTGTTAAGTGGATTGCATCTCAGCTGTATATTCTTGAGCAGACCTTGGTCATTCACAGGTTTGCCTAGGCTAGCTGATACGTTTTAGCTGAAAAAGCAGCATTACATGGAAATTAATGACTAGTCAAGATAATAAAATATCCTTTTATACATTTATTTCTTTTCTTTATTATAAATATTGCTATCATAGTTTGCAAAGCATAATACTGTTTTTTAAAGAAATTTTCTAAAGAATATATTGTACTCGTCGTCTTGCATTAATAATTTAATTAAACTATTTGCTCACAGAAAACATGAATAAATAAAATTTGATTAAATTTAATTATTTAAAGTATTTATAAAAACAAAACTTTAAATATGGAAATTAATGAAAATATTTGTCTTTTCCTAAGTGACAAGTCTTTCAGGGATTATAATTTGGAAATACAGTGAAACCTCATACAAATGCATAATTCTGTTATCTATTGTTGAACTTTTGTCTTAGTATTCTATTGAAAATTCTAGGAATGAAAATTTTCACTCAAGTTCAAACATATCCGTTACCTATAAATAATCCTTTGTTTGGTTTTCACTGCGAATTGGAGTAATGAAACAAAACTTGAAACTTGTCAATGCAAGTGGAATTAAAGCAAAAAATTAGTTTCATAGTTAATTAAGATCCCAAGCAAACGTTTTCATTACTTGAGATAGTTAAATACTCTTGAGGAGTCACTGTAATTCAATTTTTATTATTTTCAGAATAAACTAGTTTTGCTTCTAATCTATTTCAAAAAAGAAGACGAAGAAGAAAAAAACGTGAAAACAACACAACAAAATTGTCATAGAGAAATAATCATGGAGCAAGTAAAGTAATATAAAACTTTTTTCTAAGAGCATTCGAAACACCTGCTATAGCGAATTAATGTTATTTTTAATAGCGACATTTATTGCAGTTCTATCAAATTGCAAAAGTTTGCTTAAATATAAGTAGGAATAGAATTAATTCAATACATGGAAAGTCATAAAGTGCCACAAAACATTAATGAATTTTTTGATGAAAAGACAAACACAACACAAAACAAAAAAATAAATTTACATCGCATTGATAGAATTAATAAAAGATTTTTTTTTAATTGTATATTTACACCTGTTGTTCCAAGAACAACGCAAACAAAATATTTAAAATTTGATAACAAAAATTTAATTAAATTAAAAAAAAAAAAAAAATTATAATATTAATAAAAGATTAAATAAATAAAGATCACGATAAGATTTATAAATAAAACAGAAAAAAAATAGATTATATTTTTCTATCAAAGAGAAAAACTAAAATCTTAATTTCCGTATAAGCCACATAAAAGAAAATTAAATTAATTTTTTCATTAATAAAATTTAAATAGATTAGATTTTAAACTTTTATTTTTTTTTTTTTTTGGCATTTATTATTATATTTTTCAATTAAACATAAATATCTGTGCTTGACGTTACCGCGTTAGTTAAATGAGCGACCTTCATGCCACAAAAAACCTATATTTTATGTTAATTTTTGGTTTAAAAAATTTCTTTCTTTTCTTTTTCAATATTAAAATTGGTTTAATTTTGTTATTACGTCACAGTAGGATTTTAAGAAAGTTTTATATATTTTCTACCTGGTGAGCCATAAGTTAATATCACAATATCAAGATCTTGGGGATCTATGATATCACTCATCTTAAATTGTCCTTTTGGCTGTGGTGTTGCTATCAGTAAGGAGAGATGAACGATTATTATTATAGCTAGATGATGCAATAATATTTCAATAAGAACCACCGCTTAGGGCAATCTTTTTTTTTTTATAATGATTTTGTTTCTTATCGTGAGGTTTTAAAGGTTTTTAAACCATCAAAAAATATGATTTCGACTAAATGACACAACTTTAATTGAAATAAAACTAACAAATCGCAAAAGGAATTTAATTTTGTTTAAACAAATATTTAATATTGAAAAAGGATAAATACGGTGAATACTTTTGGAACATTCTGTATAATATAAAACGTTCAAATAATATTCAATTATTAATATTGATTTTATGTTTATTAATAAATTATTAATATAAATATAAAGGGTTATTCTTGTGCCTGTACAAATATATTTCAAATAATTTTCTCTAAATATAGACACACAGTTTAGAAAGAAATTTTATTTCATTTTTAATAAAATAATATTATTAAAAAAAGACACAAATCTACTAAAATATTTATGTTTTTATCTTCTTATTTAATTATATAATTAAAAAAAAATATATACATTGCATACAAAAACAGTTTTAAAGCACATATGTGACTATAAACATATAATGCTGTGCATACATGAAAATTAATTGCACTTGTTCAACAATAAACATTAACAAATATTCGGAAAAGTTATTAAGAAAAAAAAAAATAAAAAAATTATTATTATTATATCAAAAAGTAATAAATAAAGGCAATAACTGACCTAACATAATACATTTTTGATTAGTAAGACAATAAAAAATAAAATTGATTGAAAACTTATTGTTAAAAATGGAGATAATTGATCCTTTCGTTTTTACCAGTAATAACAATGCGTTTATTTACAATGCGCAGAAAAATAAATAATATTTAATTGTGTGGTCGCTATAAATATCATCAATTAATTACAATTCGCCGTTATAAACACAGAAAAAAAAAACAAATAGAAGTAATCTTAATTACACCAATTTCTATGTTAAACACAACGAAATAACATTTTAGTTAACTGTTAAATATTTATTTTTGTTTATAATTTATAAGATAAATAATACATTTTATTAATTAAATTAATACAAGCGTAATTATAGCAAATATTATGATTGATGAGCTTTTTGGTTGCAAGTTTTATAAATATAAAAGGAATAAATTTTATTTATTAAAGCTAATTAATAACTAATATTTATTTTACCCTAGTTGATTGTGGGTAGAAATTTCTTCAATTTCATCGATTTACTGAAAAAAGCGAGTTTTCAGAATATTATGTCAAATTTAGGAAGCTTTCCTATTTTGATGTACAGCCACTTTCCTCAGGCTAATTTTGTTAACACTTGTTGCTTCTAGCGTTCTTTGACTCTTGTAAAACAAATAATATTTTATGTATCAATGACAACTTAGTTATCAATTATTGGTTTATGTTTTCGAATTTTTTCGATCAGGAAATAAAGTCTTTTGCTGCCAGTGCTATCCTAATATGGATCATGTTAAAAATTATATTTCACCATCATATCACAATATATTTGCATGACATTTTGTAGATAAATTCATTTGCATTCATTTGTGTAGAGTTTCTATAAAAATCAATTCAATTCATGAACAGTTTTAATTTAATTAATTTTAACTGGATGAAACATACTTTACAAAGACAATTGTTTTACTAACATTTTAAAGCTGGACTTACAGTTTAAAGTTTAAATAAAAAAAAAAAAGGAATGCTGCCAACAAAAGAGAGTATATCCTAGATATTGGATATCACAATTGTTAAACATTGCAATTAATTTATTTTCTCTATTGCTTGTGTTTATATTTTCCTATAATATTTATACCTTTTCTCTTTCCTATATAACGCGAGTGATTACAAAAAGATTATTGTTTCATCAATTAAAATTAATAATAATAAATTTTAATTATAATTTTTAATGAATTTATTAATTTATTCTATAAAATTTCGTTGCATTGTTTATTGTAAAAAAAAACTCTTTGTTTTATTCATTATTATTTTTTTTTATTTTGATATTTCAGACAGAAACAGATTCTGTGGATAATGCTCATTATATATTAACCAAAAATTATAGAACCGCAAAAACCTCAAAAAAGTAAAAACAATGAGAATTTATATTAAAGAATTAATAAGCACAACAAAGCAATTTGTGTTAATTTAAAATATAATAGCAAGTAGGCAAAAAGCTTTAACCATACATTTTTATAACATTGCTTAATCAAGAAAAGTTAAAAGATTAATTATGAAATAAGACGTTTCTGTCTATATTAACCTTAAATTTTGGTCTCTTAACTAAGTTTAAATTAAAATTTAATTAAATAAAAAGAAATATTTTTTTTTTTTTGCTATCTTACTAAGCTATTTATTAATGCTTTTTTGTAATAATTTTATTTATTTCTGTGTAAACATGTAAATATTATTTAAGGGAGAACCTTTCACATGAAACTTACATAAATTTATTCAATTTGCATGTTTTCGATGTAAACATATATGTTAGTACGTTGCTAACTGCAATAAATACTCAATTAGTGGATGAAGATAAAACTATAAAACTTTAAAACGAAAATAGAAAAAAACTGTTTACCTCGTTTTTCTTGTATTTTTTTTTTTGTTTTGTCTTTATCTCTTTGTAACTTGATGATTGAGTGGTTTTATCGAAAACTTTCAATAAAAAGTTTCGATAATAATGTAACAAGAAATGAAAATCATGTACAAAGTTGTAAATATGGCACTAAAGTTAGTCATGTAAAACCATTTTAATACTTTTAGGAAATCTTTTTTTCGTTTCATTATGGAAATAATAATTTATGATAAGCACTGCCGAATTTAAAAATGAGTTTTATGTAAAATAAACAGTGCACAGTGTAGTTTGGAAATCAATAAGATTCATTACTTGGCAGGTGAACATGAAATACACTGAAACTCTGATACAAAGCTTGTTTTTCTGTATTTCCAAAATTAATAACGAAAGAGACTGCCATTCAAATTATTTATCATCATATTAATATGATACAATACAAATAATTTCAATTGATTTGTTAACTATTATTACAAATTAGTGTTGCAACAGATATCTTCCACCGGCAGATGATATGATTAAAAAAAAAAACCTTCAATTTATGTTTATATTTTTGCTGTTTCATCTGCCACTTTTATATATAAATAAATAATGTTGTTGCTGCTTATAAATATGTTTATAACAGTGTGTTAAACATAATATGATGTCAGACGACCTTAGACCTTTAAAAAGTGAAATATTCTGTGAAATTTCTATTATAGTTAAAATTCATTATTACAGTAAAAGAAAAATCATTTCAAAAGTAACCCAAGTCAATATAATCATAACAATATACAATTTAACAATAAAAAGTTACATAAGAAAAATAAAAATAAAAATAAAGAACTTTTCACTCATTTTTAATAATAAAAACGAAAAATGGGAAAATTACTTTCTGATTTCTTTTTTATATGTTGTATGAAAAAAGAAAATCTTTTCTTTTGCTATAATAAAAATAAAGTGCACACTTATTACACGCCTTGAGAAAAGATAAAGAAGATGAAAAACGATTATTATTATTTTCTTTTTCGTTTTGTTTTTCTTTAGTTTACTTAGTTACAAACAAGAAGTTAAAAGCAGCTTAATACCAGGCGCCTCCACTGGTTCTTGAAAATTTGTTAATTTTTCTTGTATTTTATATTAACAAATGCTTTACGATCTTTATTTAATACTAAGTAAATCATAATTGTAGAAAATATTCGGATTTTTTGTCATTTTCTTTGCTGTTTTAATCTTTATTTTTTTCAACAACAAATTAAATAATTTTTACACCCATTTTTCGTATTTATTTTAATAACATTTATAAACGTTTTTCATTTATCGGGAGGGGGTAAACATAATGAAATTATTATATGAATAATACTCGAAAATAGATTTGTAATAATTTAGTAACTATTACAGAAACAGTTTAATGCAGTATATAGATTATTAAGAGAAAAACTTTGCATAAGTTTAAGACTTTGAAGCGATAGAAAGTTTTTTTGTTCCATAGAAATTACCATTGATACTTGCACGAACAAGTAGATTTCTTATTTTATTATTGAATTATTCGAACAACATATTTATCAGTTTTTTTTTGGTATTTTCTCAGTTCAATTTACTATTATTGGGCACAATGTACGTTTGTTCGCTTGTTATCTACTTTAATTAAAACATTTTATCGATGACGTCATTCATGTTCAAATTTTTTTTTTTTAGAAAAATAAAATAAATTTAGCATTTAATATGCTGTTTATGATATGATGTAACTTTCTTCTATTTCGATTATTTTTCTATTTGTTATTTAAGAAAGAAACTTGAAAGAGCGTATACGTCATCGTTTGTAAAGTTTTTTAACAGAAAAAAATAATTTTTATTTTCGTAGAATAGACAAGCTGGAGTTTTTTTTATTTTTTTTATTATTAATGAATGACAGAATGACAGATGAATATTTCTTGCACCTTGTTTGATTATTATTGTTATTTATTTTTTTTTTTTTTGATAAGAAAAGTTAATAAAGCAGAGATAACAGTAAACATGTTTTATATTTTAATAAAATTTTATTAATAATAATAATAATAATAATAATCCTTAAGCACAATAGAATTTTGGGTGAAATTTATATCATTAAAATATAAAATTAAATGAACAAGAAAATTTTTATAAATTTTACTTAAATATTCACCGTCACCTTATTAATGAGATTACGGAATACAGGTGAACACAACAAAAAAGGATTTTACTAAATTGTTTACAATATAGAAAACAAAAACGTGAAAAAAAAATTATTTTGATAGAAATTATTTAATTCAATTAAAAATAAAAAAAAAAAAATTTATTATAATTTTCGTTTATTTTTTTCGTGTTTTAATTAAAAATTTATTACCTGGGGACGACATTTTATTTTTCTCTAAATATATAATAAAAATTAAATTAAACATGAGTAAAGTAGATTTAGATGAATAAGAAAACATAAATGCTACATACTTTTAAGATGTACAAGAAAGAAACTATGCTACCACCTCCAAACACTAAAATTCAACAAAACTAGTTGTCCTCCCACACATATATAAATGTCAGCAATATATAAAAGAAATGTTTTTTATTTTTTATTATTATTCTACTCTCTTTTATTTTCCTTTCTTCTGCTGATAACAATAGAAATAAACAAACAAAGCTTTAGAAGGAAAAAAAAAACTATTTTAACCCAACAGAGATAAGAATATCGAAAGATAAAGTAATGAAAAAAGAAAACGAACGAACACAATCTACAGGTAGTCAAAAGCTTTAAAAGTAAGTAGTGTCGGTTAAAATATTGAGACATTTCAACATTTTAAATAGGAAAGAATAAATGTAAAAATATCTCTAAAAACCTTAACAAAGCACAACAAAACAAAAACACTTTATTTTACTAAGGTATAACATTCGTTTAAGTTAGACGACGTAACGTTAAAATAAAAGTAAATCCTCATTTCGATCCCCAGGACTCTAAATGGAGCATTTTTATATGTTTAACCATAAAGCTTTTTTACTCTCAAATTTTATTTCTTCAATATTTTCTCTCAATCTCATTATAAATATGAAAAAAACAAAAAAAAAATGGGAAATAGAAATATAATAATATCTGGGCGAAAAAACTATACATTTTGCGTAGTTACTAGTATCCTTCACCTTCTATTAAACTCAGTTGGGTCAGGGACATTATCCAACGTGTGCCTGTAGCATAGAACAAAAGCACAAATACACAACACTATTGCTCTTTTTCTGTATTTATAGAAACTTATTAAGTTTATTTTGTTTCTTCGGTTTTGTTTTTTTTTTTTTATTTTAATTTTATTTCCACTGGTTGCAACGTAATATCAAAGGTACAAGGTAACAAAAACAACAAGTGACAGGAGATTGTTTTGACGACATAAAAGATAGTAATAAAAATAAAATAAATAAAACGTAAATAGTTTAAGTGCAAGTTATATTGAGTAACGAAATGTTTAATAACTAGCACCAACTGCAGAGACATTTAAGAAAAGTTTTTTTTTGATTTTTTTCATACAACTTAGTTGAACTTTTTAGATTAAATGACATTAAATATCTACTTAAACTGTATGTGAACGATAAAAACTTATATTTACCGTGGATAGCATTATGATGTCCTTAGGGAATGGATTTTCTTTTAAGCTATCCGAATTTCGCACTGCTAATATTTTCATTTAAAATTTTTTTTTTCTGTTTTCACATTTAACTAATTAATTAATTAATTTATGGGTTTGAAGATTTTACTTCTTCTTTTGCTTCACTAAATTAAACGTAGAAGGATTCAGTTTACTTTTTTTAATAGGATTTTCTTCATCCTCTTCTTTTTTTTTATTATCATTTTCTTTCGGTAGCCTAAGAAGATATAAAATTTTCAAATTATGCTATTATACGCCCTACACGTGTTCCAATTAAAATTATTAAAAGAAAAATGAAAGAAATGTAAATAAATAAGGAAAACATAAAGTAGAATAAATATTAGGAATTAAAACATTAAAAATTCTAACATATTTATGATGTTAAAAGCCTTTTCATATCCTTTTTTTTTAATTTTTTTTGGTGCATTATTAGAGAGAAGTCGTTAGGGCTCTCGTTTTTTATTTGATATTTTAAGATTTTTATCGGGATTTTTTTTTTTATCCTGTCTATATTTTATGTACTTTATGTACCTGTTTTGTACGTTTATAATACGGGGTTTCTTGTGTAACTATAAAGAACCAACAAACTAATGCCCTACGGCTAAAGAGATAATTTGAAATGAAAACTATTTTGCCACAAAGTTTTTTTTTTTTTTTTCAAATCTTTCGTTTATTCATTTTTCTATTTTTGTTCGATTTATTTTTTTTCTTTATTTAGTATTTTTACTATATTCAATTTCTATAAACTATGCTTTAAGTATATTTTAGTTTGATAAGTGGTTTTAGTGGTTTGACTCTGTAAACTTTTGTTATTAATAAAGAATAAAAATAAAAATATTTAATGCGATTTATTGTGGAAATAAACGTATTAAATAAATAATAATGATAATTGATCTAGATCGTAGATTTATTCTTGAAAGTATTATTAGGAAAAGTAATTTTGAAATAAAATCATAAATTAATAATGACAAGGTAATGAAATTTGTTAGATTTTAACTATAAATTCCTAGTATTCGTAATTATTTTTCGTTATTTGAGTTATTTTTAGTATTTTTTATGAAATTTAGTTTTTATTAATTACAAATGATAGATAGGGTTTTAATTATTTTTAGTAAATAGTATTAGTAACTAAAATAGGCTAGTTACACAATGCTTTGATAATCTCTGAAACATGTCGTTAAGCAAAAGCTGATAGCCTAGTGATTTGCAGATCTTTTAAGAGTTTAGTTTAGTTTTTCATATGACTTCACTTAATCTCAATAGAATGGAGTGAATGGTTACTTTAAACTATTTAAAAACATTAAATTTTACGACAACTACTAGTCGCATCACTGTGCTTAGGTTTAAATTAATTTTGCTTAAGTGGTTTTAAAGTATTGCATCATTTTCAATTCAAGGATTATTGCTTATTCTTTCGTTATGCAAGAAAATACTAGACATGCAGAAAACTTAGATATGTAGAACGCCTTTGACACTGTCATCCACTTATAACAACAAAAAGATTACTCAATTTATTTGCACTCTTATCTGTTCTAACGTTTGCACTTGTTCTTGTTAAGTCTTTTGACTTGTAACAGGTGTCGAATAATATTTGACTTTACTTATTGCATGCTTTAGATTTTCTTTGATTTATTACTTAAATCGAATAAAACAAAAATCATCTTCTGTTGAAACATGACTTCTGATTATAGACAAAGAAGAATTTTCATCAAAAGATTAAATAATTCTGAATGTCTGGAAAATTTTCATAAACATAAAATCATTTTGATTATATCGTAAACAAATGCAATTAAATTTAATTAATATTTCATAACAAAAAAAAAAAAAAAAAAAAAATAAGCAAACAAAACATTTATGCTCTCTTCTCATTTTATATTTAATACAATTATTTTCGGTGACGAAAATTTAATTAAAATAAAAAATTAGATTCATTCAAATAAACACAGCAAATGTCACAATTGCTTTCGCATAAAATTTAATTCAATTAACAATAAATTTCAAGTGGGCAATTTATGTTTATTTTTAATGCTTGATTGAATTTTGAATTAAGTACGCAACAACAACAGCAATGTAACAAAAAAAAACATTTTATTTTATTAACAAAATTGTTACGTCATTATTTGTTGAATGGCAGCAACAACAACAACAAAAAAAAAAACAAAAGGGTGAAAAAAAAAGCACAAACCACAACAAAACAAAAGTGTTTGATTAAATCATGTGAATGCAAACAAAAAAGGCTTAAGTAAATGATTTAAAAGGTTAAATTAGTAAAGTTTTGTGATTTTTTTTTTTTCGTTTATTTAGCAAAAAGCTAAATTAATCAAGCTTACTTACCTCGTTTACCTTTCATTTCTTTTTCAACAATTTTACGATGACATTAATGCTATTAAATATAACCAAAATAAGATTTGTATGCTCACATATCAACGGTTTTTCTTCTTCATGTTTTCTATTTTTAATTTTATTATTTTAACGCTAACAAATTGAGTCCATAACACTAAATGCTTTATTTATTTAGTTAATGTGTGAAAAAGAGCTGAAAAAACACACAATTAAGAACATATGAAAATATTTCAAGTTTGTTAAAAGGTAAAAATTATCGCTGCATACATGGGAATGTAGAATACTCAACGTCACTGTACTTTGGTTTATGTTTCCAGGCGTTTACATATATATATATATATATGCGATTAACGTTAGACAAAAAAAGGAATACAACGAAAAAAAAGAAAATAAGTAAACCGAGGAATTAATTCGTTATAATGCTTTACAGTAAAATACTGTGACTGACGCCAATAAACTAAACTGTTTGCACCTATAACTCCACCCACACTTAAGTAAATTCAACAAAAAAAAAAGCAGAAAGCTAAAAACTACAAACAATGAATTTAATTAATGATGCAACCAATTAAGTTTCAACAACCATAAAAGCATAATTTTATTACTATTTAAACATTGTGTTATCTTTTAAGCTTTTGTGTAAACATTCATAATGTAATTTTCTATTCTTAGAAATAAAACCGTGCTGTTATAGGTAAACCATGAGTCGTTTTGAATAATAAAAGTGAATTAATTGGCGACAATTATTGAATTATGAATAATATTGATGATGACAAAGCGACGCTATAGCAATAAAAAAAAGAAGTAAAATGTTGTTAAAGCACAGACAGAAAAAAAAAAGTTTCTAATAATATTTAAATCTAAACATGCAAGATTACGTGACTAAGTCATAAAAAAGTGGATTTTCTTTGTGCTTTCCCTACAAAAAAAAAAAAACGCAACATGATGTAAAAATAGCAAATAAACTAGAAGCATTATTCTATCAACAGGATGCTATAGCTATTGGCAGCTTTGCAGTGTTTTTTATTTAATTATTTGATCAACAAATAGAGAATTAATTAAATTATATTTTAACTCTGTGAATACATACAAAAAAAACGCTTTAATCTATTATTAAACAAAAAAGTTTAAAAATATTATGTAAGAAAAAACAAAAAAAAAGACAAAGTTGAACATGCTCTCTATTAAGTGCAGGGCGTACATTGAATAATAAATATTATTCTGTCGTTTAAATAAAAAGTTTCGCAAAAAAAAAAAAAATACGCTGCTTAATTCGTATTAAATTATTTAGTTTAAAACTTTTTCAATCAATAACAATTTTCAATCACCTTTCGTTATATTCGTTTGATTAGAATGCTTGACTGATGAAAACGAAACTGCAATTTTGTATTTGAAATATATTCAAGGAGAACTAATACTATTAATCCGTTTATTATGATTATTGTAAGTTCTGAAGATGGGAGAAAATGTAAGATAAAAAATATTATTATGCGAGTAACGTGAAAGGTCTCACGCTTATTACTGCAGAATAATCGTAAAAATGGATTTTTTTTCCCGATCATAATATTACTAATATTTCGGAGGCGTTAAAGCTCAACGAATATTTCCTATCAATTTTTATATAATGTTATTAACCTACTCAAGCTAAACATTATTTTAATTTATTTATATTACCTGATATTTCGTTATTATTGCTTTAGGTTTTTATTGTGCAATAATAAAGTCACTCAAAACGATATAACAACGCGTATTATACAAAACTTTTATAATTCAGCGTTAACAATAAAGCCGCATTAATGCATGTAAATTAAATTTAATCATTATTATTGTTAATAAAAAAAAACCGTTAAATAACCGTTGAAACGTTGAAAATAAAAACAAAAATATTCTCTAAAGTTATAATTTTGCTTATTTAAATAAATTTAATACAAAAAAAACAATAAAATGTCAGCGATTAAAACAAATTTTATTGAATTAAAAAATATAAATTATTTCAATTTAATAGATTAAAAAACAGCAAAAAAAAAAATATTAACAAGGAATAATACAGTGAAAAAAACAAAACCGAAAATATGAAAATAAAGGTAAACTAGGTGTAGGTGTAGGTTGATAATATTTTTTTATTATACAAAATCTAAGAATCATTCTTAATTTAGCATTAAGAAAGGAAACGAATAAAATAAATACATTCCGTTGTACGTTATAGCAATAACAACGTAAATTCGGTAACAACAGCAGGTGTTTAAATTTAATGGTTGGGTGAATTTATTGAATCGTTAAATAAAAATACAATAAAAAGTTCGAATAAAAATAAGAGAAATTAAATGACGATAAATTTAACAAAAGCAAAACAAAAAAAAAAACAATATACTTGAGATTAAGATGATTTAAAATCGGTTAAAATATTAATCCCTATGTGAGAACATTTAAACATTAAATTTTATTAAAGTGTATTGTGATGAAATTTTTTAAGAATCTTTAAAAATATTTTTGGTGCCTGAACAGTGGCGTCGCTAGAGTTAATGGCACATATGTAAAGCAACAAAATAAAATTAAAAAAAAAATGCAGAAAAGTACATTGATGGTTATCTATTTTCAGTACTCCTATTAGAGGAAAATTACTTGACAAAATGAGAGAAAAATTCAATAGGGTTTAAAGCAAAGATCTCAATAGCCAAAAGAGCGTTATATGCTAAACTTTTACTATAAAACATATGAATATTCTAAGAGAAGTCTAAGCCATTATATTCATAATTTGGTAGAAATTGCTGGACGAAAATTCTGAAAAAATATTTGAATTGTTTTGCAGTTTTTGTGAAGGTAGAAGATAATTTCATGTGAAATAACGTCATGCAAGAAAGGAGCATGTATTGTCGATTTAACTATAGACTCTAGCAAGGTTTTGCTGCTTAAAGCTATTTCTATATTTTTGTTACCTGGTGCAGACCGCATTCTTATAGCAACGCCGCTGTGCTAAAAGCAAGTATGCCATGATTTTTGCCTTAACTCTGTATTCAATCTCGATTGATACCTTTCAATAACTCACGATCGATCTTATTAGTGGAATTTTTTTATTGGAAGTGTGCGAAAACTTGAAAAACCACTTTAGATTCAGGTTTAAATTAAACGTGTTAAAGGTGAGAAAAAAAAATTCATCAATTAAACAATCTAGTTAAGCTATGTTCTGCTTCTTATTAGACTCAAATTTCTTCTTTTTTTTTATAAATCTATCGTGAAGTATTTCTAGCTGATTATTGCTGATAAGGCAGTTATTCTTTGAAACAGCAAAATGGCACCATCAATGTGATGAAATGTGATAAATCGGTTGTATAAAATACACAAAATTAACTTATTATCAAATAATGCTATCCGATTTCATTGTATTAAAAATAAAATTAAAAAACAAAAATGAAAAAAAATCCACTTGAATGACACTTGAGAATTAAAAATTTCATTTCGTTCGTTGAAATCCATGCTTCACGATCTACAATCATTATCCAATCAACTTTAGCGTGTTTTTATGTACTTTTGATTAACCTTTTAATTACTTTGAATTAATTATTTATTTATTTTTCCTCACTCTTGTTATTTGTGTAGCATAATTAAACATCGGGAATAAATATTAATTAAAGTTTATAAAAAAAAAAAAAAAAAACATTATTATGCAATTGTAGCTTAAAGGCAAATAAAATGATTAGTTAAAGAATGTCGAATCGGATTATTCTAGTATCTAATCCAAATGACAAAATAAAAATAAAATAATTGTGTGTGTAAATAAATGTAATACAATTTAAACATAAATTAAAGCATTACAAATAACACGTGCTATTTTGTTAAATAAATTGTTTGCTAGAATTGAATTTCTTTCATTTCTTATACAAAAAAAAAGAAATTATTTATTTATGCCTTGATTTTGGTTAATTTTTCGATAGATTTTTGTTCTTATTTCTTTTACTGACTTTGGAATTGTCTTTTATTTTGTAAACAAAAAAAAAAAAAAAAGAAAAAAAAGAAGCAAATACAAAAAATCAAGCAAAAATACGGTTCTATAGATTAATCAATTCCGCCTACACAATCAAAACTAATTTTTTTTTCCTTCATCCGTATTTATCATTTTTTTTTTTACTTCTCTGTATCTTGTCTATTATGATTATTATTATTATTATTATTATTATTATTATTATTATTATGGGTAAAATTAATTTATTCTACGCATTTTACTTGATTTAATTATGAAATCATTATTAATAAACATTCGGATATTTTTTCTTTTATACATAAAAAAAACCACCTTTAAACAACACAATACTAATTAAGTTCGAAAATTAACACATAATCAAAAGGATCCGCCTTCTAGAAATCGCTTTTTTCCATAATGGCTTTCAATTTAATTTATTTTTCTAAATTATTATACCCGTAATTGCAAATATTGCAGCATTAATCTAGCAAATACAGCAAGTGAAAACCACATCAAAAACTGATAAATGCTTTTAAAAAATTAATCCATAATTGATTATTGCATTATTGATTTAAGCATATAAGATAAGATATATTTATTAAAAAGAAACTAGTAAAAGCTCTTTAAAGTTTTTCTTTTACCATTGAATAGCAAGCTGCAACTAAAATTTCCATCTGATGATTTTTTTTCGTGTTAATTAAATATTCATGATTAAAAAATAATTTTAAAGCACAAAATAAGCTTTAATGAACTTCAAAACCATTTAACATTATTCAGCTTGTAATGCATATAGAACAATTTTGCTGTAAATTTTTTTTTTAACCATTTTCCTTTTATTCCGTGTATATCGGCGGGTTCATTTTTATAAATAAAAAAGAAAAAAACTACATGAAACTACGGATGACGTGTTTAATGATTTATGGCAAATTAAAACGATAAATGTTAGTAATTTTCAGGTAATAAAAAAAAAAAAATTTTTTTAAGAGAGCTAATGATTTGATTAGATAAGGGTGGTTGTTCTCCTATATTTCTCTACGTTTATAATTATGATTAAATTACGATAATTTTTCCTTTAAAATTTTTCTTAATAATAGTACACTGTACAGGTTAAATTTAATATTTTACGTCATCGCGATAATTCAGTTTATACAAAAAAAATAAAAAATAAAAATTATTTTTAGATCCATGTTTCTTATTTCGATTTTTTTTTTTTTGCTTGATTTTGCTGTTATTTATTTTTGAACTTGGACTTGGGTGACGTTAACTTGGAAAATTCCTATGTTTATTTTCATAAATTTATTGAAAGCTATTTAGACATTGCTTCCTACTCGTATAGCTTAATTTTTTTTTTGCTTTATTCACTTTACTAATGAAAATGTAATTAAAAAGTCTGCGCTTTTTTGTAATCATGACAAATTTCTAATTTTAATCTAATTATAATTTACGTTATTACGCTTGTATTAATTTATTTTTTGTATTTGTGAATAGTTATTTTTATCCTTGAGGTCTCATATTACACGATTAATCGGTGGCATTGAAATGATTTAACCTGTGCAATGCATTGACGTTCGCAACAAAATTATTTTCATTACAAAAACGTAACCAAACTATAGAATTAATATTCGAGTATATAAGAACGCAGATTTTAACCAAAATTCCCAATGTTATCTTGAAATAATAAATTATTTAAGGAAGTGGCCTTATAGAAATATCATTTTCGGGTTGCTGATTGCTCCTTGCGGCAATCAATTTTTATCCTTTTCTTACATTAAATTTTACAACTTGCCTTCCCAACAGCATTATCCCATTATTATACCAATTACACTTGATTTGTTAATTATTTAAAACTATCAATATTTGTATATTGAATCCATGCTAGTGGCTAGCATTCATTTTATTAACATTATTGGAAATTTATTTCGATACGTGTTGAAACATTAAGACCTTTTATTAGCAATAAAAAAAAACAGACTAAAAAACTATCTTAGCACTTTATTTTCCTTTAGTTTCCCTTACTGTTGTTATTGATTATTTTATTATCTTTTCGTTGTTTCTAAACCAAACTGTCTAGTGGGTTTATATTTTTTTTATTATTGGTATAATACTTTGTTTTTCAACTAAGGATACGCAGTAATATTATTGACTGCTTAGTTAACTTAAGTTACCACATAAATAATGTACCTGACAAGCATATTAATTATAAAATAAATAATTTTCCCCTGAACATTTACTATAATCATAATCATAATCATAATTCGACGCTTTTTTTTTTGTATTCTCTTCATTTCTATAAATACACAAAGATTATTATTTTATCGACTAAACTTTAACAATTTAACTGCGCAAATTAAAAGACAAAGTAAATAAGTTTAGACGTTAAGCGAATTCTATTGTCACCGCCGTGTTATATTTCTCGTTTCTTTTTTTATCATTCGTTCCTCACCGTTTGCAAAAGTATTTTTTATTTTGTTTTATTGTTGTGTATCCTGAATAATAATAATAAACACGATGAAAGGAGAAAGTTAAATGATACATATATAGAATGAGTTGATAATTTTTTTCCTAGTTTTCAAATATCTATTTTGTATACTTTTTATCCCTCGGCAGAGTGACTAACAATCAAACGAACCTACAAAAAGAATAAACGAACAGTAGTAAAAGTTTAAAATTATATGCTGTACCTCATATTAAGTTAATTCTTGGTAACACTTAACTGAAATAAAAAAAATTGTGTTGAAAAACAAAACAGAAAGATAAAAACGGGATAAAAACAACCCGCGCATTATTTGATTATGTTAAACGTGTGCGCGCTGTTTTACATATGTAAACGAATTACCATGAACGTTACTAATATAGAATATAAAGCAGACAGTTTTATATATAGATCTACCATCTGCTAAGCTTTATGCTTATCAAACTAAGCTCTTAGTATCTGTCTAAATATATTGTTAAGTATGACCAGCATAGGATTTTTTTTTTCTCTGCTTTTTGGTGTAATGCATTGATAATTTTATGTCTTTATCACGAGAATCGTTGCACTTGTAAGCAACACGTCAAACATTTTATTATTCATACATATATATGCATTGTTGTTTATGGTTAGTGTTTTTTATATACGAAACAGAAACCTGTTATAAATGTTTCACAAGTAAACTGAAAAACTGAAGGGGTTTTGCTGTCATTTTTAAATTTTTTAATAACGTACACCAATGATTACATTATGTGGTTTAAAGACGCAACAAGAATAAGAGAAACAACATATGGGATTTTTTTTTTCTTTTTCCCTATATATGCGGTTAATGCAGATACTTTTACACGAAGGTTTAACACTTCAGGTCAACACTTTGAATATATAATCTTACTGTAGCCTACACTGGCATTATGTTATTACACTAGAGACATGCACACATAATATATGTTTTGCCATGGCTCAAAAAAGCATTTTGAAAAAGCACAAGATACTTGTAAGAAAATTTATTCTAAAACTATTTTGATTTTAAATATGATAAAAAAAAAATAATTTCACCTTTATTTATTCATTTATGCAAGTCTCGATGATGCATTTTTTTTATTTTGTCTGTTCTCAGTATATTTGACAGGCATATTTGCATCACAACAACCAGATCTGGTTATGGTAAGTAAATATTTTTGCATAAATTTGGTGAATATGTTTAAATATGGTTAAAATGTGTTCAAGTTAAATAATATTATTAATAAAAAATTAAAATGTACACGCAAATTATATATTTATTATTATAAAGTTTAAGCTGCTTTTTTTTTTTCTTTTTTTTTTAATAAAAATTCTTAATTACATAAAGAGAAAGTTTATAGTTTCTACTTTATTAATATCAAAGTGTAGCCGAGAATGTATGTGCATTAAAATGATGATAAAACGTTAGTGTTTTAAGGCTGTTCTTAATTGAAACATTAATAATTATTTAAGTTTTCTCTATATTTAGAAAATTTACATTTTCACTTTGTTAGTTCTCTGATACGACTTTGGTTGATGGTTTATTGTAAAGTTTTGTAGCATTTTTAGGGTTTTAAGATTTTCAGTTGTACTGATTATTACTAAATATTTTAAATATCGAATAACAACTAAATCATCATGCATCCAATATATTTATTAAAAATTTAAAATGAACTAGAAAACAGAGAAAAGTTTATCGGTTTTCCTTTTCAAAGGGTTTTTGCTTTTTTTTCTTTTTAAATTTTAATATAAATTATTAGGATACCAATACAATAAATGTGCATGGAATAGCGGGTAGTAAGCTTAAATTGCGGTTAGATAATTTGTCATTAAGGTAATTGTGAAAAATCAAAATTAGGACTTTTTTTGTAATACATAAGAAACTTTTAATATTTTATTAGTAGAATAAAGATTCGGTTGAAAAAAATTAAATTCATCAGTGTTACACCTGGGGATTTAGTAAGGTTTTATTCAAGTTAAGTTGATAAGATAACAAAGATTTAGCGTAAAAAAACATAAGAAATAGAAAATCTGCAAATCATAACCATGTGAAAGTATTAATAAATTAAATTTATTTCATAGCATCAAGTCAAATATAAAATTACCCTGAAAAACCCTGGATGATTGTAATTGGAGATGGATCGGACACATCATATTTTGAAACCCTAGCTAAGTGGGTTGATCTAAATGGCTTTTAAAAATTGAAATCTACTAGGAATACAGAAACCGCTGGTAACCTATGAATTCCTCGAAATTGTTCCGGATCAAGTTATATTTTCAGAATAAAATGAAATTTGATGGAAAATTAGAATTCCAAAGCGTAAATTACATAAAGATGATAAATAAAATTCCAATTAGAATAATTTTAATCAGCTAAGTAACATGGCACGGCTATTTTTAGTGATACAAAAATATACTTTTTGAAAATAAATAATTAATTTTAAATTTTGGTATTTAGAAATTTATTAAATTTGTTAGTTTTTCCGTATACGAAACCTCAGGAAAGTACATTTTATTATAAACTATTTATCATTTCTATGGTATTCTTCGTAAAACCATTTTTACATTTTCTAAACAAAGTTAAATAAATAATTAAATATTGTATTTAGATAAAATCATCTAACAAATGTAAATAACATTAAAATTGCAGAAATATAATGTGCATTATATAGTTTATCTCTATTGAATAACCTGAATACAATAAAATTTGTTGTTAAATTAACGGATATTTCTCTGCATATGTTTTTGATGTGGCAAGACAAAAACGAAAATAAAAATAAAAAAATGTTTGTTAAATTTCTACACAGAAAACATTATAATTTTTGGACATATGTTAAAAGCTTTTTGTGCTTTTTAAACAATAATAAATCTAATAATACAACGTCTAGCTATCCTTTGAATTTATTTTGTTCTTGCAATCGATAAACATATCAAGTATTTTTTTATTTTTATTTTTTAATTCGAACAAGTAAATTTTGAATAACAAAATATTATTATTATTCTTATTGTTAACTATTTTTTTTTTTTTTTTAGTTTAAGGAAGGAAATATGAAAAATATTTTTCATATCCATATTCACTACAATTAAGTACGAAAAAGATGTAAACATCAACAACAACAAGATAATAGAGATGCGATCAACAAATAAATTATTTATAGTTTCACAGTGATGCATCAACATTATTTGTAGTGAGTTAAAAATAAATGAATAAAAGAAAGAAAAAAAAAAAAAAAACTTCAAAGCTTCAGGTGTAACAAAATGCTTAAATAAAATATCCTTAATCGATTTTTACACTTGATTTGTTTATTTTACAAACACATGATGTTTGCTTATCCAATTAAATTTTATTACTATTTTTAGCTATAGAAACCGAAAAATATACAGGGGAGCATAATAGCTTTTAATAAGGAAAGTAAATGAATACCTTTAAACCTTAAATCAACGAAATTCAACGACCTATGATATAATTATCCCTTATGTTTAAACATCAAAACACTTAAAAATCAAATCTTTATTACGTTTGTATAAAAACCGAATAAAAAATCCTCAAAACTTTGACCTACATTTTATATTGCTATGATGTGTAACACAGCTAAACGAATGACAGGTTTATGATAAATTTTAAACCCGAAATATAAATAATTTGTTAACATTAAACAATAAAGAATAAAAGTTATGTCAATATCGCAGTTGAGTGAATAAATTCACTATTGAAGCTATAACACTCCCTAACCACCTCTTTGTCATTCCATATGAAAATTGTTTAACGTTACGTGACCCGAAACGACGTCAATCAACGAAATTATAAATAATCAGCAAAGTGAAAGAAAAAGATGATGATGACGATAAAAGTGGCAGAAAACACATAAAGCAAATTTCTTTTGTTAAATTAATTTATTTTCTTGTTTTGAATTTATCTTGATAGAAGTGGATAGAAATTATAAAAAAAAAATTCTTTGGTTGTTTTGCTCACTGCTTTTTTTTACTTTATTTTTACCTCTTAAGTAGGTATGAAGTTTCATAACATAACGCTGCTATTATTTTACAAATACCTATTTACTACCTAATAAAACAAAATAGAAAAAAAGAAAAACCACGCATAATGAATAATTAAGGATACATTACCAAATAAGGCTATCATGACGTTACTATTGTTGTTGCTATTGCTGCTGCTGCTGCTGCTCGTTCTTTCTTTGATACAAAAATTATTTCGTTAAAGAATTTTTTAAAGAAAAAGCAAACGAAATAGTTTGAATGAAATAAATATTATCAATGGCATAGGGTGAAACAGTGTTTTTTTTTTAATCCTAAAAATATCAAAGTGGTAAAATATTCATGTGTTTTTTTTTTGTGGGAAATTGATTTTTCTGTTGAATTCATTTACATTCCATAAGATTTCGTTTTTTATTAATGTGAATGCTTCTAGAATATTTATACAATGTGGTTGAATCCTTTTTACAGCTTTTAAAATCCTTTGCGTAATTTTTATTATTATTTTTTTTTTGATAATTGGATATCATGGGAAAACTGTTACTCAGTTGGCTTTACAATCAAATGTGTCGCAAAAGCACAGCTGAAGGAATAATAAAATAACGACTGATTTATCAAAATCCAATTAAATTTTGTATAATTGGCAGCTGAGACTTATTTACTTTGAAATTAAATTGATTATACTAACGAAAAAGTATAATTCAAAGCAATAATTTTATCAAATAAGACAGTCTTGAGTCACTTTTTTCAAATTTTGTTCGCTGCTTTTTTAGCCTAAGGCTTCCTTGGTGACTGTTTCCCTGCCTAAAGAATTATCACGATATTACAGAACAACTTTGTAAATACAGTAGATCAACATATAATGCGATTATTATACAAACAAATTAAGCTGGAAAAAAATTAATTTTATTATGCAACGAAATTAATGAGTCACACTGTAACAATGAATATTTAAAAATTCATCAGGAATTAACACATCAAAACTAATACATTGAAAAAATAAATAAAACAAAAAAGTTTTTCCTTCAGCCATTAACATAATTAAACAAAGCAAAAATAACAAAAAATAACCGCGTAATATTATTACTAAACATTTTGTTATAATAACACAAAAATCACTTAACACAAAAGAAAAAATAATAATAGAAAATGTAGAAAATAGTAAAATAAAACGGAAAAACAAAGACAGAAAAATGATTAATTATACGTTTTATATATATATTTTGACGAATAATTTCGTTAAGTAAAGTAAAAATTAAAAGAAACAGAGACACAAACAAAAAACTCCATTCATAAATAATCAAAAATTATTGAATAATTATTTGTTAAAAAAAAAAAAAAACATTTTTAAGCTTTAATAATAAAAAAAAAAAAAAATGTATTACAAGTGACAACGCCCTTTTGCAACCGTTTGCTGAGGACACAAACAAAAAATTGATAGAAAAAATAAAAACGAAAAATTCCGTTGAATTTTGATTTATTTATTTTAGGAAAAAAGATTTTTTTTAAAATTATTTATTTATTAGAATTGTAGAAAACAAACGTTGTAGGTATATTTGATATGAATAAATCACTTAACTGATTTGATCGTTGAAACATTTTATAAAATAAATAAAAATCCGTAGAGAGTAGACTTTTTTCGAATTTGCATTTAATCTGTGAACATAAAACAGTAATTATGCTCAGCTAAACGAATAACTTTTGAACTTGTTCGTCATCACATTAATTGATTTTCAAAGGTTAACAAAAAGCTTAATAATCCGATATAAATTTGAATAATATTGACAAGTTTAACGTATTGTCTTCTGTATTATCCCCTATCAACTATAAATTTTTTTATTGACTAGTCCCTAACACTTTGATCAACAAACAAAAAAAAATCTGAATTTATCAACTAGCTAGCTTATTTCTACTACTTTGACATTCTAGTCGTGTTCCCACAGAATAAACAAAAACCAAACGAAGACAAATGTCGATAAAATTTTTCCCAAATTAAAATTAAAAAAAAAAGAAGAAAAGAAAACTTTTTTGAATACACAGGACACGTGTTCAAAGTTCAAATACATATTAAAATCCAATTTATCTTCAAAAATGTTTCTTTCTTTTCCTTTTTTTCGGAATTCAAACCTCATTTATGTCATTTATATATCTAAAAAAAAGAAAAGAAAAAGAAAAATAAAGGCGTAAAGGGAAAATAAAAGGTAAAGATGACTGAAATATAGAATAAGTTAGGCATCGAAAATAAATGTTTTATAAATAAACCGAATCTAAATAATAATATTTTGCCTATTCCTTCAACTAGACATTTTTTTATCACTTGGTTATCAAATATATGGAACTTACAATTATGAACTTTTCATGCTTACTAAGAGAATAATTTTCTTTAATTATATAATTAAAGGAGTTGTTTGGAAAGTAACTGGATGAATAATTATTATAATTAATTTCGTTGTATCGTTGCATATACGAAAAGCTTTTATTATCAGTGCCGTAATAATATATTGGCGTTAGGATTAGATGTTTAATTCATCCGTCAAACTAGTAAATGCATTAAAAAGTTACGGATTTCTCTTGTCAAATAAAAATTAAAATTCAGCGATAAATTTTACAACGCATGTTACAAAATAAATTAAATTTTCCTTACGAATTCAAGGGTATTTTCCGTGATGTTGCTGCCACTCTGCAGATGATGTAGTTTTTGTTGAATAAAGCTATTCGATAATATCTTCGATTACCAAAAATGTTTAAAACTAAGTAGATTAAACGGAAACCTTTCAGAAAAATAATTTTCCAGTAATTTTGTTGAAATTAATATTTCGGGCAGAAACCAAATTTACCATCTTCTAAGAAAAATCTTTAAACTAATTTTCGTTAACTATTGGTTTTAACACACTTTACTCCACATCCATATCAACATAACGATATTTACAAAGGGCACAAAAAAACTTTGCTACATCTCTGTATCGACAATCGACCCAAATAATATTTCTAGCAGAAGTAAAAAAGAAACAACACAAAAACGTATTAAAGTAATTAAATGTTAATATTAATGAAACATAAAACAAACAAACAAAGAAACAAAAAAAAAAAAAACTTCCAATAGTGTGTAGGCGTTAAGAAATAGATTGATTATAAAATGCTGAAAAAATTAAAAAAATAATCAACAAAACATAGCCTAAGGGTTAAAATGTTAATACTAATTATTAAGTGGTTAAAAGTGATGTTACGTGTTTATTTATTAGGTTAATAACAGTAAAACCGAGGTAAAATAATAATCTTTTATTAGAAATAACAAAAGTATGGTAAAGAATGGGAGATGTAATAAAAGTTTCGTTGGTTATAATTCTACATTTTTTTTTATTTTCATCATACAAAGGTTAGATAATTAATTAAATAAAAAATAAATGAGAGAGAATTTCAAAAGTTTTTCTTTAAAATCAGAGAGATAGAGAACGATACAAAAAAAAATGTATTTTTCTGCTTCCAGTCAATTGCATGTCACGATAATCATAATCTAATGGAAAAATATGTTCAAAAGTACACAAACAAATCTTATTTACATTTATTTGTAAACTTTTTTTTTAATATTATTTGTTTGTTTGTGCTTTTATGTTTTATGTTTGTGTCCATTAATATCTGCAAACATAAATTTTGTTTATTTTATTTATTTTATTTTTTTTTTTTTTTCCAAAGAAAAAACTTTTCCCAAACAGTACATTTGCAGTTGTAATGAAAAATCTTTTTTCTTCTCTTTTCTCTTTTCTGTTTTTTTTTGGTTTTTCAAAGTTACAAAATTCAAAAAACATATTTAAATAAATAAAAGAAAATAAATTATGTAAATATGTTATTGCTTTTGTGGAATTATTGATTTTATTTTGTTAAATAAATTAATTTTTAATCAAGAAATGTTTCTGGTTGTTGTGTAACGTTGTGTGTTTCGTACCTAATCTATTGTAATGGAAGCTTTACCAAACATATTCTTGAGGTACCTTGAAGTAAATTTTAGACACGACGGAAAAATGGTTATTGGATTTCAAAAAATATGTTTAACGCTGACATTTGTAAGAATTTCGAACTTTGAAGTCTAGATACGAATATTGGATTTTAGATATTTGTGGAAATTGAATTTAAAGGATATTAAATTTGGGATAAAAATCGACCAGTTTATCACGGTATGAATAAAAAAGTCATTTTAATACTTCTCGGTGTGCACCTTATCAATTTTGACCGTGCGCAATTGTTCTCATTACAAAGAGTTTTTGAAAATAAGTTTAGGCCGGTTATTCCAATTAATTTTACTTAAAAAAAAAAAAAATAATAATATAAATGCCGATAAAATCTTGTAAAAGTCACAATAGAAATATTTCAAAGAACTCAACTTTTCTGTAAAACATGGGCGCTTATTAACCGCAGGTGTGTTCTTATCATTTTAATGTATGAAAGGTTAAAAGTCACTGTTACTAATGTATCTGAATTTTCAAATTTATTTTTTTTATATGCAATTTGGCTTCATTATAGAAAATTTAATGCAAATGGTTGCTACATAAAGCATAAAGAATTTTTTTGAAAGCAGGTAGAAATTAAAACAGAAGAAAATAAACTTTTAATGAATATATATATGAAATATGGAAAACGGGTGTGTCCTGCTCACAATATAATACAAAATCATAAGTATTTAATATTCATTAATATATTTTTCTTATGTTTGTTTTATATAAAATATCGTCAAGCAATCGTATTATGTTACAAATACAGAGCAATACAATTTTTAATGATAATAATAATTAAAAATAAAGGTAAAATTAGTAATAATTTTAATGGAATTATGATAAAATTTCTAACCTTGTTTTTTTTTCGTTTCTTTTTTTTTTTTTGTAATTATTTTTTAATTGTTTATTAATCTTTAAACATCGAAATGTTAGAATTGTACGTGGGCGACGTATATATGTTACATGGAGAATATAATAATACACAATTTGTTTTTCATTTTCTATTAATAAATCATATATAAGCTCATTATTATTATAATATTTTATTGTTAATGTTGCTGAGCCATATTTTAATTTATTTAGTTGAGATTTTATTTTTTTCCGAATAATTTAATCAATAAATTTGATGCTTCTAAGAATACGCAACACAAATCACCAATTAACAAAGGCAACTGGTAATGAAATTTAATAATTTAAAGCTCATGACCCAGTGACTATGCAAGCGTAAATAAAAAGTGAACAACCTCTTATATATTAGAATAAAAAACTGTGCACAGTTGGTGTTCATATTGAAGTATTTTTGAAAAATTTGAAAAAATTAATCGCAATATTAAAGAATGATGAAAACCGAAAACCCCATCGATTCATGTTGGTCTCGGAGTGATAACGGTCAACTTTTATTCTCATGTTGTGAGTAGAAGTTTATTAAAATAAATAGAAAAAAACGGTGCCCACCCAAAGAAGTTAATTATGATGTTGATCAAAGTATTTTGCAATTATTTCTGGTCACAGGCTGTATAAATAAAGGATGTATAAAAGATGTAGCTGGAGATCAATCAGACTCTCTAACCCTTAATATTGTTTTGCATAATTATTTATTTAAAATGATTTTATATAAGGTTTTAAAATTCCGAGCAGTCCTTGAATTATGATACAGATACTTTCTAGACATAGGAAAAAATTAATAAAAAAAGGAAACCGTGAAAGCTTAAAGCTTATTTTATGGAAAAGCACAAATACATTTATTTTAGAGTAATTTCTTTTCTTCGACATGCAACATAATTGCAGTTAATGAACCATTATGAAAAAAATAATTGATCATAATTGGAGAACAACTTTCACATCCTTGACATAGTATTGTACAGCCCTACATTAAGATCTTCATTTGGGGCTTCTATTTTAGGATTATTAAAACTTAATAGTTTTACCCCTAATGGGCACGATATAAAAGCAATATAAAAACGATATAAAACAACACGATGCTAATTGAAGTCCCAATTTTGAGTACTTATATATGTAAGTAAAAGCTCTCTTAATTAAAGCTTGGCCACTTTGAAAGTTTAATTAATTGTTTAACCTTAAAATTAAAACTGAAACAAAGAATTAAATATGTGACAATAAATTGCCCAGACAAAATCCCTGTTAGCTGCACCTATATTGACTACCTTCAGAATATATTATCAAAATAATGACTAATGCTATTAATAACCAGTATATGCATCTGTAACAGATATTTAAATACAACAATAAATGTGTTGAACAACGCTTATCTTATTTTTGCATTCTTTATTCATTATTAAACCATATCTTGATTATGACACAATTCCTGCCAAACAAATATAAAAAATTCGTTATTTTATCTGTAAATAAAAGTCAATTTTTCCTCTTCGTTGTATAATACAAAAAAAAAAAAAGAAGGAATGAAAAACTAAAGAAAAACTAAAAGAAACAACGAAAAGAAAAGAAAAGAAAAATTATCAATCAAATGATGATGACGACAAACAATGACGTTAGCTAAAAACATTGCTTAAGAATATTAATTCTTTTTTTCATTCGTTTCGCGTCTTATTTCCCATTTAATATGTTGTCACGCGATTATGTGATAGACAAATAGAAAAAACGACAACGAAAAAAAAAATAAATAATAATTTAATTATCAAAATGAGATTATTGTTGTTTATTTTTTAATCAAAGTTTTATTTAAATATTCGCCAACAGTAGTGGGTTGTTTATCATCACTTTTATAATAAACGAAACAGAACATTTCACTAACAAAGTCATTATAATTAAGCAAAAACATTTGCTATCAAACAATAGCATATAATGCAACAGCAGAAGCATCAGTTATGACCTTTCAATTTCTTTAGATATTCAGATTGAAATGTTGTGCAAATTTCTAAACACAGAACTTAATGTAAAATTTCAATGAAATGTTTGACGATTGAAAAGTTTATGTTAGGAAATAATATTTACAAATAATGTCTATAAATTTTTATTTTAGGAAAAATTGATTAAACTAACGAACGTCTACTGTGTTTAGTGCTACACATTTATTATATAAACGAAATATTTTCTGTTATAAAAATATTTTTTTTTTTTTTTTGTTTTTATTTCAAACAAACTTTCTGCATAGAAAACGACAAGAAAAAATAAAATAAAATAAAACATCGGCTTAAGGTACTAATTACAATCCAAAAATACACAAACAAAAGGAAAAACATTGGTTGTTGATGTCATACCGTTGATAGTTGGTGGTTGTTATTGTTGCTTCTGCTGTTGTTATTTGTTGACTGTTGACATTATCAAAGAAATGTTTTTTTTTTTTTAATTTTTTTTTTATTTGATTAATAATAACAAAAATAATAAAAAAATAAGAAAAAAATTCCTTATGTGTGTTAAAATATTTTTTCTAATTTTAGCTCTAATTATTATTTTTTTTTTATTCTCTCTCTCTCTATGTTTGTTTTGTTTACTTCGTATTGCGTTTTTGGTATTTTATGTAGATGACAGTAACAATAAATACTAAAAACGAAAATAAATAAAATTATAATAATTACAAAAATAACAGAAATGAAAATATTATTGTTTATGTATAGTTAAAAAAGTAGAAAATGCTCCTCCTGGTTTTACCTGTATAGAAAGAGATTTTTATTTTTCAAATGTAAAACACGCTTAAAATAATTATTTTATTATGAGAATTGGATTGAGTTTACTCCACAAAGCAAATGGTAAATTATGATACCGGAAATTCTAACCTGTGCTCCTTGAAATTGAACTTCATGTATTTTAAATTTCCTGTATTTTCTATATTTCACACTACATTTCGCTAATAATAGCATACTTTCCAGTGAAGGAAGCAATAATCTTAATACTATAACTTCATTAACCCAAAATTACTTTTATCACTTCTCCGTTAAGTTCCTTTATTGCTGCTCAAGACGTTTAAAGGGCTAATCTTAGATAGAATAACTAAACCCTCTCTACGTTTGAGATGTATGATGCAATAATCAAATACAATCATCGCAGCGAACATAAGAAAAACGCAGCCAACGTAAGAAAATAAACAAAGCGAACACAATAAAATTCAAATTTTGCGTTGCGTTGAAATGTCATTAAGGTTTGTTGTACGAATAGTTTACTTGCAATTTTCAAATATTAATTTTAACCACAATCAATAATATAAATTAAAAAATTCAATTATTTCAAATGTGACATTTCCAAGCGTTGCTTTATGCAAAAAGTTAAAGGCTTTGTTTGATATAAGCAGCTCCATACATTTATTAACAATTGTTATGTATGCTGCGTTCATTATAATCGGGGTATGATAAAAAGAAAACCCTAAACATTTCAGTACGGTGTTGCAATGTAACTATTAATGATCAGTATCGTGTCCTGGAACCAAGTTCTGAAAATACTTATACGTGATTAGTTTCGAGTACTCTTAATATCCTTTAATGGATTTTAAAGATAAAACAACAGTTTGGCGAGTGACTTTTTTTTTATCTTCAAGACTGTTTTAGCTATTTTGGATAAAACTACCCTGAAATCAAGACGTCACCATTATTGTATGATGCTGCACTAGAGAATACCAGAATTTCATAATAATTTTAATTAAGATCAAGTCGATTTTAGAAAATATGAAATTTTTTATCATCATAATCATTCATTTTATCTCATTTGCCTGCACGTACATTTGTGAGAAAATATTTCTACGAGAAAAACGATAATTAAAATTCATCTGCACTTTCCCATTTGATTAAAGTAATTAAAATTAAAATTAAAATTAAAATCATTTAATATTTAAATTATTTAATTTATACCATTTGCGCACTAATCTTTTATCATTTTATTACTACTTTTACTGTAATTTACTAGTTATAAATGAAGACATCAGGACGGCGATCGTATTGCATTTTATTGTTAAAACTTTTCAATTTATCTAATAGAAACTATAAAAGATTAATCCCCTCCACGAGTACATTTTATGCGATAAACTGAAGTAAAACTTATAAAATTCGTGTCGTTTAAGGTCAGCTTCAATCAAATAAAAATAATAAAAAAGAAAACTTTAACCTTTTGTGATTTATTAAAAAAACAAAATCCAATTCACTAGATATTTCTATTAAAAGCTAGATCTAAATGATTGTAACGTGTGACATTTAAAATGCATTTACGTATCGTGTCGTTATAAATTAATACATTTTCAATGCATTTTTCTGTTTTCTTTTCTTTTTTTTTAATCATATTATTAATGTTTTTGTTATCCAAGTACGCAGTTAAGTCGCCAAAACTTATTCATTAAGTTAATAAATTCACGCCACTGTGTTAATAATCTATAAAGATGATATTAAATATCCAGACTAAGGTAATAAAAAAAAAAGAAAAAGAAAAATATTATTAAAAATATAAACGAATATAGGAAATGAAAACATAGATTTTTCTTTCTATGGAATAAAAATGATGAATATGATAGAAAGCCACAAACATCCCACGTCTATATTTAATATTATATTTCAATGTTACTAGACGATGCTAACGAAGGGAGATGAAAGAAAAAAAAATCCCATATCGATCAAGACGCTGATATATAAGGAACACAACACACTCTTTAATAAAATATTGAAAAATTCTGGGGTTGAATCCATAAAGCTTTCAATAATACTTGAAAAGTAACATCACTGTGCAAAAAAAAAAAAAAAAAAAAAGTTTTATTTCGCATTCTATATGTTTTCTTCTGTGCATCGCTTTTATGGGGCTTATTTTTCTTTCTTTTTTTTCTTTTTCTACGCTATGATAGAAATTGTTGTGTGAAAATATAATAAAATTTAATAATACTTGGTGGTGAAAATGAAATAAAAGAAAAACTCCATTATATATGAAAGTAGGCGTTTTACACTACAACCACCCCCAATTCTACATATTTATTTATTTTTATTTATTAAAATATCTTCCTGATGTTTCATTCTGTTTTCTTTATTTATTTTATTATTTTTTTCTATTTCTCTGTTATCACAAATTTTTATCATTCTTCTTTATTTTATTTTTTTCTTCACAGTTGATAAATTTAAAGCAGCAAATAGTGACTAAAAAAAAAAAAAAAGTAGAAAAGAAAAATTAAATACAGAAGAAGAAAAACGGAAATCTTATTAAGATGTGAACTTATATTGTGATATTTATCATAAATTGCATACTTAAGTACTATGAATATTGCAATATATTATTATTATTATTATTATTATTATTATTATTATTATTATTATTATTATTATTATTATTATTATTATTATTATTATTATTATTATTATTGTTATTACAAACTTTTTATATTCTTCTCGTGATAATAAAAATAAAACACATATAAAAAAAAAGAGATAAGAAAATTCCTCTAGTTTTGTTTTGTAAAATGAATGAAAATGATTGGTAAATAAAATGTAAAATAAATAAATATTGTAAAATCATTAAACTGTGCCAGATTTATTTTTATTATTATTTTTAAATCAATAATAAGAGAATAGAAATTTTAAATGACCTGCAGGCAAGGTGTATTAAGGCATGGTTATGGTAGAAAAGTTCTAATGAAATTATAAAACCGTCAAGAGTTTAGTTATTAACGACAATTTATATGCAGAGTTCTTTCCAAAATAACATTACCTTTAAATTGGGAAATACTTAATTTCACATCTTATGACGATATTATCTCTTATCTCATCTTAAAAACTGAAAAATGTGATATCGAAAGAGATTAAAAAATGTTTTAATTAAAGAATTTTAAAATTTCACATTACTTTAGACTTTTTAATTATTCAGCATTAAGCAATCAAATATTAATATATATATAAATACTAATTTCCTTTGATATGGCTTTGAGCTTTCATACAAAAATTTTAAAGTTAGTTTCTCAATCAAATTTCGAAGAAATAAATCATAACTGGACATCATTTTTATAAGAATCAGCCACTTATGATTAATCCGCGTGATTCATGATTGCGTTTAATATGGTGACAAGAACTTATACAAAATAATTTACAACATATGTTAATCATCGTTTATACGGTAAGGTTACAAGTTAAGTAAAGTGATTTTAGTATCGCTTTAAACAGCAAAACATGCTTTAATGCTTTTACAAAAAAAAGTTCAAAAATGGCTTAAAAAATGATCGAAATTTAAATCTTTTATAAACCAATCGAAAAATGATGATAATAGTAACAACAACAACAACAACAACAATAATAATAATATTACAGTATATAAATAAATTTAAAATAAGAAATGAAATGAATATATGCTGGTATCCACCCACAACAAACTTTCTATTGTCAGTTTTTTTTTGTATATCTTTTAATATTCTCCATCAATATTTGTTAAGAATTTTTGCATTTATTTATCCATCATTTGTCTTCATTAACTAAATAACATTAACATTAACGTTTCTAGTTTACTATCTTAAACAAGACATTACTATACGTTATTTGTATATACATTTTGTTGTTGCTGTTGTTGTTATTGTTGTTGTCCATTTGTAAAAGGGAAGAATGAATGAATTCAATAATCAGCAGTATCATGACAGTAGCAAGAAAAGAAAATAAAATAAAACGAAAAAACTATGAAAGAATTATTTAAATTTTATATGTGTGTGGGCATTATGAATTATAATATATGGATAATGCCGTTTCCTTACAATCTTCTATCTGCTACTATATTAAATCATAATAAAATTAAATTGTGTGCAAAAATAGATTTTATTTTTTTTTTTGTTATTTCCGTATGCTGCTGAATGAATAATTTTTGAAATCAATACATTTTTATTAAAATTTAAAGAAATTCAAACGTTTCGAGCATGCTTTGTTTTAATTTTAATTTAATAAAAGTTTTTTTCTCTCCTTATTATTGTTATTATTTTTAGTTGACAATAATGATAATAACAAATTTATTTATAAAAACATTGAATGAAAATTATTATGTTGAAAAAAAAAAAATAAAAATAAATAAATAAAACGGAAAATACATATGTATATATGAAAAATAAAAATAACACTAGAATAATAAACAATAATAAACTGAAAAAGAAAAAATGATTGATTATCTATCGTGTTTTGGTGTATTGAGAATTTTTTATTTTAGTTAATTTTTTATGTATAATAAACATAGACACATGTTAGAATAACAACCAAAAAAAAAAAAAATTAAAATACCGAATTGAATTATGCTTTTGTAATGAGAATAAAGCATTTGATTGCTTTAAAAAGAGATTAATTTATATTGAAGCAATAGAATAGGCAAAGACATAAAAAAAAGAGAAGAGAATAAAATATGTCTACTGACTAAAATACCTGAATACACCTGTTTAACGATTCGTAAAATTAAAACCATAATCATCAATTAAGACTTTATCTACTTTGTTTTTATCATTCCCTTTGATATCAACGACGTTGATTATTTAAAGGAAATATATAGTAAAAAAAAAACCTTTTTTAATATTTTATTTTTTTTTTTGTATTTTCTTTTTTTAATGCAGTTAAAAATTAGTTTAGATTAGCAATAAAAGTCCTTTTGAGAAGCTTCTTGAGATATAATAAATAAATTAATGAAAAAAAAAAGCAACAGAACGCCTGTGCACCACCACCTCAATATAACTTTTAACACTTCACCATCATTATGTCTCTGCTTTATTGCAAATTTCAATTTAATTTTTTTTTTGTTTTATTCAACATTGCTAGACACAAAAAAATCTGTAAAAAAATTTGTGAAAAAAAAAAAATGTTTAATTTTTGCTTCTGTTTTTAGAAGCAATTTCGAAAGTAAAAGTAATACGAAATACTAAAAGAAATCTTGCTTAATAAGAAATTATAATATTGGTATGCAGTGGCGTTGCGTATAGAGTTTGTATCAGCTGGTGCGGAAAATCATCCCCATTCATTTTATTTATTATGTTATTCAATTTCAGTCTATTTTCTTTAATACAATCAGAGGAAAATATCATAAAAATATACTTTATAGAGAATAATACTTTGTCGAATAGAGTCATCTAACTGTAGTTAAAGATTTCCACAAACTTAACGCAAAATTTGTATAAAAAACATGGAATAGTAAATCATGCATTTAAATTAATGTTTTTGAAGTTAAATTTAGTATGTGAAAGCTAATAAGTGTCACAATAATTTTATCTAATCAAAACAAAATCTGATGGCACCCTTTTCTTGTAATAAACTACTGATTCGAGCGAGATTTGCCTGCTCTAACATGGTGCAATACGGTGTCGTTCATGCCCTCCTAACGACACCTCTGTCGAGTTCATATAAAAGTAGCAACAGTGGATTTTTTTTCCATTACAGTCGCATAGCTTTTAAAATATCAGATCAGACATTGTGCTATATAAGAAAATTATAACTCAATGTTTGTACTGGTTGAGGTTATTTCTTCATATTAACATTGTTGAATAGAAATGAATTAAAGAAAAAATAAAATAAACAAATAGCAAGTGAAGAAACTTAACAAATTACTATGCTTCCCACTGCTTTTCATTTTATTTCGTTTTTTCGTTTTTTTTTTGGTATAGATAAAAAGGAATCAAACAATTTTAATTATGTCTGTAATTTAAAGTTTGAAAATTCCATCAAATAAAAATTAAAAAAAAAATCTAAATTAACAGAGAAAATATTAATTTTTTTTTATTATTATTATTATTTAACGCCGAGTATGAAAGATTAAAGTTAATAACAAAAAAACCTGCAACTCTAAATGATTAAATTTGACCGCAGCAAAATGTAACTAAGAAAAAAAAAAAAATAATAATAAAAAATGTTGATCCATGTGTCCTGTGTGGTTTTACCCAAGTTAAATTTATATAAAATTAAAGTTTTATTTTTATTATTTATTATCTTAGGATTAAAAAAAAAAGTGAATAAATAAATTATATAAAAATAAAAGAAGAAGAAAAAAGCATAAATACACATTCCCAAAAGACAGTAAAAATATATAAAACGTAAAAACATTAAACAAGTCCACTATAAACATAAAAATTCTTCTTCTGGTTACTAAAGTAAAAAATTTTAGAACAACATATGCGTAGGACAACAACAACAATAACAGGCGTCAGATTATAACCCATCATGTTACACTCATCCACTTATAGTAAAATACAAGAAGAAAATATATTGCGAAAAAATATTGAAACGATGGTGAGGCAAGATAAAATAAAAATGAAGAAAAACGCGTACAAAAGGTCAAAACCATCAACGAAATCATCTTTAAAGTATCATCACACCAGACACATCGACAGGACTTAACAACTTTACAAGCGAAACATACACATATTACACAAAATAAATAAAAATTATTTTATTTTATTTTTTCATAAATAATTTTATGTTTATTTAGTATTTTTCGAATACGGCGACACGGGAACAAAAAAGAAAAGAAAAGAAAAGAAAAGAAAAAAATTGATGATATTTTTGATTAAAAATGAAAAAAGATATATTTTAGGAGAATTTTATTATCATTATCATTATCATTATTATTATTATTTGTGTTATAGGAAAATATAAAATTAAATGTTATAAAAATAATGTACAAGTGGGAATCTTAGGGATTGGTGTTTAATTTATGTTTTATTATATATTTTTGCATATTTTATAGGGATAAGCGATAATGGTATAAGTTATTGAGGTGATATTACAGTAAATCAACGACATTCTGGTAACAAAATTCTTTGTAAAAAATGAAAAATGTAATCATAATCTGTAGACGTTCCGGGTATTTCTTTTTTAATTTTGAAATTATTTCAAGTGGATTTAAGTCACCATCAATCAGAAATTTAAAAAATGGCTAAAGTTCCACCCTCAAACAAGTTTCTATACACGAGTGGGAACAATCGCGGAGCTTTTGATAAATAGAAGATTTGCAATAAAGCAATCAGAACCTAACAAATATATAAATAAACAAAAAGTGTTTATAAAACTAGGATCCTTGAATTGTTGCCTGTGGTGTTAAAGAATGAATCCATACAATGTTTTAATTCTGCAAATTATCTAGGAATTAAACTGGAACAATAAAGATAAAAATAGTGTGACAACATTCAAAATTGTCACCACATAATCAACTGATATTTTGTAGTATTAAACTATATATTATACTAGATAAAGATATAAAAGCAAACTAATAGGCTCCACAAAAACTCAAGCATTGAAGTCGGTCATCTTTTAAAGTACGAGAAAACAGTCATTTAATTCAACAAGGTCAAACCACATAAGTTAATATTTGGTTAACATACTGCATTTAACCACCAATTAATAATAATATTGGATAAATCAATAATGAAATGCAATCAGCTTTATTTTAATGTAAAACCAATTATGTTATCAAAAAAATTAAAATACCAGTTCTTCAGTGAATTTATAATTGGTTGCACTGCACAGCTCTTCTACTATGTCAAAAAAACTCATTGAAACACTTGATAAGCCACAGATTCAGGTGCGTTATTAATTGATTAATTAATTTTCTGCAAAATACAGACAATTTAGATTAGCTTAAAAGTTTCGAATCAATCATTCCCCAGATTGTTTAAAACAATGTCTTGGTGATACTTACAAAAATTACATCTCTTTACCGATTATAAAGTCACGGGTTTTGCTCTAAGGATTAATTCAAGTTCTCTTGTTCGAAGAAACTTACATATGCATACGAAATTTCTTGTATGCTCTAAACTTAAAAATATCAAAATGGTTTTGTACATCGTTTCACCACAAAGTGAAATAATTTCTGCAATATTCAATCCCTACACCTAGTCAACGAAATCCTTCACATACTCGCAGTTTAATTTTATATCGTAAACTATAAACATATCAATTAAAACATTAATTATTTAGTGTCAAACATCTCATTGATAATTCAATTGAATTAACGAATTATAATGAAAATTTCCATGCTTAAATCTTTTAAAACCAGAAGATGGAAAAAAAAGTCACTGGGATGTGTAAAGTTGAAATAAAAGGAATCATCGCAAAAAAAAAAATCTTTTAGCCACGTTTAAAATGGTGAGGAAGAAAAACAAATAAGATTATTCCTTTATCCCGTATTCTTGAGTTTACCTTTTTTCGCTTTTAACAAATTTTAACCATGATAAGTTAGAGCTTTGCGACTATATAAATATAAAATCCAGACTTCATTGGGTACAGTAAGCTTCTTTCAACCAATAAACGCTTGTTAAATTTTATTCTCGGAAAAGAATTTTTTTTATCGTATAATACGAATTTAAGATAATTTTCTTTTTTTTTTGTTTTGTTTTGATTAATTTTGTAATAACCTAACCTTTTGTTATAAAGATGATTTTTTAATTTTATTTTTTATTATTCGTTAAACATTAATTAACTTAATTACTTATTAATCCGACATAACAGATTATTATTTAACAGTATTTGCTACAAATTTATATTGCAATAAAGTAAAGCTTATCAGATGGTAAATGCATTGCACGCAAGTGCATGTCCTTATCAATCCTATTAAACAATGATAAAACACCTTAAATCTTAGCTGAATAAGATTTTTGTCATTTCATTTTAAAGGTGAAAGTATTCTATTGCATGCTATTCGGCGATTTTTATTATAATAATAATTTAAAAAAAAAATTAAATTTAAACGAGAAAACATGCAACAATATTTTATTGCAGAATTTTATCTAAACACTGACCATCTAACAAACAAAAAAAAAAAAAAAAAGAAAAACCAACAGACAATCTTTTAATAATCGATAAATTGAAAATGAAAATTAAAATTCTAGTAATAATCGATTGTTGATTAATTAGCAATAAATAGAAAGTGTTCAAAATTTACCTGTAAAATAATAATTCCAATTAAAATCATACCACATAGAAATAAATTTGTTAATTAAATAACAGTAATGGGTGTAAAATTATTTATAAATTGCATTAATAACACAAGAATGATCCTTTTATGAGTACTTTATTGTTTTCTTTTTCATACATTATTGCAATTATCAATAAAACATTAAAATTGATTTTCTATTAAAATATTTATTGTATGTTGCATTTTCCTCTTAATTCATATAGAAACGAAACGAAAGTTTATGAAATAAATAATCTAAAATGAAAAAAAAAAAAATATTTGTAAAAAATTCAATTTTATCATGTTTTAAAAATTTTCATTTTTCATATCTATATGCTCAAAATAGATAAATCTCTGATGTTGTGCTGTGCTTCGTTTTAGTAAACTAAATTATTTAACCACAATTACTTGTCGTTTATATAGTTTTGTGATATTGCACTTGCTGTTCATGTCACTTCGGTTTCGTTTTTCCTTGTTTCATTTCTTGCACATTTCTTTGTTGCTGCAAAACTATTTTCAACTTTCTTTTAACAAATTAATAATAAATAAGGGAAAAGATTATTTTTTTCTTTTCTTATTAATAAATAATATTTTTTTTTTTTGGATAAAGATTAAAAATAGCCAAAAATAAAATGTTTGTAAAATCATAACTTTATTTCTACTGTCGTCGTTACACTTTGGCGTCATTTATACTATTTGACTTTCTTATTATTATTATCATGATTATAATAATAATAATTATTATTATTATAGCAAAATAACGATAGAATAAATCAATGCAAACAAAAAAAAATTTTTTTTTATTCTCTACTATTTTCTTTATTTTAATAAATTATAATAGTTGTTCTTTGTTCTTTCAATTTTCTTTTTTTATGGTTTTACGTAAAGGAAACCCGCAAACAGAAAACAGAGAGAAAAAAAATCAAAAAAAAAAAAACAAAGCGACAGATAAGAAAATTGATTGATAAAATTTATGATATTTAATAAACTATAAATGTTTATGGAGAAAACTTTTACTATAGTTTGCTACTTGTTGTATTTATGGTTGTTGAATTAATTTATAGTGTTTAGATCATCGTTGCCATTATCCTTAATAGAAAATTTCTAATTGATTTAATATTTGTTAAAGGAAATAAAGAAAATTGATAACAGGATTTTCTTGATTGATAATATTTTGTAATGGGAAACATTTTTTTTTTTTTTCGGTTTTGTTATTATTGGTTTGTTGTTTGTTTGTTTGTTTGTTTTTGTGACATTATTGATTAATTAATTTAATTATTGTTTAATTAATTAATTAATTAATTTCACCAATATGTTATTGTTTTTGATTTTTTTTTTTTGTATTAAATAAAAATGAATAAAAATGATTTAAGAGCGCACGTTTTAAATAATTATATCATGGTGATAAATAATAAATAAATTGTTGCAAATTTATTACTCGTTTTATGAAATTCAAGCTGTTATAGTAGTTATTAAAGCCAATACTGTTCTTGTGCAAGGACACTGCGAAACGTTCAATAATTTATTAAAGCTACAAAAATGTTTATTGCACAGCAGTGACTTTTTTATTTTTTTATTAATTTTATTATTCTGTTATCAATTGCTTTTCAGTGTTTACTAAAAATAAATAAAAAATTCTCACAATATCCTTAATTTGAATAAGGAAACTTTTTGATGGGTTTTTCTCATAAATTTATTTATTCCATTGAAAATCAAATCCCATCCTTATTTGACCTTTCTTTAATTCGCTTCGAATTTACTTAGAAGAAAAAAAAAACATTATAGTGAAAGAGGTGGTAGAATGAATAACACAAGGATAGAACTATAAATAATTTTGTTACCACCAGTAAATGTTTATGTAGCTTCTCCACAGATCCTATAACCGATAATGGAAAGTCAACGGATGAAATTTAATTTAACAAAATATAAAATCATAAGACAAAAATTATATTTAAATTGCCAGTTAGATTTATTTTCTGATAGATTCAGAATTGGTTGCGTCTGAAAACAGTAATAACAAGAAATATCTAAATTAGACGAGAAAAAATAAGAGCCAGCAGGATATCAATCAAATAAATCAAACCAAAAATATGAAATTTGGATAAGCAGTAAAATGAAATCAAAAATATGTCAACGACACGACGAACAGAAATGAAATTTAATGAGACAACCGGATGTTAAGTAACCTTTTTAGCCTTTTATAGATTTTATATTTATTTATACCCTCAGACTAATAAGAATTTTAAGAGGTTTAAGATGTTTAAGACGTTTAAGTCATAAAGCACCTAGATTATTTCATTTTTTTTGGTTTTCTCTTGTGTATTTGTTGCAAAATAAAACTTTACAACAAAGTTTAATCAAGTATAGAAACATTTTTAAATATAGTCAGACGACAACTATTATCAAAAGCATAAAGAAAACTTTAAAATTTTATTTAAGTTGGAAAAAGTTACTTTTCTAGTCACTGATTAAGTCTCCGCTTATTTTTCAAAAACAATTTTTTCCCTTTAAACACATACAAAAAAAAAAAGAAAAGAAAAGAATAGAAAAAATAGAAAAACAATACGAAAGCAAACAAACAAAGAGTTAAGAAAATATAAACGACCAAACGTAAACTTGTGGACCTAATGTATTCAGTTCAGTATAATTTTTTTCTTCTAAAGATTAAGAAAATCCTTTTTCTAACAGAAGAAAAAAAATCTGTTTAACCCTCAACCTGGTTGATTTTTGTTAATACGGCAGCACAGACACTATCCAACCAATTTACATTCAATGTGTCTTTACTCGATCTTAACCGTTTTCTACTGTGATAATGTTATTCGTTATTTGTAAATTGTGTATAAAAGTGGCAGTAGGTGGTTGGCATATTAATAAAAATAAAAAATAAAATGAAACGGAAAAAAAACTTGTATTGAAAATAAGCAGCAATTTCCAGCCACAAACTTCAGGCAATTCTTACACAAACCCAAGAAAACAGTCAACATTTGTTGCTTTTTTTTTTTGTTAACTTTTTAAATATATTTCACAACGAAAAGCAAAAAGGAAAATGAATCTATATATTAAAAAAGCATAATCTCAACCTTAATAAAAGAGAAAAAAAAATAAATTAAACGAACAAACAAAAATCATCCAAATAAGATACATCGCCGATGATGTTTTTTTATAAAAGAAACGAAAGCACAAAATTGAGAGTGCGGGCAGATGGTAAAACCAAGAAGCAAAAAAAGAAAAAAAACTCTCGTCGGTTTCTATTTTTAGAAGCAACAACAACAACAGCTAAATTATCATGAAGAAAGCACAATAAATAAAAGTCTTAAAAAAATACAGAGAAACTTTTATTCCATTTATCGAATCAGTTTCTCTTTTGAAATTTCTCTTCAATACGCACTTTTTACTCATTCGTATACACTTGTATATGAGATTTTCACTAAAATATTCTATGCTTTGCCTTCCATTGCCTTTTGTATCTTAAGGACAAAAGGACGGTTCAACGCTACGGAAAAATTCAAAGTTAATGTAAGCGGATAAAATGTTCCTCCTTTATGTGTGCGAAAATAATAAAACGCACAGTGATTCACATATACTAATCAATGAATTCAAAAGCACACAAATACGTAGGCATAGAAAAGATAATGTAAAGTAATCTGGGAAGGGCTTGATTCATTCATGAAGTTCTATACGTATCTGGGCATTTATTCGTTTCATACAAAAAATAAGGAGGAAAAAAAAAATAATAATGAAGAAAATGGGTATAATAAAATATTCGTTAAAATGAGGTGGATTGTGAATAAAAAATCAGACCCCCTTTATCACAATGTCATACATTTATCCCGTTTTAACATTAACAAATTTACGCTGTTTCCTATCCTTTTCATGTTTATGTTAAATTATAATAAATTCTCTATATTCAATGTTATTTTCATTTTTTAGAGCGCATAACAGAAATTTCATCATACGGTAATTGTGTGTGAATTGTCCTGGCCGTGTTTTAGAGCCGCACGCATTATATAAAACAAAATCCCTTTGGATGTTACGAACAAACAAACATAAAATTGTTTTTCGTTAATAATATTGTTGCTTTACATATAGACACATATGTTATGGCAACAAGACAACATTAATGAGAGGGTGGCTAAAGTTTCCATTCAGAAACACTGTCGAAACGTAACAGCGATATATATTTTCAAATCAATTTTTTTTTTTTAAACATAATAAATGTGATAATAGAACCTGAGGTACACCAGTGTTGAATTTGCATAATTATTCCAATTTCAGCTTTTATTTCTTGTAGGAGAGAAAAAAAAAATTCTTTAATTTAATTTTTTTTTTTGCATTTGTATTTTTAGTAATCGAATGAAATATATAAAAGCTTTGAAATGCTTTGAATGAGAATTTAATAATTTAATTATAATTCGATACTGTACTCGTATTTTCAGTTATTCATTCATACAGTTTTCTTTTTATTTATTCATTTATTGGTTGTGTGACTGACATAATAAATGAAAACAAATTAGTTAATTTGTTGTACGGAGAAAATATCAACACTGTGTGCTAAAATTTATTTTGAAAGTTACCATTAAACCGCATTTGAGTAAATTTATATATAGTCAAATTCAAAAATTTTAATTTAACAGAGACAGTTTTATAGTTTTGTCATTATTTGATTGGTTTGCGGTTTATTTAACAGAAAGCATTTTCAATTCATAAAAGAAAAAAAAATGACGTCATAAGTTAACAAAAAAAAGCTCCACAAATAACCGCAACGCAAGATTGATCATAAAAATTATCATCTCTAACTACAGTAAAATTAAAATAACAAAATTAAAACCAATGTCATTGTCAAAGAACGTGATGAAATTATTAATATTGGCAGCAAAAAAAAAAAAAAATAATAATAAATAAAAATAAAAAATCCGATGATCAAACAAGCAAAATCGCTATGAATGAGACAAAGATCAGCAAAACTATTGTTCTTAATTCGAATTTTCTTCTTTTCTTTTTTTCTTATTCTTCGCTGAGCTAGCTGATATCACAACGAAAAAGAAAATGATAAAAATGTGAAGATGGGGATACAAAAAAAAAAATTAAATAGAGCAACTAATGCTGCTTCTTTTTTTTTCTCCACTATAATTTGGTGTGGTTAGGGTGGATTTTATGGTGTTGTGTAGGCACAATGATTGTAAAATAAAATCACTTTTTACGCATCCAATAAGCCATTCTAGACTTTTTCTATGATTTTATTTTCGTATTCATTTTTTTTTTTGTCACTTTTTACAAGTTTTTTTTTTTAATTTTTTTTTCTCATTTACTGTATACCACCCTTAATTTCATTCAGAAAAGGACTACTTTGAAGCATGCCAATATGATGAAAAAAAAAAAACTCTAAAACGTGTCGTTGTATTTGCTTTTCTTTGCATAATCTAAGAAACCCCAATAGTCTTCATTTCATCATCTTATATATATATTGCGTCATCACCTAGAATCTCTTATATTCGAATTGTTATATATTTCAACGTGTGTATGTGTATTTATTTTTTATTATTATTATTTCGTTGATTATTATACCGCTTTGAGGCTGTTGATGCTGCGTTACTGTGTATCTGTACGACAGTATTTAGTTTAGCTAGATAAATAGGCGTCCAAAGGCAAATATAACGGGGGTAGAAACGATGACGTCACATTATAAATTTATCATGTTACATAATTACAAGGAATGGGTGTGTTTATATTATTTTATATTTTTCTTAAAGATAATTGTCTTAAATAACAACTAGCTCTAATATTTTATATTGAAAAACATTTGTAAATTAATAGTTATGATGCCGCCATCCACCTACATAAATTAAATAAAAAAAATTAAATGAATGCTTCCTATGATTCATAGAGATTATTATAGTTAAGTTAAGAAAACATTTAAGTGAATCATAAGTTTTGCTATAACAATTCAAACGAAACAAAAAATCATTGTGAAAATTCAATCAATCAAAATGTTTTATATTTTAAATTACATTATGCAGAAATTAAACCACGTTAAAAACAAAAAACCTTTAACATGTTGTAACACTACTTGGCATATTTATTTATTTAGTAAAATTTATTTTTCTATATACGTGTGGAGGCGCCTGGTATATGATGAAACGCAAGCTTTTTACGCGGTTTTAGCACAAAAAACATAATTTTTTTTTTTTTAATTTAAAATAAATTTTAATTAAAAAATAAAAAAAATCAATTAATTTATTAATGGATTTTATTATAACAAAAAATATTGTTTTTATTTGAATATTTGATTTAATTGAATTTAGTAAAAGACAAAAACAAAAAAAAAATCCATTAGCTCAATAGAAATAAACTTAATCAGCAAATAAATGCGAATTTCTGTTATTAAATCAATTTTCGATTAAAATATTTGCGGTCAATAACTAAAAGCTCATGCTTTGCATACATAGTGAGTTTATAACAGTATAAAAACTAATTAATATTAGATTTAGTTGTTTTTATATTAAAAAAAACGTTTTAATTGAAGTCCTCATTCACCTGTTGTATCGCCGTCAGGGGTAATTTTTTGGTTTTTTTTTTTCTAACTTACTTACTATAGGGAGAAGAAATAATTGAAAAATGTTATTCAATTGTATTGTACAGTGAGTTGTTGATTCATGTTTTTATTATTATTATTATTAGTTTTTGTATTTTATTATTTTACAAACAGAGTACAACTTGTTAGTAACAAACAACACACTAATTAAACAAACAAAAGTTAAGTAAAGTAAAGTAAGGCAAAAAAAAATAATAAAAAATTCATTTCATTTTCAATAGAATTTTATTTGTTTGTTTTTAACACTGTGGTTTCTTTTTTATTTTTTTTTTAATTTTTAATGTGACGTAATACTCTTGTGTAATTTTTCCTTTTTTGATTATTCTCTGTTCGTTATTTGTTTATTGTTTGAAAATAAAATAAAAAATAATAAAAAAAAAAAAAAAAAAACGAACTAAATTATTTTATTTGTTTGTTTGCATCAAAAGGCATTTTTCTATATAAACTGACCATAATTTACATCGCGTTTTTACCCACTAAAATATTTTATATTTTTTAATTTAAATGAATCAAATAATGATATTAAAAAAAAATGAAAAAAAGAGAATAAAATTCAATTAAATTAAATTATTTATATCGTGCAGTAATTTTTAGAATATATATATATAAAAAAAAAAAAAAAGATTATATTTTTTACTATACTTAAATTTCTGTTTTTTTCCATTTATTTTTATTTTGGTAAATTTAACTAAAGGAATAAAATTAAAGTTATGCTCAAAAGTGCATGCTGTGTTTATGAATAACAATAAAAAGCAAAAAAAAAAAACAACAACAAAAATTCTTGTTATATTGCTGGTGCTACTACTGTTGGCTTTGTTTCTGTTAGTTGTGTTGACCATGACCTGTACGCGCACACGTCATACAAAAACCACTCTTCTGTAGTCACTTGCTGCATGTACACTCTGTATGGTTTGGGTTTATCAAATAGTGAGCTTTTCCTCTTTTTTTTTTTTTTTTTGCTGATTTGTTTGTTATTTTAAAAGAATCATGCAAGATCTTCTTTTACCTTTGTATAATTAGAAATTTCCATATAAAAGTAATAACATTTCGACTAAAATTTTATAATTATTTTGAATTTATAATTAAAAACGCTCACCTGACGTTCATTTTGTTTGCATACATTTTTATTCGTTTCCTTTTATTTTTTTTTTTTTCACTGTCGCCATATCACAATTTATCATAATTATTTTTCAAAAGCAAAAGCAAAAAAAACAAAAAAAAAATTATAAATTATGCTACTCGTAACGTATACGATAATATAGCAGGAAACAGATTTCTTGAATGAATATAAATACAAATTAAAATTCGCATACGATGTGAGATAAAAAAAAAAAAAATGGCAAAAATAACTGACAACGACGCAAACAATTTTATTTTTTCTTGTTGTATCAAAATGTTTGTTTTATTAATGAATGTTAAAACGCAAGAATATGTGTACAGAATTATAGATACCCAATAAATAGCGAGTGATAAGTTGAAGGGAATAAAAGATTGAAATGTTTGAAATAATTTCGTAGAATCTTAATGCTTTTTAAAGCCTAATAAAGGCAGAGCACAAGTATAGAATGAGGCTTGATTAGAGATGCAGATAGTTGATGAGACAAAATAAGACAATGCGAAAGAAATGTGAAAGGAATGAAAACCGTAGCAACACAGGTGGCATGAATAATTGATGAATGAACAAACAAAATGAATGAATGAAATGAGTTACGTACATCATATTAAAATGAGCTGTTTATTTAAAAAAGACACATCGGGAGCATTACGTTTCCCTTCAACTTGGAATGAATAAAAGAAAAAAATGGGATAAAAACCAGAAGTATAACTAAAGTTTAGGAATAACACCAAAAAAAAATTCCATTTACTGTTGCCACCTAAGTTGTGTGTACATTTTAATTCTCAGCATCATCATCATCATACGTGGATTTTCTGTTTTTTTTTGTCCTTCTTTCTTTCTTCCTCTCAATTATACGAACATAAGCACAAACACTGTACGATTGTGTGAGTAATTTTGTGAATCCCAAACTCAATATTCGAGCAAATTCAACATAAACGGAAGACGTGTACCGCATTGAATGTAAAATTTTCCATCCATGATCAACATTTGCTTGTGCTTTTTATATTTTCTCATATCATTTTATTTAATTTTTTCGTTTAAAGCTTAAATTAAGAATATTGTTTCACTGCTGTAGTGTGGCCATGACTCTATTGGATTTTTCTTATACGCCTTATTCTGTATGGTATTTCGCCATCAAATACAACGAAATATAAATGAAAAATGACAACATAGTCTGAGACAAGCCAACCGGTGATGAAAGATTTTATTGAATGAAATAATAAAAAATAAAAAAAAATCCAGACACAGTACAACGAAACTCATATATAGTGGACAACACACATGACGGTCAATTTTTTGTTTCCACAATAAAATTCATAAAGGTGGATCAATTGATTATTTGCTTCATATTATAGCGTTTTTTATTATTATTTTGTCTTCCTTTTCTATTTAAAATTAAAAAAAAAGTAAACTAACAGTTGCAGAACGTAGGTGGATATGGTATTTGTCTTGCTGTTGCTGTGTCTTGTATAATGCCGCTAATAATTCTCGTTTCACCTGTATAACCTCATTGATTAATGAAACACAAATAGTTTGTTCAAAGATTTCTATTTCCGTATCAAGCAAACAGTTAGACAGAGAAAAAACTTTTTTAGATAAATTAATTAAAAACCAAAAATAAATAAACTTAAAATAATTAACCTTTTTTTTATTTTATTTTATTTTGTTTTTTTTTTAGGTATTTTATTTAATTTATTTTCCAATGGTGATTTATGTTACAAACATGACAAAATAGAAGAAATATAATAAAAACGACGTCATCATGAATGAAATCAAATTTACCCGAGAAACCTACGCAAAACGGGAATACAATTTTCATACATAAATAAATAAAAAAAAAAATTCTCGTTTTTTCTTTGCAGCCTTTTTGATAGTTTTCTTCTATTCAAGCTTCCATTGGTTAAGAAAATAAAAGCACAAACAAGAGATAGAGTAAAAAATAAAATGATTGTAGAATTTTTATTTTATTACTGCTTTTCATTCAGCAAAATATTTTTATTTTTTATTGTTTTTTCATTTAAAAGCTCTACTAATAAAATTTCATTAAATAATAAAAGTTGTGTTAAACTTGCCCAAAATGTTAATTTATTAAATAAACTAAACTAAAAAAAAAAAAAAAACGATGAAATTTGCGTGGATGGTCAAATGGTTTTTTGTTATCGCATAAACAAATCTTTTTTTATTTTTTTTATAATGTGAGAAAATGCGGTGAATAATCAAGTAACGAAAATAAGAAATTTATCACCCCAGACATTTTTGCTGCATGCACCCTGTTTCCTTTTATGGTTTTTTATTTGTGATTTTTCTTTTATTTATTTATTTTTTTTTTTTTTTGCTATTCTATAGTTGGAGAAAGATAACGAACAAAATAAATCGTTTGTATTTAACATTCTAAATATTACACCGGTAAAAATGTCTGCATAACGCTTTTTAAGGAAATAACAAAATAAAATAAAATTAGTTTCAAACTTATGCTGTATTATTTTCAATTATGTTTGACCATCCATTGCTATTTATATTCATTTTATATTTTTTAATTATCCATTGGTAACGTTGTAAGTAGGTACGCACAATACCAAACAATAAATGTTGCTACACCCAATCGCACCCTATAGAGTTATTTAAATCAGTAAACAAAAATAAAACGGAGCAAATCTACCTTTTTATCTTTTAAAATCATCAGAGAAAGGAAAAATGAAAAAAAACAACGAAATATGGAAAGATAATATAAAAACGAATAAATATTCAAAAAAAAAACCGAAAAAAATTTTTAATAAAAACGACGACGATGATGATATTAAAAAAAAAATAAAAATAAAAGGAGCAATAATAAATTACTTTTATTTATTAAAAGCAAAAAATTACAACAATTGTGGAGTTTAGGTCGATGGTTTGAATTAGATGAAAAACAAAATATAATTGTAAGCTTTTTAAAAGTTCGTCAGTATTTTCCTTTTTCGCTTTTTTTATTTTTTATGTTAATTTAATTGTATGGAAAATCTATTTATAATTTCCCAAGTTTAACTAATAGATGTTTCAAAAAGAGAAGAAAAAAAGAAATAGAAAAAAATCTTCCCTACTTAATGCTTTTTGTATCGTTTTTATTTTATTATTTTTATTTTTTCTTACAAATTTAAAACAATTTGTATTTAATTTGGATTTGCGTTTGGGAATTTTATCTTTTTATTATTTTTTGTTTCGTTTTATTTAAGCAAATTTTTTATTGTTATGATTATTGTTTAAGTGTTTTGCCGGTTTAATGTTCCTAGGCATAATATGTAAAGCACAAAACACAAGAAAAGAAACAAAACATATAAAATCAGTGCGCATCTCAATTATCTAATAACCTAGCTTTGACTATAAAGAGCTTTTCAACTATGACAAAAAATTTTGTTAACCAGAACCACAGCTTTAAAAATTTATCAGCGATTAGATTCAAATATAATTCCTATGCCATACCACTAACAAAAAATTTTTATTTTTTTTTAATTTATACAGTCATCGGAGACATTTATTTTAATGATTGAGTTACAGAAATTTGAAATGGGGATAAGACATTCGTAAACTCAATTTCCAATTAAAATTGTAAAGAAATTAATTAAAAAAAAAAAAAAAAATGAAATGGAAAATAACCAAAATCTAAGGAATTATATTTATTTCAATCAATTAATGTCGCTAAATCTAATCCGCTTACGTAAAGTAATCCTGTATTTAATTTTTCTTTTAATTTTCGTTAAATAATTGATGTTCGTCTCCAAAGAAAAGCATCCAACCAGACACAATAATAATACCAAAAAAAAAACAAAAAATGCACACAGGAAGCTAAGAAACAAAAATATTCTTTTCATAAATTTATTAAAAATATTTTTCAACATAAACAAAAAAGAAAGAAAAAAAAACAAATCTCCACGGATCAATTATGTGTGGTTTCTGGTGCTTTTTTCCCCCTTCTTCTTATTATTACATTTGTCCCCTTTCATAATTATTATAGAGATGAAAACTTCTTTAATGTATTTATAAAATAAAAACAAAAAAAAAATAATAATAAACTTTTATAATATACAGCAGCAAATAGCCTAAAACTATAAATTTAATGTAAACTTGAAAAATGTTCGTTGACTGTGGTAAAAGCACATTATTTTCTGTTGCTATACACACTGTGACTTTTTGTTATCAAAAATAAAATAAATCAGGAAGAGAAGAATTTTTTTTTTATTTTCCTTTTCCACATAAAGCTTATCATGAATTAAATTTGGTTTAGCTTCTTTTTTTTTTTTTTTTTTTTTGTATAAATAGGAAGTTGATAATGCAAAAAAAAATCCTAGTTGATAATTTCAAATTTATTTTAATTTTTCTTTTATTTATTTATTCTATTAAGAAATAAAATTAAAAAAAAAAAAATAGTTTTGTCCTTGATTAGGCCATTTGATTGTGTAAACTGAAAGAAAACTCATCTCAATTCTGTTATTCTCAACACTAAGCGTGTATGCGTGTATAGGTTTTTTTTTTTTTTTTTTTTTTGGGTAGAAATTTATGAAGATACATCAGGAAAAAATAAATAAACAAAAACAAAAAGGAACAAAAATCATTGCTTCATTCAAACAGCAGGCCGTAGCTTCCACATAAATATATAAATATATATGTATATAACGCTTATGTATATATATAATAATAGTAAATGTCTGTTCTCGGTAAGCTTTTGCTTACGTCATTGTTATGCGTAGGTGTCTGGCGCACCCAATTACATATATTTGTATAAAATTTTTGTTTTTCTTTCCTATATCATTTTTCTTGTTTTCATTTCGATATAAATACAGAGGGGCTCAAGTTCAATTTGCTAACAAGAATAACCCACGAAATATTATTCTTTCTTTGTTTTTAATTACATAATAATATGATATTTAATTAAAAATTAAAAAAAAAATTTAAGATTAATTTTAAAGAAAATTTAATAGAAAAGTTAAAATAAATAAACTCCTGAATCCTTGTTAAAAAATTTATCCGCCTTATTAAAACCACTACGCCTGCGTTACGTTGCTACATAGAAATGTTCAATAGAAAAATTAAAAAAAAAAAAAACAAAAAACAAAAAGCTGCTTTACTGTATGTTTAATGAAAAATTGTAATTTTGTAGCAGAGTGTAAAAAATGCACAACACAACGACAGATATTTATGCTTTTTACGGTTTTATTTTTTGTATGTTGGTGGTGAAAAATTTTCATATAGTCGTATTAGAGTTTTGTGGTATTACCATACGGAATTGGAGGAGTAATACATGTAACTAGTTATGTATGCGTTGTTAGCTAGTTGGAGAAAAATCAAATAAGCAAAACTTATTTGAGGCGGTATAAAAGGATATTGGTGGTATTATAAAGTTAAAGATATGACACGGATACAAGACTCTACTAGACTATGACGACGGCATCGTTTGACTATTTGTAGCAAAACTAAAAGAGAAGAAAATAAACAAAAAATTTCTATTAAAAAAAAAAATAATACAGAAACCGAAGTAAAAATGATGACGATGATTGTTGGCTTGCTGTTAAGCTATCGATGTTACTTCCGATTAAACCGTTTTATATTCATTCTCTGGCAACTAATACAAATAACAAATATGGAGGAGAAGCTTTACAAATATTATTGTGTATACGTTTAAAGCACAAACCAGGCACATTGAGTTTGAGTATAGTAAGACTATATTATACTACATCTATGAATTACAGCAACAAAGAAATTTTATTCTCAAAAAATCAACATTGTCTATGTATGCGTTTATATATTGGGATTTGTTATTATCAATGCGCAGCTTTTATTTATATTTTGCCCAACGGAAAATTAAATAAAAACAACAACAACCACAACAACAACACAAACTTTTATATACGAAGACAAGAATTTCTTTTTATATAATATTTTTGCAGTTTATCGTTACATTTCCAAATCTTAAAAACAATTCATTCGCGTTTCTACCCTTAACGAGGCAATAGTTAACGGTGAAAAAACCGCGCGTTATGGCCAAAACGGCCTCCCAGGGTGGTCATTCTAACCCCCTTTATATTGTTTAGAAACGATTAATTAAATTTTTAATATAAATTTTCAAAAACTAAAAAATTATTTTTAATAAATCAGTTAATTCAAATACAAAACAAAAATAATAATAATCAAAACCATTTGTTAGTAATTCAAAAATAGCTGAAGAGTTGACGCAATTTTAGTAAGATAAGGAACAACAGTCACCAGGCTAAGACATTTTAAATAAGTAAAGTAAAATTGCAATTAATTAAGAAAAAAAAGAAAGAATTTTCAAATCTTTGATTTACCTTTCTCCAAAAATATCTTTTGACTTCTTTGAAGGAAGAGCATAAATAAATAAATAAAAGTGTTAACGTGAAAAGTTTATTAGTTTAATATTATTTCGGAACGGTGCAAGACGCGGATAACGCAAATAAATCTCCTTTTATTTTATTATTTATTTTTGCTTTATTATTTTTATAAAAACAACAAATATCTGTGTATAAATCAAACAAAACGTCATCATAATTATAATTAATTATTTGTCAAATTATAATTTTTGTTTTCGTTTATAGTAAATTTGTATTATTATTATTATTATTATTAAAACAACCCACAAGGACTGTAACAATTAATTATAATAAATAAGTGTGCAAGTGTGTTGAAAAGAAAAACGGAAAAACAGGACATTTACAACTGTTTGAAAAAATAAATTAACCAAACAAAAACAAAAAAGACATTCGACAATTTCTAAAAATAAATATAAAGCTTGAAAAAAGCTCGACTTTTCTTTTCATAATATTGCGACAGGCAGCAGCAGCAACAACAACAATAACAATAACAGACAAGCAAAAAAATAAAATAAATAAATAATACTTATTGCGTGCCGTTTGTTCTGAAATAAAAATAAACAATAACCCACAAAACCGCCTATTATTATTATTATTATTATTAATCCACATGGTTTAGTTACAAAATACATAAAACAAAAAAATAAATAAATAAAATACAAGAAAAGCGTATAGCGACGGTAAAAACTTGTCAGAGTCACATAATTTTTATTTGGTTTTATTATTATCGAGTGATCTTTTAATTGGTTATAACTTATCCTTTACTGATTTAACGTTTGTTAATTTTTTTTACGTACCGTAAATTTAACAACTGAATCTCTTATTATAGATATTAAGGATAAAATTATCTTAAATTCATATAATTTTTATCCTTTTGCTTCATATAAGGATTTATAGTTAAGACACTTACGAAAAGATTTTATTAATTAGTCCTTTGTGTTATTACCAGGTTTTTGTTTTTTCTATTTGTTAAACAAAAAAAGCTTCGTGGTAAATATAATACGAGGAAGGACTTAATAGAAAAAAAAAGACGGAAAAACAGTAAAACGGTCGGTTTTTATTATTTATTTTCTGTGTTAAAGTGCAAGAAAGTGTATTTAAGATCAATAATTTGTGGTTAAAAGTTAAAAAAAATAAAATAAAAACGAAAACCGGGTACTAAAAAGGACCAGTAACTAAAGAGAAAGTTTATTATTTATTTACTTTCTTCTACTTTTTTTTTTTAATATTTTCTTTGGAAAAAAAAAATATTTAACATTGACATAAGACTTTAAGACTTTCAACGCCGATAAAGTTTTGAAAGAATAATAAGGATCATTTACAGGATTAAATATAAATAAAGAGAAAACGAGTAAAACGAAAAATCTTAAAACAACATCAGACAAACAATAAATAAATTTATATTGCAGAAAATCAGAATTTAAATATTTTCTTAATAAAACACAAAAATAAAAAAATAATAAATAAACAAATTAAAAGGGAAAATATTAATTTGTTTTTTTTCGCAACAAATAGAAAAGAAACAAAAAAAAATTAAAGGAAAATTATAAATTAGTAAAGTATTAACAAGGAAAAACTCACAGAGAAGGGTTTATTTATCTTTTCATTTCTGGTTAATTTACGAAAGAAACTTTTTATTTATTTTATTTTAAAAAGACGCCCCAAAAAAACCACAGGAGATTTCTTAGCTCACTTGGTAACTTTGAAAAAGGCAAAGCAAAAAAAAAAAAGGCCGACAACAAGTGTCTGCCAGGGAAATAATAAAAAGAAAGAACAACAGAAAAGTGTTTTTCTACCCCAAATTATTATTATTGTTATTGCTTTCTTAAATTAAAATTCCTTTTCTTCATATTAATTTTGTGGTTTAATTAAAAAAAAATCCGGACCACAGTTGACTTTTAACTTATAACTTAATAATAAAAAAAAAACATTTTAATTTTCCATTGCCACCTCCATTTAAGATAAAGCAAACAGTTGTCGTTTAGAGACAACTTTTTTTTTGTATTTTGCTTCTTGATTTAATTGCTACGAAGATGTTTCGGGAAACTTTGCAAACATTGGCGTGCCTAAGCGTACTTGCCGGAACAACATACTCATTGCATATGGCACGTGATTCTTATCGTCGGCCGCTCAGTGATTTAGATGTTATTGATATAAGGGAGGTAGCCGCTGTTGAAGAACAGCAACAGCATCAACAGGAGGAACAGTTACAGCAGCAAGAACAGCAGCAGTTACTACAACAACAGCAGTTACTACAACAACAGCAGCCTCAATCACAGCAGGGTCCATCACAAATATTAATTGGTAATGAGTTACCAACGTTGAGTCATTTGAAAATTGGTCATCCACTTGGTCCGCAACATCATCAAATTGTCGAACCGCCGCGAGCATTACAAGAATTGTTTGGGTCAGATGTGGCTGCAAATTTTGATATAAGGCTGCAACAACAGCAACAACCACCACAAAATCATAAGCGTGGTTCAGTCGGTAGCAGCGGCGGTTCTGGTATAGTTGGCGGTGGCGGTGGTGGTGTCGGTAGTGCTAGTAGCAGTAGTATTGTCGGAGGTAGTAATAGTGCAGCAGATTTAAATAGTGGCGGGTCACCAAATTTACCTCTAGTACCACATGGTATGGCAAGTCAATTGATGTTGCGTACAGCAAGGGGTCAACGCCAATACGATGTACCGCAAATTGGTAAGTTAACTTCTTAATAACCACTTGTTGTCTACAATATATAATCAATTTATGATATACATACGAAACAGAAAATACAAAATATACTTAAATCGTCCTTAAACTATATATATTGAAAACGAAATAATTTATTAATAAATGACTACCTGTCATCATAGAAAAACTGAAAGCTTTAACTAAACTTGGTCACTAACAGTACCGTCACAATTTAAAATACATAATGTGCAATTCCACTTTCAAATAGTTTTTATTTCTTTTATATTATTATTATTATTATTATTATTATTATTATTATTATTATTATTATTATTATTATTATTATTATTATTATTATTATTATTATTATTATTATTATTATTATTATTATTATTATTATTATTATTATTATTATTAATGAATAATAATCAAGGCTTGGCTGTAATTTAAGAAATTAAACATAAAAAAAAATAATTAACTAAATGACAAACAATTGCCCATTCTTTTATTAAGAGAATAAGGAAAAACACAACCTAGAGTCATTATTAAAATTATATATCGTGATTCATAATAATAATTATTAATTATTTAAATATAATATTTTTATAAAAAGAAAAACTCTCTCATTTACCTTGTTTAATCGTCTCAACAATAGAAAAAGAATAGAAAAAGAAGAAAAAGAAGAAGAGAAATTACAGCCACATCGAAACGTTTGTATATAATAAAAAATAAAATTAACAGAAGAAAAATTAGTAAACAGTTTATTTATAAACTAAATTATAATTAATTAACATCATATATCAATTTATTTTAAGTATCAATATGTACTTAAATTAGCTTGATTGTTAAATAAATTCGATTATATTTCATTGAGTATATTGAGGTGGTGGCTATTATTAGTGGCTATTCTTCATTTTTTGTACAAACAAAAATAAATCAATAATTAATTTTCCTTTATTTAGAAATTGTTTATTAGTTATTTAAAAACCTCTAAAAAAGAATTTTTGTTTTATAATAAATAATTAATGATAAAACATTTTTCTGTTTTTATTTCGTTTTTCATTAATATTACTACTTTGTCGTTGGCAAATAATAATAATATACATTGCGATACATCAATTAATTTACGATTGATTAATATTAATTATATGGTTATTTTGAAGTTTTTTATTTAATTTCTAATATAATACGTTGGTATCCTAATATATTTAAACTACTCGTTATCTAATTTCATTTCCATTCTTTTTTTTTTAATTTTTACAACATTGTAGTGATGATAGATGAAGAAAAAAACTAAATTTTTTTCTATATAATCCCAGATCTCATTAAAAACAAATATAGATCACAATGCTATGAATATTGGTTTTTAAAATTTGAATCAAAGAACAAATCAGAAAAATGAGAAAATAAATCAACTGAATAAAAATAATTTAATTCGTTAAAAAATGCAATCAAACTGCAATAAAATCTATAAACAAACAGCAAATAGTGAAGTTTTATTTTTGAATTTCTCCCTCTCACTATATATATCCTACTTTAATAATAAATATAGTTAATAAACATTTGTCTTTCAATTTGATATTTTTATTTAAATAATGAACGAACGAATGAATAAAAATATAAATAACGAAATGAACTGACATAAAATCGATTCGTTAATACATAAATAAAGAAAAAGTACATTTTAATTAGATTAAAAAAACCGTAAACCAATTCTATATAATTCATACTAATAATTATAATAATTATTATAATAACTTTGTTAGTCAAATCTCAGTAGTAAAAATGTATTAATTTCATCTTGCCTAGGTCTACACAATTTAAAAATAATAAATAAAAATATTTATTGCATTGAATATAAATCATAAACCAGTACAATCGATGCATGTTCGTTTTGATCGATTTTTATTTATTTTCATTAATAAATAAAATAAATTACAAGAAAGAAAAATTCATTTTTAGAGTACCTAATGTAGTGCCTAACACTTTAAACCACTAGGCATACTTAGAAAATAATTGATTGGACTATTTTACAAATTAAATAAAGCTTCTCAAACAGAATATGCTTTTTTATGCTAAACATCGCTGTCACCAGCATATCATGAGTTTATCTAAAAGATTTTATGTATGCACCGATAACTTCATTAGTTTATCAGCCTTAATCTGTTCAAGTACAATGCAACGCGTGGTTAAAGTAAAACAAAATATCAATAGAAATGCAATCTTCCAGTCGAACATGCATTTTGCTTAATATTTAGCGTAACATAATATAAAAGCTCTAACAAAACCACTAAAATATTTATTTATAAAAACTTTCAAATGAAAATAGATAGTTTCGAATCTATTACCAATAACAAAAAAAAAAAAAAGAACAAAATTTTAAAAATAAAATAAAATAATGGTATGAGGTATTTATTTAGTTAAACTTCTACCATTTCACAGTTTATAACAATTTAATTCGTTGATATTATTATCGATATTGAACAGAAAGAAATATTTAATAAACAAAAACAACAACTAGAATAACACAAATAAATAAACTTAAAAAAAAAAACAACAAAGTACATAAAATCGAATCAGTCCAATTATAGTTAAACGATGAATATATTTATTGGAAATGGATAGATAAAACGATTTACCACAGACAATTACCTTGTAGTTGAAAAATTATTTTTCTTATTTTTATTTATTTTTGTTTCAACTAAAATAAACGAATCTTTTCGTCGCCAACAAACAGCTTTCTTTACCAGTTACCAGTTACCTTATTTTCCTTTAACGCTTAACCTTACTTTACTTAGTTTTATTATTTTTATTATTTTTTTTTTTGTTTTTTCTTTTATTATATTTTGCTTACGTCTTTTCTTTTTTTTTTTATTAAGGTGGAGAAAATTTATTTTTATACAAACAAACAAAAAAAAAAAAAGAAAAGAAGAAATTTTTATTCGTGTAGTTGTTCTGCCGAGAGAATAATAAATTTTTATGCTTTGTTTTATTTTACTTTGGTGTTTTGTTTGTGTATGTTTTATATATATATATATATATATTTTTTTTTTTTGTTGCTTGCATTTTTATAATAAAAACGCGACAATAAATGACGACAATTTTGAACATGAATGGAAGTAATGAATATATATATAGCAAGGTTTTTGTTTTTTAATCTAAAAGAATGAAAGAAAGGAAAAACCACTCTGGTATTTTGTGTTTATTTTTCCCTTTATTTTTTCCACTATTTCACGATGTGGTTGTATATTTTTCTTTTTTTTTTTTGTATTTAAGCTGCGGTATATTTACACGCAATCCATTTCTTTTTTACTATAAATAAATAAATAATGAAAATACAACTAAACAGTAAGTCATTTAATACAAAAAAAAAAAATCTGTTCGTACGTTTTTAAGTTGTGTTACGTAGAACAAAAAAAAAAAATAATAATAAACATTTTGTTTATGGATATATTTAGGTTGTCTACCCCTTTTTTGTGTTTTAAATTTCTATTATATACTTATATAAATATAATTCCTATATAGCATATCTATATAACTATCAAACAGCAAAAGTAATAGCTTAAAAACCAACAACAACCACATTATCAAGCAAATGATTCCAATGTAAAATCGTTTTGAATATGTAAATAAAAAATGAATAATATAATATAAAGAACCCCAATCACACCTTTGAACTAAGTATAAAATGTGGTTATAACACAAACCATCACATCATACCTTTACAAAGCTTTTCTTCTTCTTTGCTTTTTTTTTTTATTTTACATTTCTTTTATTTAGAAAGGCACACCTGTTTGAATCATTTGAAAATAATTTCATTTTGCTATTTTTACTTCCTTTTATTTATAAATATTTATAGAAAGAAAAACTAACAAAAATATCCTTTAAATGAATTCTTCTTTATTTTACGCTTAACTACTTACTTTTGAACGCTTAAATTGAGGTTGAGGCATTTTTTGGTGGCTAAATAGCAATCTATAAGTATAAAATAACAAATATAACAATCACCGAACTAGGTACAATAAAAAAGACAAATAGAAAAAAAAAATCGTTTCCAAAAACAACTACCCGATTATACAGTGGAAATATAAAATGTTTATTGTGATAAGACGTTGAAAATGTACAGAACATTAGGAAAAAGCGATACGTGACGCTCTCCCTGTAAATGCAATTCTTAAAAAATAAATTCTTGAACTGTATTGTGTAATTCACAAAATAAAAAACAAAGAAAAAAGGACAACTCATGATAGCAAAAATACTAAGGATTGTTGAAGGTTATGCTGATATCTTTGTACAATGTCACTTCTAGTTTATAATATGTTGACATTGTAAGGTTGGCGTACGGAACCTCTGTTGCTACATAGTTTTTGATGATTTGTGCGTTGTCTCAAGATTTTTAGTTAACTCTTTTCGTTATTTTGCTCAGGCTGTTTCAAACTGTTTTCTATATTTTCGGTAATCAACCACAAAACCAATGCAAGAAAAGAAAATTTACTCTACAGTTCATCAAACACTATGCTATACACAATAAACGACTGAATCCAATGACGTCATTGTGTAAATTTTGATTATTTTCTTTCACCATCAGTTTTTCATGTTTTTGTTCATTTTTTCTTTATATATATATATATTTTATTTTTGTTTTGTATTATATATAGTTTATTACATAATTTTTGGGGGATCTAAATATAAAATTAACATTTTGTATAAATGTATATAAGATTAATATATGTAATAACGGAATTTATATACAGATAAATATGTATATTTCCATTTTAGTTTATGTTAAATTAGCCATAGCTAACGAAGATGTTTTTTTTTTTATTTCTTATTTTCTTTATGCTGTTGTTGTGCGAAGCAAATTTGGTATATTTTTGTATGAAATATGTCATGCCACACTTGGCTCAAAATTTAATTGACTCTCACTGTTATTTTGTTCTATATTTCGTTGTTTGTATTCTTTAAAAATACAAAAGCATAACTATACTATAATTTCAATAATTTATTTGAAATTAATTTAAATTTAAATTAATTATTAAATGAAGATAAAATTAATTTTCTTAATTGTGATTTTTCGAGACTTGTATACAACATTTATTTCTAATATCTTTGATTTATGAATTATAGCCGTCCAATCCGAATTCGCGAGATAAATTTGTTTCAGAAAACACGACACTGAAATTTACAATAATTCAGTATTTATGTAATTTAGTAGTTAATCGTCCTCATAAAACAAAGTTAAAGGAAGAAATCGTAAATTAAAAAAACAATAATTTTCATTGCTTTTTATTTTTAATTCCCTTAATTTATCGATAATTTCACTTAGTCACGATACAAGACGCAATATCTGAAAACTGTAAAAGTCCAATTGTAAAATCCCAGTTCAAATGGTATGAGACGGTACTGGGTGCCTTTCCTACAACAGTCAACATTAAGCTCAAAAATATTAAAATTATAACATAAAATTATGTAACCTCAGTTAAAATCTTGAAACCCCTTGGAAATTAAAATAATTATTTTTCAACACTAAAACAGCATAGCTCAAATTAAGTGTCATCAGTTTGTTTCTAACAATGGACTAAATACTTAAAAAAATTAATACAAAAAAAAAATAGGTGAAACACAAACTAAATATACAAATATCAGGGGTTGCGGTTTAATTTTATAGCTTTAAGCTAGGGTCGTCACAATATAAACTAAAATTGTACATAAAACATAGTAAAATGTTTTCATTCTACATAAATCCATCACTATTTTGTTTAACTGTGATTCGTTTCTACTTTGCTTTAAAACCACTCAACGTTTGTATTTTCTGATTTAAATAAATAAAAGGCAAAAAGAAAATAGAAAAAAAATGTTTTAAATACTGGCAAACCCCAGTCATGATGTTATTTCTAGAAATTATAGTCGGTACGTTTCGTTACCATGTCGTCAAAGACTGTTCTCTGTATAATCCTTTCTTTTTTTTTTAATTTTAATTTGTTCATAAAAGCTGCTAGAGAGCTTTAATACAATTTCACTTTTTTTCTCTTTTATCACTCAAATGTTTCACTTTTTTTTTTCTCTATTCTTTTTTTATTAATAATTTATTCATATTTAACTGACTTTTAAAGTGTTATTAATTTAATTTAATTAAGGACACTTTATTTTTGTGGTGCTATTTTTATTATTATTATTAGTTTACTTTTTTATTATTTTTATTATCATTCTCATTATTATAATTATTAATTTACTGTGAAAATAGGAAATTTGTTTTTTGTGGATAAATTTTCATAATGAATTTTAATACCTTAATTGAAATTATTATTTTTTTTTTTTTTTTACATGATGAGGAATATAAATACAGACCATGTCATATACATTTTTTATTTATTCATTTCTTTGACATTTTATTTTCATCTCTATTGAACTTTTTTTCTTCTTTTTTTTTTGTTTTATTTAATCCCCAATATACTTCCGTATTGTTTTCTTTTCTTTCGGTTTTATATTATCTTGTCACAATATTTCATCTATCTCGTATTTTTCTTTTAATAAGTTTTATTTATTTTAATATTCTTCTTATTTTATTTTACAAGTATTTTCCCAAACATCCGAATAGTAAGTGGCAAGGAATGGAAAACGCATGTTCTTGTCACATATGTCATTTTCCATTTTATTGAATGAAAAATTTAACATAAAAATGTTAAAAGTTATAAAGAATGTTTATAAATACGTTATAAGATATAAATAACATATTATTAAAAAGAAAAGTAAAAAAAAAAATCCCTTAAATTCCTTTTTTGTTTCCACGTTTAATAAAAAAAAATATTTAATTGATAATAATAATGATAATGTTAATCATTAAAAGCAAAGTAAAATTTAAATTTATAACATAATAATATTAAAACTCTTTGAACTATAAACCTATTAAAACTTTATAATAACAATAATTCAAAATAAGCCTGGTTGTTGTTTTCGGTAACAAAGCTTAAAAGCTTTTCATAAAATAATGGAAAAACACGTTTATAAACGTGCTGAAAACAAAACAAAACCACACACAAAAAAAAGTAAATATATGGCAACAGAGGAAATTTTTTCTTTTTTCATTTTTTGATTGAATTTAATACATAATAGCATGCATTACTTATTTATATAATATGAATATGGACAGTTGGTACAAATATAAGGGATTTAATACTAAAAATAACATTAAAATACAAAAAAAAGGGAAAAAAACTTACCGTAACGTTTATTATTAGTTAATTGGTTTGAGGTTATGTTCAAGTCACTAAAGTCTAATCGGAGTCAGTCGATTTAACCGAAAAAAAAATAATAAAAATAAATAAATAAATAATAATAATAATAATAAATAATAATAATAAAAAAAAATTCGAACCATTAGGCTTATTATACATTTTTGATGTAACAATTTTTTTTTTTTTCGTTATTTGTTGTTATTGTGGTTTTATTTTATTTAATAAAAAGTGAAGTGGTTGAAGTTGTATTGTGCTTTTTGGTTAGGGCATAATCTAATGAAATTATATTATTATTTTTGGGTGGTGGTGGTGGTTTACGGTTCTTTTTTTTTTATCTTCCCTTCTCTACTTTGTTTTATATTTTATTTATTTATATACAAAAATAATTTTTTTTTTGTTTGTGGGAACAAAAATGAATTGATTTCTTCATTAGTTGTAAGCTGAGTAACAAGTTGTTTCGTGTTTTTCTACTTTGTTATTATTTTTATTATTATTATTACTATTACTATTGCTGGGTAATATTATTGTTGTTTTTATCATTCAACAGTGAATAGGATAGAAGGAGAATTATAAAAAAAAGTAAAAATAAAATCAAGTTAAACAGAGAATAACGTAAATTTACGATATGAGATAGTCACTTCTCCCTTTTTTCGTTGCTTCATTTTTCCTATTGGCTAACATTTTTTTTTTTTTATTTCACGAAGAATGTTGTGCTTTTATTTAAGTTCTCATTTTACTTTTTTGCATTTGCCTTAGAAATTTATTTCTGTTTCTTTTATAACAAAACTTTTTTTTTATTGTGTTTCTACTTCAGGAGAATCGTACTTCATTTTCTGTTGATGATAATTTTCTATTTTATTTCATCTTTTTCATTTTTTTTTTTTTTTGTAATTAAAAGGGAAAAGTTTTTTTTTTCTCCCTTTTTTTCGCTTTAGAAGAAGCTAAGTAGGATTGAACGAATAAATTTTAATAAAAAAAAAAGAATAATATTTAAGAATTTTTAGGAGATTATTGTAGAAAAAAATTATATAAGCAGGAAAATATTGGTAAAATAATAGAATTCATAGAAAAAGGCGACAATAATAACAACTAAATTGTGTATGAGAGAATCAATTTTCTTTTGGCATTTCTTTATTTATCCAAAACATAAAAATTTAAGAAATTCCTTATTTGCTATTATTGGTAAATTGCCAGCAAAAATACTAACAAAGAAGTTAAGTAATATTATTCTTTTCATTTCATTAAATTTCGTCGATTTCTACCATTCTTACTTTATCCGTACCATATGTAATATTACAAAAAAAAAAAAAAAATCTAAAACTTTACTTAAATTATTCATAATAGGAACTTTTCTCTTATTTTTTATATTTTTGCCTTCATCAACGCTTCTACGAACCTTTAACTTTGTTTAGATATTTTCCCTTTGGTAAATTTTTTTTCTTTTTCCAGAATCATTTTCTTAGAATTTGGCTATATGCCATAATAAAGGAAGGAAAAAAAAAATTAACATTTGTAATTTGCTTTCTAACTTAACGAAAAATCAACCAAGTGGAAAAAAAAAAATGTAATTAAAAATACAAAATAAAAATAATAATCAAATGGAAATGATAATTGTTGATTTAATTAAAATTTATTATTAACTTATCAATAAAATAAAATAAATTAATAATTAATTTTTATTTTATGCATATATATTTCATGGGGAATTTATTTCATGTAAAAGAGCTTTTGTTTTTTTTTATAAATTAATTAATTTTTTTCTATATTTTAACGAGTTTACTTTAAAAATAAATAATTATTCAGTTGTTAATACGATATTCGAACCATAATAACATGAGACTTCCGAATAAAAGTGCTTAAATTAAATTTTTATTGATAAATTCATCGGTAATATTCAATTAAATTATATTTTTTTTTACATTTTATCATTAATTTTTTAATGAATCTTTAATAATTGTATTTTCTAGTGAAAATTATTTCTTTCTTTGAACAGAGAATTAATCCAATTTTCATTTCTATTATAAATCAATGAAATCCGAGTATTTTCTTTAAACAATACTCAATTTAATTAATAATTGATTTAACAAAAAAAAAAAATTTTTTTTGTTGATTTGTGCTTTTATTTGTATTTATTGTTACTGAAAATAAGGAGGTAAAAATGTCAAAAATTCTTTTTATTCTATTGTTAAATGATGAATAACAACAATAAAAAGGAACAAAGATAGTTCTTTCAGACAATTCTTCTTCATTATAACTATTTACGTGTTTATTTAACAAAGAAAACTTTACTTTAATCATCATCATCATTATTTTCATCTAGAATGGCCAATAATCATTTTGTGTTTTGTTGATTAAATTTGTATTCTTTATAGGTTATTATTACATAGTGTAGGCATTTTTCGTCTAGTTAAGGTTAAAGGAAAATAAAAATGAGTTTATTAACAAAGGAACATCACGCTAAGCTTAAAGCAGGTGAATGTTATTGACAACATGTCTTAACTTATTTAATTATATTTTATAAAATAATTATTTTTGCTATAGAATTTAGCATTTTGTTGGTATGAGAGTCTTTCTTTCTATTTTCATCATTTTTCGTTTGATTATTTTCGAGCTTAAAACAACTTTACAAACGAATAAAATTAAAGACATATATGTATTTGATAAATGTTTACTTATTATCTATTATTTGTACATATATTATGTATTATGTATAATTTATATATGTAGCAAAATTAAACTCCCATGAGGTGACGAACTTTGACATTAGAAGAAAAACAGACAAATCACATTGTTATTGTTAAATGTTTTTTTCGCCATCTTATTGTTTATTTATTTATTTATTTATTCCACTTTCTCTTCTTTTTATAATTGTTGCGTTATTTTCATTTAATTTATTTTTTCAATTTATAGCAATTTTCAACATATAGAATTTTTATTTTTTAATTTCACGTTCACTGCTTCTTTTTTTTCTTTTTTTTTTTTTTTGTTGTTTTTTTTTAATGATTTGTTTTCCTTTCTTTTGTCTATTTCTATATTCACAAATGGCAAAATGATAGCGAATTACAAGTAAATATAGAGAGAAATAAAGGAAAAAAATAACAGAGTAGAATATAAATAAATAAAAAAATAAATAAAAACGAACAACAGTTGATGTTCTTATTAGTTTGATTAATATGTACTGATAATAGTAAGGTGGTTTTTCTATCTGCTATTCGTTTAACATAATTTATCGGAAATGTTTTCATTTTCATGTTTTATAATTTGTTTTTTTTTCTGTTATTTATTTGCGTTTTCAAGCAAATGGTATGTTTTTAATTAAATTGACCTTTAAAATAGATGAAATATTATACTAGATACAGTGAAAGCTTAATAATTTGTATTCGGAAAATACTTTATACAAATATTTCTCATCTTTTTTTTTTTTTGTTGTTTCGTTTTGTTTTGTTCTTTCGGTTGTTAATCAAAGCGAGTGGTCGGTCGAGGCAACTAGTGGAGTGACTGTAATTTGATATTTGTCTTTTACGTTATTTTTAATTAATGAGTTTTTATAATTAGCGGAATCCGAAATTCTAGCGCTTTCACTGTATTCAACTTTTTTTTACCTGTTGTTATAAAGTTTGAAGTAACCTTTTATCGTATAAAGGCGTCGTTAACTTCATTCTATATAAAATTATAAAATTTTATTAATAATTATTAAACTTATTTAATTAAATCATTATTTTATAGTGATGTTTTATTATTATTATTATTATTACTAAAAAAAAAAACTTTCAATTATTTCACCTTTGCACGTATCAATTTCATAAATAAATAAGTAAAAAAAAAAAACAAAAAAAAAGAAAACTTTTTCCACATGACAGAAAGTTCAAGATGAAAGTTCACTGTCAATTTTTGAGTTCAACAAATTACTAATTTGCTATAATATGTACTAAATACGAAAAAAAAAAAAATGTAAAATTATTTTCTAACTACCGCACCTGTTTCAACTGGGTATGGTTCAATATTTCACATAACATCCCTTAAACCATGTTTTATATATTCAACATATAAACTTGTACGTTTACTCACTTGTATTGCTAGATACTGAACAAAAATAAAAAAAAAAAATCAACGAAACGACAACATGATGAAGCAATAAAAAACGTGACCTAATCAAATTCATTTTGTTTCGAATTTCGACAATATTTTTTTTTTTTTTGTAGGTATTAACGAGTAAAATGAAGAATTACCCAGAATTTAAGTACATTACACAATTGTGTGTGGTTAAAAATGGTAAAAGGGACACAAAAAATCCATCTACTAAACGAAAACACGTTAAATACTTTTTATCTTTTTGCACTTTATTTTGTGTACAGTGGTTAGGCAGACACGAAATAAGCGTAAATAAATTTCTTCTGCTTCTTGCTCTTTTCCGTTTATATTCTAAAAGAATAAAATTAAATAAAATAGGAAATCCTCAGTGTGATGACTATGATACACAAAATATATACACTACCTAAAACATTAATTTAAAGTAATAAATTCACCGAATTTATAATAGAAAATTATTTTTATACCTTGCGGTAATATATTTAATTAAATTTTTATTAATTAATTTGTTTTAATTATTTTTTTTTTATCTTTTTTTTTTTTTCATTTATTGAAAATTCATTATAAAATATTTATTATTTAATTAATTATTTAAAAATGATTTTTTTTTTTTTTTATCTTTTTTTTAATACAAGAACACTAATTTCAATATTCTACATTTCAATTATAACGATAAAGGATGAAGGATTTTCCATTTTAATTCTTATTATAATAAATAAAACATTGAAAATAAATATGATTGTGAAGCGGAAAGTACATAAACTTGGTTACAGTATTACCGGATTTTTTTTTTTCTCCATAATATTGATGCTATATTTATGTATTAGTAGTGACAGAACTTGAGCTGTTATATTTAGCCTGTTAATTGTTCATGATCGATCGATTGAAATTTTATAGCATTTTAATGGTTTTTGACGTGGCGGTATGATGGTAAATTATTAAACCTATATTAATAAGCATCGCGACGGTTCTTTCTTTTTTTTTTTTTATTATTATTATTAATTTTTTATTCTTTTTAAAGATAGAAATAACCATTTTTTACGCATCATAAAATGTGCTTAAAGCTTTAGCTGTTTTAAGTTTTTAAAGCATATAAATAGAAGCAATTTTTTCTACTTTTTTTTTTTTAATAATTTATTTTAAGACAATTTTCGTTTTGTTTTTGTTGTTGATATTTCTAATATTTTATTTATGGATTATTTATTTATAGTTTTTTATTACCACTTTTAACGTCTAATCATAATAATAATAATAAAAAATTAGCGTGTTTGATTATTTTTAAGGATTTCGCTTTCATTTTTTTTTTTTTTTTTTTGTAGTTTATTTTCTCTATTTATACATTTTGATATTTTTATTATTTTATATTTTCATTCCTTTGGATATTTTTTATTTTATTTTATTTTTTTTTTGTTTTTGTGAATTTTTATGTCTATCAAGGCACAGTAGTTTTCTTCTATGACGTATTTATGTCATTGATTTTATAAATGGTTTTATGACGCTAAAATTGATTAAATTATGATGAATAGTTATAACAAAATTTTTTTATAATTTTGTAAGAAGAGGGAATAACACTTTCGTATATTAGAAGTTTCTTCTTGAACCAAACAAACGGTATAAAGCGGATTTTATTGTAATATGCCAAAGCACTTTATAACCTTTTTTTATAATTAATTATTGTAGCCAAAAAGGTCAATTTAGGTGCTGAAAGGAAATCGAAAAAAAAAACAGAAAAAAAACAATAAATTACTTTAAAATTCGAATAAAGCTTACATTCAAATCGAGTACAGTAACAAAACTTCATTCAGTGTTATTAATATATATCAAGTACAAAAATTATATATTTCCAGTATATATTGGAACATGTAAACAGTAAAGGTTTTGGTTCGTATACCGTAGAAGACTATTATACAACGTAACACCTCATTGACTTAGGCAATTTATAAACGTATGGTGGATGAGTATAAAAAGCGTCCATAAATATGCACATGTATGCGTGTATAAAACGTGAAACCATTTCATATTTGTGTTTGCCGCGTAATTTTTGAAGAACGTGAGGTAATAAAAAAACAAGTGAAACATCCCTCCCTTAAAATCTATTTTTGCATATTCTTAAGTTTCATGGTGGAGTTTTACTAAGACGTCACGAGGTAAGGGATTTTGTGGTGTAATCAAAACCTTGAATTAAATTATGAAAAGTGGTGTTAAACATAAAAGAGAAATTAAGCATGCAAATGATGTCACAATTGTGAACAATAATGATGCGCTTCTGGGTGACTATAAAAAAGACAATCAGTGAGATTTCATTACTTTAAATAAAGTTTATTTCCCTCTTAAAATTAAATCTTAAAAGTAAGATTATATTTCTATAAAACGCAAAGAAAATCAGGGAAAATAAAGTAATAAAAAAAAAAAAACAAAATGAAAAAAGGTAAAGGGTCAATTCCTATGTCAATTTGATTTTACATTATATTTCCAACCACTCCGTTTGATGTCTTAACTTTTTATTACACCTTAATCGTATTTCGTTATAGTTATTCTGAATAATTAAGTGCGAAAAGAGTGGCCAAACAAATATATACAAATAAATGTCGAAATAATATATGCGTTGTTGTTTTTTTTTCCTTTTTATTCTTATTCTTCTTCTTGTTTTTTGAATTAAAAATTAAAAACCATAAAAAAAACCGACATTTAAAGCAACAAGTTAAAGCTTTTTATAAAAAAAAAACCATTTACCCCAGAAAATATTAAATTTTATTTAGAAGAAAAATTTTTGTAATCATTTTTATTTTCTTTTTACGTTACGTTTCGTTTTTTTTGCTTTTAATCAAAAAAAAAAAACATCGATCATATTTCATGTAACAGAGATTATACAATAGAAATATTAATAACTAAAGTAAAATGTTTGTAAATCATAAATAATAACAAAAACAATCCTCCATGGCAGAGAGACTTTCAATCAAACAATTTCAAATTTATTTTCTTTTTCTTTTTTTTTTTAAAGAAAACGAAAACAATACCATATTAGTATTGTGATTGTATTGTGATAAAGTATGTTACTTCCTTCCCGTAATATCAATTTACATAAAATATTTAGTTAGAAATTTATATATATATACGCTAGCTATATAACGATGAAAATGTTAAGCAATGTTTATAAATAAAGGCAGTAAAGGTAAAAAAATAAAATATCTGTATATACACACGATTATTATTAACGTGAATACTGTTTGCTACATGTTTTTTAGTTTTGTTTTACGAAGAAGTAAATACATGTGTTTCATGATATGAAGGATTTAAAAATATTATTAAACAAATATATATATAACATGTAAACGAACCAGCTATGATATGCCCTCTGCTTATGAAAGGTGAAGACATTGTCCCATTATATAGAAAAGAAAATATTTAAATTTGTCTGAGTTTACCTATACGTAATATTGACGATAGTGGTTGTAACGCAGACACAGCTTAAAACATATTTTAAAATTAAACAATATAAAATAGGTGTGAAGGATTACTTCTGGTGTGGTTTAGTTCAATACAAGTCAATAACATTATTATTATTATATTACAACATTACCATAATATATGTATATAATCACCGTTATGAGATAGTTTTTCTATTTAATGTTGAATAAAGACATTTCATATAAATAACAAGCATTTTAAATTTCTCTTTCAAAAATATGTAAATTATTTATTTTTCTTTCCTTTAAAAAAGACGTTAATGAGTTCCGTGAATATTTTTTCCTGTGTAAACAGAAATTAACGCAAATGAAGTAACATTAATTTAAAAAAAAAATCTATACCAGACAACCAGATCGTTATATTCTTCTTCTATATTTATAAATATTACGTGTTGTTATTGTATTTTTTTTTTTTTTTAATGTTATGCCTGTTGTATTATGACTATGGCAATGTATTCCTTATAGAAATATAAAAAAATATATATACTTTTAAATGTAATAAGAAAAAACAACCCCCAACAGTACTATATGGGATGCGAGTTCAATGGTAGGCTATAATCTAGCAGCAACAGCAGAAAAGAAAATAATAAAAAAAAAAGCCGAAAAACAGTAGCAGTACCAACGACAAAAATAAAAAGCACACACATCAACGAATGTATACAGACAAATATACAAAGTAATAATAATAATAAAGCACAGAAAAAAGAAAATAAGCGAAGGAAAACATGAAATAACAACAAAAATTTCTAAAAAGAAAGTAGATGGGGCACTTACGTCATAGCAAAATTTATTGCTTACACCTTACATTCTTTTCTTTTTATTTTTTCCTTCCTTTTTCCAGTGCCTTATTTCTTTTTTTCGGTATATCGGTTATTTGGTTTTTTTACCACAAATTTTTTATTTTATGCTTGTTCTCTTGGTGTTATTTTCTTTATTTTTTTCGGTTTTCGTGTTTAGATACTGCTGTTACTTTTTTTTTATTTGCCTTTTACATTTCGCTTGAGAAAATATAAAATACGATTTAAATTTTTTTTTTTTGTAACACTATTTCGAAACGTTACAATGATACGATCATATTTATTCATGTGTATCAAATGTGTCGATAACAGTAAGAAACTATAACTGTTGACGACTGAAACATGTTTCAATGATGGGGCATAAAAAAAGGCGAATAACTTTTAATATTTAATCCCATTTAGTTATTTGTATGCTTATAGGTGTTCACTTTTTACATTTATTATCACTATTATTATTTGTATGATGTGTTGTGAGTGCTTCTGTTCATTTTCTTTGTGAAATAATCGATACAGCTTTGTCACATTCGTCAGAATTGATATTATATAAGCAGATTGTGCTTCACTCTTTTTTATCTTTTATTACGATTCAAAATTTCAAATCATTCATTTTATAAGTAAATAATGCGCAAAATGAATCTCTTTTCAAACGAACTATACAATCAAATGACAATCAATTATAAGAATAAAATAATACAAAAGTTAAAGAAAATATTTCGTTTTCGCTTTTTATTTTAAATTTATTTTTATGTTTTCTTTTCATAAAAATTCTCATGATTTATTTTGATAAGGAGTCGACAGCTATGATGATAATAATGGTGGCAATAATTCCAAAATTATTACTTTTTAATAAAGTTAATATCTTAAGAAAACACCAATCCCTCAATCCCGCTCACATTGAGTACAAACGATACGACAAACTTTGTTCTCATTTTTTTTTTTTTTTTTGTTCATGAAATTTCTTAATTTTTTATTTTTTTTTAAAAAATTTACTGAAAATACAACACTGAATCGTGATATTTTTTGATTTTACCTAATTTTCATTAAATTTATTCGTAGAAATTGTTTAAAATCAAATTTTTCATTTTACTCAGCTTAGTATTTTGCTAATGCAGAATGAAAAAGTTTTCTTTTTTTTTTTCTAAATTTCTTTTTATAAGACATCACCCCTGAGTTTTTTATGCTCTCGTTTACTTCTTTTGCCTTTAAAATATATATTTCGTTACTTAAGATAACAGCATGAACAGTAAAAAAAAATGAAAGAAAAGCCTCCAGCTAAGCAAACAAATTGGTTGTATGATTTATTCAAATTAATTCCATCAATTATTTTAGATTTAAATATATATTCAGTATAATGTATATAAAGAACAATAAGGATAGCAATAACATGAAGAACTTAATAAAAATATATAATATAAATCATATTTAATATGTGGTGGGCGGGCATCAGTTTGATTTTCTTGTTAAAATTGGTGAATTGTGTTTAAAAATAAAAAAAAAATACAAAAAGAAATTAAATTAAATGGAAAGAAAAAGTAATTAACACAATTGTAGATGAGTGTTTGTTGGAGAGAGTAAAGCTTTGGTATTTATTTAATAGAAATATTGTTTCTACTACATTATTTGAAGCACCCACAAACCACTACAATTTCATGGTGTAGTCGTAACCGTAACGAAGTATCATTTCGCAACAGGCATACACAGTGTCGAAATAAGTTAGCAGCTACTAGTAAATTGCTACAGAACACCAAAACAAATATTCTTAGAATTTTAGATTAGATTAAGGTTTTAAAAATAGACAAAAATATTGTTTGTGAATCTGACTAACACTGGTAACTTCACCTAGCTGAACATCTTTATGTGCTGCGTTATTTTTGAATATGCGTACAGTGAAACAGACAATTTTGAAGGAAGACTACTTCATTCAAGAAAATATAATGAGACCGAATTTCCAGAATTATTTCAAAAATCTTCTTTTCTTGATTATTTCAAAATTTTCGTTTCGAATTGTACTCAGATAAATTATAATTTTCTAATTTTCTTTTATAAAATATTTATAACTCAATAAAAAATTTTTATTCCTAAAGTTTTCCATGCATTAAGCTTCTTTAATAAACAAACCATTGAAATGGCTCTATAATTGGATTAAATAATATAATCGTGTACATAGCTCGATGAGAATTTAAAATACTTATTATTGTTCTTTAAAATTATGCAAATAGTTAATTGTCATATAAGATAAATCCTTTATTTATGTTAATGTTCTACTATGTTTAGATTAATACTTGTTTATGTAGCAGTTCACCTGCGATTTGGTATACAAATTTTTGTCAATAATCTTATTCTAAACTATTCTTTTAAATAACAGAATAACCGAAACATATCAAACATTTAAATACGAATAACATATAATATAAAATGTAAAAATGTCCTTTTAACATATTTTAATGATTCAAAACATCAAAACGTAAATAAAAACAACAAAACGATAAAAAAAAAAAAATAATAATCATAAACATATTGAAAGGTCAAAGAGCTATTATTGTCATTATTATTGTTATTATTATTGTTATTATTATTGTTGTGCTTATCATTTATCATTTATAACATCTTTATTTTATATATGCAAAGCTTTTTTATATCTTTCTTTTTTGTACATTTATTGTTCATATCAAGGCAAATAACTGGAAAACAATATACAAAAAATAAAGTAGAGAAAATATTTATTTAACCCCTCCAGACAGCAAATTGAATTTAACGTAGAAAATAATTTAAATCAATTTATACGCAAAAGCTAAAACAAAACAATTTATCTATTGTTATTACCAAATGATTTAAAAATCGAATAACAGGATTTATTTAAATTATCTTCATCTCTTATCAAATTAATATCTACTATTCATATTAAAGCAGAAAAATCTGTTTATAAATAATTTTCAGTGGATTGAATAAAATAATTGAAATTACTTATCATAATTAGAAAATATTATTTTTTTTATTTTATTTGTTTATTTTCGTGAAAAACACGAAACTCTGTTTATTTTCGCCGTAGGAAAAGAAAAGCAAATTTAATCTCGATAGAAAAATTTTATTTTTTAATTAAAATTTAGTATCAATTAATTGATTAGAAATGTATTTACATCAAAAAGTTTTACCTTTAAGTGGGTTAAATAAGGGAAAAAATATTTTTAAAGATTTGTCACTGTTTCAATAAATCGTCATCGTATTTATTTTGGTTAAAAATTTATCTTATCACTACCAAACTCATTCTTTTCATCAAATATAATCTATTTTAACATTTTATTTACTTTTTCACATATATTATAATAATAAGATTTTTCCAAACTTTTATTATTGTTTAAGATGTAAAAATGATGGATTTGTTAAAAGTTAGGAGCAGTAAATATAAAACAGCAAAAAAATAAAAAAAATAAAATACGCTAAATAAGCTCGAAAAGCTCAGACTTATAACATAAAAACAATTTTTTTTTTCATCTCTGTATCATTCATATTTCGCGAAATGAAAATCATTATATCTTTCATAAATGTTTTCCTTTATTTAATTTATTTTTTTTTATTTTTTTTTTTTTGTGTATGTAAATAATATGATATTCCTATGTATATAGCATATGTATGATGAATAATTGAAAATATGAAGAATCATTCTGTTGCTGCTATTGTTTTGTTCTTTATTTATGTACTTTGAAGCTTTTAGCATAATAAAAGTTGGAAAAATAAATAAATAAAAATATTAACTTTTTGTATTCTTGTTGCTTCTTTTGCTAAACAATTATTTTCTTTTGGATTTTTTTTTCCACTATATCAACTGTCGTTTTGTTTTTTTTTTTATGTTTTTCTTTTCTATTTTTGTTTTGTTGTTTAACAATGAAACACCAAAGGTAAAAGCGAAAGAAAAATAAAAAAAAAAAATAATAAGAAATAAAATTAGAAAGCAAAGAAAAAAGAATTTTTTTTTTATAAGATGAGGTTCTAAATATTAAATTTGTGTTTTTATATTTTTACCTGTCGCGTTATTTAATATAATATATTGTCTTGTTGTTTATTTTTCGTTATTATTTTCGTTGTTTTTATTTTTCTTTCTTTTTTTTTTACTTTCTTTCATAATAATTTCGCATTCTTTATATTTGTTCACTGAATTATTTTTTATTTTTGTATTTAACAAACTTTTTCGTTCAATGCACCTTAAAGCGATTTATCGTAATGGAAATTTTTTCATTATTTAATAAATCTTGAAGGAGTAAGGTTATTTCATGTATTAAGGTTGTTATTGTTTGATTGAAATTTTTTTTTTACTAAATTTGTAGTTGTTAAACAATTTCCTTTAAAAATTAATATTTTAAACAAATACAAAAGTATTTCCTAATGCTATTTGAATCTTTATTAACTAAAACAATTAAATTCATAATTCCAACAAGTGGTTTTCAATAAACTGAAACATATTCACTAGTAACGTAAGAAACCTCAACCATAATCAATTAATTAAATAGAATCGACTTTATAAATGATATATGAAAAAGCTTAATAACGTTAATAGTTTTTAATAATTAATAACATCACACTCTGTTGTGGATACATTTTTTCATTATTTATTGTGTAACGTCGTGTAACATTTATTTATTTTTTTTACTTTTACAATATAATACTAAAAAAGGAGAAGCAAAACCACAAATAATATATAAAATAGAAACGGAAAATTCTATTTCATGAAATAATCATATAATCATGCTAAAAAAAAAATACAGAAAAGAAGAAAATAAACGAAAATGTTAATAAAGAAAAACATAGAACATTCCTTGTAGAAATGTTGTAAAAAGATATTAAAACACTTAATTCGTTTTCAATATAATTATTTTCTTCTATTCTCGTTGTGGTTTACGTTTTTTTTTTTGTTGTTGACCATGGATCAAAATATTAAGAATTCAATTTGATCAATGTTCTTATTGTCTATAATGATTGTTTGCTTTTGTTTAGAATTTTTTTTTTTGTTTTATGCTGCTGCTGTTATATAATTATTAACTTTTATTTCTACTTATCTCTTAACTGTAACATAAAACTTAATGATCAGACAGATGAATAAATATATGGGGTGCTTCGGTTAAAATAGAAAAAAATGTTTGCTAATTTTTAGTATTTGAGAAACATTACTAAAGTTTTTATATTAAAAGATATTTAGCTATCTACAAGTTAATACTTCAGTTTATATTTCTATCTATTTATTATTATATATTTTTTGTTTTGTATTTTATTGAATAGCAATAAAAATATTAATTTTCATCTTAATTCTACTTTTGTATTTATTGTAGCTCAACAATGTATGCTCCTTTCATTTCTAATTATAAGATGATAGCAATAAAAATTATTATTATATTTATTTGTTCTCGGTTTTCTTTGTTTCTTCTTATGATCGGTTTGATTTCATAATAGAGCTATTTTTTTTTTATTATTAAAAGTTTATTGGCTAACCAATTATTATTAATTATTTGTTTTTTTTTTTTTCCTTTATTTTTCCTACTTTAATACATAATTGCTTTATTTATAATAAGTTTTTTTTTTTTTTTGATTGTCTTTCAGAGAGATCATTGTTATTGGTTAGCTTTTATTTTGATGTTTTGTATGAAATTTATTAATTTATCTGAGGTATAAAGTGTTAAATAGATGAAATATTTTTAATTTCTCTTACTAAACTAAATAATTGCGATAAAATTTCCAAAATTGCATTTTAAATTAATTGAAATATTCACTTTTAATGTGTTTATTACTAAAATTTTCTAATATTTGCTATAAATTTGTTAGTATTCTTGTCAACGATTTCAATTCAAATTAAATAAATTCAAACTGAAAAATAAACTAGCAAAGTGTATTTACGTTAGAAGTTAAATTATTATTATTATTATTATTATTATTATTATTATTATTATTATTATTATTATTATTATTATTATTATTATTATTATTGAAAAATAAATATGCATAGGATAATATTACTGTAGAATTTATGTACACTTTTTGATAGTTAAAACAATAATAAAAATTTAAGTAAAATTGAAAATTAAACTTTGTGGAAAATTATTTGCTAGTCGAAAAACTTTATCTGTCTTAACATAACTTTTATTTTACATTACATTACTTTACTATACTTTATTTTATTTTACTTTAATTTACTTTACTTTACTTTACTTTGTACAATTTGAATTATACCATTTTTATATTATTTTTTACTTGCAATTGATACACCTGAGCATAATTCTACTTTTGCATTACTGTTTTTGCATTGATATAAATAACGCATAAAATAGTTTTTTATTTTTATTTATATTCTTAAACAATAACAAAGTAACTTTTAAAATGCTTAAGATTTATTTATTTATTTACATAAGTAGATGTTGAATAAAATAAAAATTGTTATAAAAAACAGAGACTAGACGTAAATAAAATTCTGACGCCATAACAAACCGAAAAGAAAAAAAAAATTAAAAAAGAAACGGGAAGAAAATAAAAACCACAAGGGAATATATGCATAGTGCTTTTTATTATCCCTTAAAATGCATTTTTTTTTTAAGTGTAAAAGTCACATTAAAATAATTTATTGAAGATGACATCAATTGTTTATGGTTAAATCGATTTATCATATCGAAACAAACAAGTTCTCACAAATAATATTACACAATAATTTATATTGTTATTTTCATAAAATAAAAATATTCGCTAATATTTAATTATATATTCAATACAAGTCATATAATCAACAATAAAAAAAATCAACATCATATTACAATAAAATAAAATAAAAAAAAAATCGAATACCTTTTTCAGAAAATTTTAATAACAAAAAATTTTTAATTAGTAATCTGATACAATTTCACCTTTTATTATTAATAAATATTCAAAAAAAAAAAGACTTTCAAACAGCAACAGAAATATTATTCTATGTTATAAAAAAAATAAATAAAAATATTTTTGAGTACTTTATTTATTGTATCTGATTGACATTTACATAAAAAAAATATAATAATAACAATAATCAGTACCTTTAGCATATAATAATTACTTAGATCGTTGATGTTTGTTGTTTATTTTTTTACCTTTAGTAAAACATTAAATTGAATCATAAATCAGTCATAATGATTCCTTCGAGTAAACAACCATCTAAATACCCAGCAATGATGGTAATATTTACTAAAATGTAATAAAAGTCAGGTAGATGTTACAAAATATATTACAAAACATAATATATTACATAGAAAAATAAGAAGATATAATTAATATCCTTTATAAAAGCTGAAACAAAAATTTATAGTTTCTTCTAATGTTATTTGTTATCCTGTTATTACAACAATCAGTCGTCCAGTAATTTAAACGGAAATCAAAAAATAACTTTTGTAATAAATATTAAATTTATTTTTATTCATTCTTTATGACAAAAACCCAATATTTTATGAGGAAATAGAATAAACAAAATTTTCTTTCACAAAAGAAAATTGATATCGTTTGGAATCGTTACAGACAACACGTAACATCGACAAGCAATCGAGTAAATGCATTTTTGGTTACCAACAAAAAAAAAATCCCATTCATCGATTGAAATTGATTTTTGTTGCATTTTTTGACTAGTAAAAGAAAAATAAATTGATTCAGCCAACACCGTGTTGTTATGTATGAGAATTTTTAAATTGTTTCTGCTTCGAAAATATATAGTGAGTGGGTGAGAGAAAATTCAGTTTTTTGTCTTGTTTTCCCGGATTCTAGCATTTTTCATTATATTTTATTTTTTATTGATGCAGACGACAAGTCTGTCTGATTTTATGTTTTTAACTGAAGTAGTTAGATGTGGGTGACAGTAAACTGAGTCTAGAGATTTTTGTGCAACCAAAAATAATAACATCATAGTGTCGCCGAATATTTCGTCACAGTTTTAGCGTCGTCAACGTTTGTAGCAAATTTAGTAAACGCACACACTTATCATATCAGTGATGCTCCCACTAGAATTCTCAATAGTTATTGCTTGTGTAGAACCACTATGTCTACCAAAAATGCATTTAAAATATTTTTCTTAAAGGCACAAACACAGATAGATATAGTTTTTAGCCAACCCAAAAAAGAAAAAATATTATATCGTCATCACACATTCGCTACCTCTCATACAAATATGTTGTCGTTGTGCTTTTTTTCTATTCAACTTCCTATCTTAATAGTATTTTTAAGGACGGAATTCTATCCTGAATAAAAATAAACTATAATATATAGAAATGAAGAGTTGAACGCGAGCAATTTTCCTTTTATATGTTTATCTAAAAATGTAGAGTAAAAGAGATGACACAGAAATGAAAATGTGTATGATATTTGGTAAGGCGCCATTTGGTCCAGACATTCGGGGGTGGCTGACTAACATTTTTAACATTATTCTGGCTTGGTTAATTTTTTTTTTTTTAATACCATAAATACATTTACTTTGCAACAACAAAACAATACGATGATGACTCGGTTCGTCGAGTTGACTTGAATACAGTAGAATAGCTAAAATTGGTTTCTTCATTTTAGTTTTGTGAAAGAATATGCTATTGTATAGAGATTCCTTCCGCGACCTCTTTTTTGGGCGGTGTGGGTGAGTTAACAAAAAAAAAAAAAAAAAAAAAAAAATATAACAGATTCGGGTTGATGTTGCCATCAACTATCCAATAATAATAATAATAATAAAAAGGGAAAAATATAATAAACGAATTGCTATTTGCACACATAAATAAAAAGTAATAATAAAGGATTAAAAGGAAAACTTTTCACATCTTATTTAACTGATATAAAATGGACCAAAAATGGACGACTTATGTCGCGACATCTAGTCATATAGACAATTGGCTGATTGTTATTATTTTTATGACTGAAAAATATTCTATTTTTATAAAATGTTATTATTCCCATTAAGTATTTAGCATACGATAACAATGAAAAAAAAAATTCCATTCTATTACGAAAATAAGGTAAATAGTTGAATTTAAAAATATAAAAAAAAGGAAAACTTTTCTATTATCAATTCTATTGGAAAAAAAAACTATTAATTTAACAATCATGATTCCATTAAAAATAATTCGTAAATGCTTTTGAGAATATATATTTAAAAAGAGAAAAAAAAAATTAAAAGCATAATACAAACTCATTTAAACTTTTATTAAATTAGTCATTTTGTTTTTTTTTTTTTTAATTTCTACTTCACTTATAATAGCTATTTGTTGTTCAATTAAGAATAATTAATAAAAACAACAACAAGTAATGTTAAACCAAATTCCACATTTAAATAAATTAAAAATTAAACATAATGAAGGTAATTGTTTGGAAATGATATATTCGGTTATGGTTTGTTGGACGATTTTTATGCGTGTTAAGTTCTATCGAGAAAAAAAATTATTTTGTTGTTTTCTATTAAAACAATTCCGTTTTGAAAAGGTTTTATTAATTTCCATCCACAATCCTAAAAGCAAGTACAATTTTTATATTTAGCTAATAAATAAATAATACCATTTGATTTTGAAAAACTTTTGTAGGGAAATCGGAAAATTCATAATAAAGTTGTTTACATGCGGTGAAAACTTTGAAATTTGGTTTTTTTATTTTTGATGTGTAAATAAAATAGGGAATACAAAAAAAAACTGTTGCTTAACAGACTAACTACACGCTAGCATATAAACATTGTATGTATGCTTCCAAAACCAGCTGAAAAAAAATTAAATTTTTAATATAAATTAAAACGACAAATGAAAATTAGCATATTATTACAATTTACACATTTAACTGTTGTTCATTTCTATTTAAAAAATGATTTCATCATGGTACGTTTCTTGCTTTTTTCCTCTTTTTTTTTTAATTAACGTTTACTTCTTTCTTTTTCTTTTTTTTAATAAAAACATTTAAATATGAGTAAACAAAAGGGGAAATAAAAATTAAAAGGTTAAATATTTAATTAATGTTTTTATGTCGTTCTTTATTTATTAAAATATTATAATAATAGTTAAAACAATTATTACTTCCTTGTTATAGAAAATATATAATAAATGTTCTTTATTAAATTTCATATTTAATTTATGATTTATAGTTATAAACGTTTCTAACATCTAAATAAACTATAGAGTTTATAATAATTTCGTTTAATAATACCAATTAAACTAATATATATTTGTATTACAAGAAATAAATATGAATAGTTTGGAATTGCAATAAAGTTTAATCTTTTCAGTAAACTAAATTAAAATATATAGCATATAAAAGGCAATTAATAAAGCTTTAGTACTTAGTCAATAGTTAATAAAGCATTCAATATATTCAATATATATATATATATATATATATATATATATTTAATCGAATGCAATTCTAACCAAAACCAATGACAATAATAAAACTTTAATAAATCAAAACTAATTGCAAAAGCAGCGTCGTAACAAGGAAAATGCAACAGGTCCTAATGGCCTAATAATTAAGATTTATTCAGAAATATTGGATATTAAAAGTTCTAATTTAAATCTCTAATTTAAACACAGTTTATTTCAGTTTTAGTTTCATTTATCAATTATTTATGTTGACAAATGTACACAAAAACTAATTACGGCACTATGCTTAAGCATAACAATTAAAATTACATAATTATTATAACATTATCTTCTTAGACAATTTGTTTTCATTCTTCTTCTTTTCTAATTTATTGCTATTTTGCACTTTATCATTCCACCATGAATACGTTTACATACTTCTTGTTTATTTATTAGTTTATTTGGACTTTTTCCATCATTATTTGTAACATATATATATATATATATATATGTTTTGTATTTACAAACAAACAAATTATGTTATATTGTGCGTGTTTAATAACAAACAAAATAAAAAATTAGTTTTTTTTTTTCATTTATTTGTTAATTTTTATAAATAGGAAAGGGAATACAAATATAAGTTGAATTGCTTATATTGTATCGTCATGACATACAAAATATCCTATTTTAGTAAGATAAAATTAATATAAGTAAAATCCCTTGGTACCTAGCTGATATTATATATATATATATTTTTTCTTTCCTTCCTTTTCTTTCTAGTACAGAATTGCAGCTTTATTTTTGCTGTTGCTATTTTTGTACGTTTATCGTTTATGTCTTTTAGCAAGAAAACAATTACAAACGAAAAAAAATAACAAACAGAAAATGTCCAAAATATAAAAACAAATTAAGAAGCGAAAATAATAATAATAAATATATAAACATGTGTAGAAATTAAATATTAAACGTTAAAAAATAATACAATTAATTTTCTTGTTTACCATTAGACGACTTGTGTTTATTTCTTCTACCTTTAATTGTTTATTACAATTTAATATATATTGTTATAATTATCATTAATTTGTCTACAATCATTTATTTTTTATTTTCTTATATTTTGTATTTTGTTTTCCATCTTTCAAATTAAGAAAAACAATTTGAGATACACGGAAGGTCATTGTTTATCTGACGAAAATAATATTTCAAAAACAAAAAAAAAAAAAATAATAATAGAAAAGTTAAAAATAGAAAACATAATTAATTTTGATAATATTATAATGAATGCAGGCAGTAGATTATTAATTAAAATCGATTGAAATTAAGTATTTTAATTATTCGACTCTGTTTTTAACTTATCAATTAATCATCAAACGGATGATTAATTCAGTTTCTACTTTTCTTTTTTAAATTCTAAAAAAACATTTTAATTCAGCACTAGACTATAATCAATCTTCATATTTATAACTTATCGCTTAAAGTGAAAAATCGTTGATTTTTTTTTTTGTTTCTAAATTATTCAAACATATCTCCCAATTGGGATTTAAAGTTTATATCAGAGTTTGTAAACTTTACCATTAAATCAATGTATTCATTCATGTATTCATTATCAGGTTTCTTTAGAGTTTTAAACGATATTTAATTGAATAAATTGATGCATATTATCATTATCCTTATCATTATAGTTTCATGTAGAAATTGTCCATTTTCTTATCCCAAAGGGTTAAATATTTGTCATGTTACACACCTAAATGACGTCACTAAATTAATAAATAAAAAAAAAAAACCTGAAAATTTATTTTATTTATTTCATAGAACTTCAATTTTAATCATATCTGTTTTTTTACATAATTTAATATTGCTTTTGTAACTGCGTTGTATGTTTGTCGTTTTTATCATTATTTTTAGTTGGAAATAAAAAAAAAAAAATTAAATTAATTCTATCATTATTCAACCGACTGTCATCATTTTCAATCTTTAGCCGACCGTAACAAACAATCATAATAAAAATAATTGCAGAAAATGATGTAACATAAATAGATAAGGATTTTTATTACAGTGGTTGGCGAAAAAGTATTCTTTTTGTGTATTTTGTGACGGTGGCACTTGCCAATTTCGTTAAAATTATTAAATGAGAAGTTATTTAAAAGAGTAATTCTGTTTAAGGGTCAACTATGTGAACCGCCAGTAGTGACTGTTCAGCGTTAAAGCTTAATGTTCATGCTGTTTATATGTGTGGGCGTATTTGTACGAACATAATTTCTTCTTTTTTTTTCATCAACATTGAAAATTTATTAGTAGGTGTGGTAACGTGCCAAGGTACTTTACTTTTTTCTTTTTTTTTTTTTTTTGCCATGTCCTGGTTATTGGTGTATACATTGGACGTACATTGTACACAATGAACATTTCTATCAATAAACTCTGTTGAAAAAAAAAAACAATAAAAATATGTACAAAAAAAAAAAAATTATAATTTCATTTATAGTATGGGAAAGCTCAAAACCATCATCATTATTATTTTTATTTTTATATTATACACAAATGTAATGTGTCCAACGATAAGCATACTTTAGTTTTAATAAAATCATGTAGTGTATTAAAATATACATATATATGTATGTTATTCTGGGAACCTTCACTACCTTGAGATTGCGTGTCATTTATAATATTTTTCCGTTGTAATTTAATTATATTTTTTTTTTATTATAACTATTATCGATGGACAAAAACTACCGTCATATATATATAAAATAAAAAAAAATAAAAGAATTAAGAAATTATTATAGGCAAATTCTGCGTACTCACAAGGTGTTAATTTTATTTAATTCGAAGTAACAAAAGGTAAATTACATGGAAATTAATTTTGTATTTTATATTAATAAAAGAAAAAAAAAGTTGTTCTGTCATCGTTAAAAATTTAATGTTGCCTTTATTATTTTTTGTTAAAATTTTCCTATATTGTTTGATTTATGAAAAAGCTCTTAATTTACTAATTAATAATACATTCCAAAATTATAATTAATTAATTTTATATTCAAATAACTTTACAATCAAAATTAATTGGTATTCTTTACTTAGCTAAAAACTTTCTATTTCGTTGTTATAATATATAAATATATATATTTATAATACTAATTTGCATTTTACACAACGTTCATTTAATTATACGGATCAATAAACACTTACTTGATAACAACACATTATGTATCAATGTAAATCTATTTAACTAGTGTGCAATCAAAACTACTTTGTATAGAAATTAATCGATAACATTAATACATTTTTATTTATTTTATATTTTAATTACATCAATATAAACATTTCTAATTTGTATAGAAATAACTGCGGTTTGAAATGCAAAACATATAATTGATGATAGTACTTGACAATTATTAACAAACAATATATTATGCAGTGTTGACAAAAATTATTTCCGTCTAGTTTAGCGTTATTTCGATTGATTACAGTAATACAAAAATTATATAATATCATTTTAACACAATGTTTATAGTTTATCGATAAAGCACTCGTTACAATACCGGTACACCAACACTGATTTATTATTTCGAAAAATTCACAAAAAAATACAAATTCCATTATAATTAAATTGATTTAATTTACACAAAATAATACATTCAACAATAATAAGCAAAAATAAATAATGTGACGGGCAAAATTTCTGTATTTTTTTTTTTAATTTAGAAAAAATAAATAAAAATTGTTAACGACTACCAGGCGCCTCCACTTTTCAAACAAATTTTTGCACTTTTTATACTCAACCATCAACAAATAATAAAAAAAAATATTTTTTATATTAAAAAAAAAAATTATTAAACTTCTGACAAATTGACAATATTAATTTTTTAATAAAAGATCATTAATTTTAAAATCAATTATTATTATCGTTATAGCAAACAAAGTCAAATTATTATTATTACTATTTAATGGAAAACTTTTAATTATTACATTCCCATAGAAAAATTAAATAATTATCATTATTTTTACTATTATTATTTATTTTCCAATTTATAATGCATTCGAAATAATAGTCAAAAATTATATATATAAATTTTTATTGACATTTTAATTTATGCATTAATTTATAGCTTATTTATTTGCTGATACTTAAAAATATGCATAATTAATGACATAAATATTTTTCTTTTTTTATGGCATTATATAAAATTATTCATGCTTTAAAGTTTAAAACTTAAATTGAATGAGTTTTTCATGCATTAAAAAGTTCGTTTTTTTTTCTTTCTCTCTTTTTTTTCTCTTATTGTTAATAACATTCAACAAATACATTCTATGATTCCTCTATAATATTTTTTCTTAAGCTAAAAATAAATAAAATGGAAAACAACAAACAGAAACTTAAGTTAACTTATTTGTAGTAGAAATCTTTAAACCAAAAAAAAAAACTCTGTATATTTTATTTAAAGCAGCCAAGCATTCACTTTACAGTAACAATTAAATAAAATTTAATATATATGCATATATATAATAATAAAGGAAAAGAAAACCTCCTGCATGTTTTATTTTGTAATAAAAATGACAAACGAGTGGTTTTAATAAGCGTTCCTAACCGCACCATACTAAAGACGAAATTAAATAATTTTTGTTACTGTTTCACCCATGACTTTAAACATAATGTTTTCTTTGATGTTTTATATTAAATTGTTGTGTAGTTAAATTATGTTGGTTTTTGCTTAGATTTATATTATAATTATTTTTTTATTTTTTTAATAACTAAATAGGTTAACAAGTTTGTTGATTGTGACTATAAAGAATATGGCTTTCTGAAGATGAAACAGTTTAGCTTGAAACCACTTTGACAACGGGGTATCTGCAATTTGTTGTATAACTGATTTATTTATTAATAATCAAATTTATGTCTTACTTTCTATTACAAACTTTTCTTATTGTTTAATTATTAGAAAAATAGATGTGGATACACCTTAAGTGATCACTTAATAGCGATTTGTGTATTTTCACAAGAGAATATTAAGAAAATGCTTTATTATACAATTACTGAAAACAATTTTGTAATTAAATAAATGTAACAAGAACTAAAGAGCTTTACTATATAAATAGTGGGTGGTCAAATTTCAACACAAGCAATAATTATCATAATTATTTTAATATTAACATAAAATATAAACATTCCAGTAGTATAATAAATCCAATGCAAGTAAAAATAGATTGAAATATTAATCTGCCACAATCAGCACATTAATAACAGATTTAAATACTAATTTCTGTTTACTTATATCATTATTTATGTAAAACTGTTTTTACTACCAGATAAATGCTTAAACATTTCTGTGATTATTTTTACTAATTCTTTTCTATTCAATTTACAATACAATACAGCATATTAGTAACAAACAGTCATGTTAATGACGCCGAATTAATTAAAACTTAATAAATATATTTAATAAGTTAAAAAAAAAAGTAAAGTAAAGACACAAATAAAATGAAATTTTATTAAGTTGTTAACTTTTGCATAATTTTTTTTTAAATTTCATTATTAATTTACTACAGGTAAATACAACAAAAGCTCACAAAACTTTTTAACCATAATAGCTTGTTCATTTTTCTGTTTGCAACAAAGCACATTGTATTCTCATGAGAATTTTTCTTTCAAACATATTAAATAATTATTTCATACGTTATAAGTTTAAACAATTTAAATACATTTTTAAAGTTAGCTTACTTAAAAATTAATTGTTGTTTGTGTTTTTTTTTTTTCAAATTAATTTCAGCATATCAATTGAATGTGCTTTTAATTTACTTGACTTAATAAGAATAAATATTTTAATAACTAACTCATATAACTATTGTATTTGAATAATATAAAAAAATATATTTAAAAACTTGTTGAATTGTATTTACTTAATGTAAAACATATTCAAAATCTCAACACTATGTTTAATCACATTCGGTTACTTTTTCTTTTTGTTAGCATTGTGATATCATATATGTAATTAGAAGAATATTACAAAGATTTGATGTGTAGTTTCCTGTTAATACATAACAACCACAAAGTTACAAACTAAACTAAACATTAAGTATGTTATCAATATAACATGTTTAATTATATAATTGGTTAATAATCATTTAGATATTACGAACAGAACAGGTAAAGTTCAATCATGTCAATTATTTCAGCATAATTATTTAATTACGTATGAATAATATTTATAAAATACGAAATTTACGGTGTATTTATATAATGCATGTCGTACAATTAAATAGTTAATTATTCTTATTTAGATTAATTATATTCAATCTTTTTACATAAACCCTTCAATTAAGATTCATTTTTTTTTTTATTTACTTAAAAATTAAAATACTTAATGAAATGTTAGCTGCGGTTACATTATTCTTAAAATAACCAGTACTTGCTGTTATATATAATAAAAACGCCCTAGTTGAAATGTGTTCTATCTTCATGATGGAATAATTAATAAAGAAAAGCTTTCTTATTTACAAATATATAAAGAATTAATAAAAAAAAATAAACTTCTCAATTAATTAATTAATTAATTTTATTTAATTATTTTAATGTGACTATGTTGATTCATAACACAAAACATATGAACAAATAATATTATTATTAATATATGGAAAAAATAATAAATAGAAAACAAATTTTATTTTGTTTATTTAATGTTTATTTATTTTTCGTTTTCGTTTTTTTTTTTTTTCATTTCTTTTCTTTTGCTATCTAAAAATAGAAAGCATAGAAAGAAAATGAAAAGCAATTCTTAGAGAAGCAAAAAAAAAAAAAAATTATATAGAGAAATTAATTTGTATTTATATATTTATCTTATAACATTTTTTTTTTCCCCATAAATATAAATAAAACTTTAATGATATTATATATATTTTTTCCACGTGTGAATTATTGATTTAGTTTTGTTTGTTTGTTTGACAGCGTATCGTTTGTGTCCTTTTTAATTTAGTTGGTAATAAAAATTACGGAAAATTGAATACATATGTTTTTCCTGCTAATTTATTATCTATAAACAATATTTGTTTATTAACTTTTTTTATACATAAATTTATCAGGGAATGGATTTTTTATTTTTGTTTACTAGATAAAATTTTATTTTTCACTTAAAATAGCATAAACATAATTTTTTTTTTTTTAAGTTAAACAAACTTTTTATTATTTTATTAAATCTGATTAATTGGTTCTAAAGTTTATTGAAAGCTTTAAAAGATTTTTTTGAAGCACTTAAATGATATGAAAAATGCTCGATTTTTAGGAACTTTAAAAAAAAAAAAGTATAAATATGATGAAATAACTTTAAAAATATATAAAAATAAGAAGAATTTTCCCTTGTGCGGCTTTTTATTTTTTAGTTTTTCTTTTATTCACTTTTATTATTGATGTTCTTTGAGAGGAAAATATATTTTCTTTTTTAATTTGCCCAATGGAAAATTTACCTCAATATTGTTGTTACTATATCAACGAAAGTACTTGTTGAGAAATAACTTAGATAAGTGCTTTCTTTAGATGGAATTGAATTTATAAAGTAATTGGAAATAAAAAAGAAAGCAAATTTTATAAATTCGTTAAAAATTTCATTTTAAAAAATTCTTTTCTAAATTTATTTTAATTTTTTTTTTATAGAATGTCCACCTGCAATGGATGGTATGGAACGTTTTGCATGTCCAACACCGGACAGACAAGGCCGTTATCGATGTATAGACGATCATGTATTATGTGATGGTTTTATTGATTGTCCTGAGGGTGAGGATGAAGACAGACAAGCATGTATGTTCTACAAAACGGTAAGTTAAATATCTAATCAATTTTTTAATTAAAATAATTAAATTTCTTGTGGAAAATAATTAATGAGTTTTTTACTTAAAAAGATTTTTTTTTTCAATTTCAATTTCAAAACAAATGTTAATGCTAAGTATGTAATTTAAATGTAAAGTACGTTATGTTATAAAAACTAAAAGATAATAATAATAATGACAACAAGGCAGACCAACGACAATTTACTGGTTATGTTATCATAGCTTATTTTGTTCTGGGTATTATTTTTTTCCTATCGTACTTAATATAAAGTGGTTTTACTCCTCCTTTACATTAGGGCATTGTCATACTTATATTATTTGACCAGTCTTTCTACCATTATTTGAAACATTCAACCATAACTACCGAGACAATAAAAGCTTAACACAAATATATTAAATTTAATTACTAAACATAATTTCGGTTTTATTTATTAATAAAAATAAACAGGAAAATATCTAATTAGTACATAGAATTATTAGGTTACATTAGGTAATAATTATTTTATCATTAAATATAACAAAAAAAAAAAAAAACATAAGAAGTAAACCTGTCACTGTTTTATCCAAAATTGATCGAATGTGATATTATGATATAATAATAACAAAACACAACTGTAAGCACGCAATATGCTTGGTAATCAAATTTAACAAGAATTATGTATGAATTTTATAAAATATAATCGTACAACCTGAAATAACCTGCCTAAACTATCAAGTTCAACTAAACAATCAAAAAAAAATATTTCCATTTGCAAATATTTATCGATTCTATTACCAATAAATTTGATTAAAAACTTTTATTCAAAAAGTAATTATAGTTGTATTTTAATTTTGTAAATTTTAAAATATAATTAATAAAAAGCTTTTCTCTTTGACCTTTAATGCAAAAAAAACAAATTAAACACTTACTAATATGTTAATTTACCAAAAATTATTATTAGTACGTTATTAATAATTCATGTAATTTATAATTGTGTAAAGAGTTGTTGAAAATTAATTTAAAGCTACTAATAGATAAAAATGATTTTTTTATTTTTAAATAATTTAATCGCATTAAACATGTGTTGCAAACTGAAAAAAAAAAAAATTATAATTTTCTGAAAATAAATTAAACACCTAACGGGTTGAATACAAAAAAGCATTTTCATGTCTATATTTAACGTAAATAATAAAAAAAATTATTTACTTCCACTAAAAAAAAAAAATAACAATAATTTGGCGCCATTTAAATAAAATAAAAAAAGCTCACTGTGGATTTTTACATTTCTTTTTTTGTACTTCAAACAAATACATACACATGTGCACATGAAAGCAAACAAATAGCAACATTAAAATTATTTCAATTTTTATTGTTTATGCAATTTTTATACATTTTTTTTTTATTTCGTTTGCTTTATTTATGTTTTTCTTTACATTTTATAAAAAAAAAAAAAAAAAAAAAATTGGTTTAAATGCAATGAGATTTTTTCAAAAAAAATTGTTTTTTTTTTTTTTAATATATATTTATTTATTGAACGTTAAACAAAACAGGTACGAATTGAGAGGAATTCATGTAGAATATTGAATTATATATGTTTTATCAGTGAACACGAATTATTGTGACACCTTTTATGATATATAACGACATGTTTGTTTGTTTTCCGTCTTTAGTTTTATATTTGTTGTTTTCTTTATTTTTATATTTATTGGGTAAGAAACAAAAATAATGGTTTTCCAATTTCTGCACTGTTTATCAATATACTTGCTTTTACGAAAAGAATATATATAAAATTGGTAAATAACATTCAAAGACACTAAAGGATTTATCAAATATAAATTTAAGAAAATATCACAATGCATAAAATGCAATTGATTTAGTAATTTCTTACGCAAATTAAATTTATATTCGACCAACAATCGTAATATCGTAAAATCGACAATTTAAATGCAATCGACCATCAAAATATAATATTATTTACACAAGACCGAGTACATAAAGATTTATATCGGGAATAACAAGTAGTGAAACGATATAAATTGTACGTTATAAACCTTAATTAATATGAAACAGATAGTAAAATAAACAATAAATTTTCTCTTATCAAAACATACATTCAATCCATGTAAACATTCAATTACAGACGAATGATCATGTAAGCACTGGAAAACCACGAAAAAGAAAATAATATTATCCCATAAATTTATTTTAAAGGTGAAAAGCAAAACAAATATATCAAAACTAATGTTTGTTCAAATTTAAAATTTATTTTCATTTTTATTTATTTATTCGACACAAACATGTTATTCCTTTATTTCATTTATATATTAAATAAATAATAATAATAAAAAAAAAACCTTCCAATAAAGTTTAAATAATAATAAAAATAAAATTGCAACTTTAAAGTTGGAAAAAAAATTGAATAAACGCACTTCCATTAGGAATACTTTTCTAATTAAAGTATCAAAATATGCTCGTGCTTAGAAATTAGAAAAGCTCAACTCAATTACTTTTAAATTATTATTATTTTTCGTATTTTAATATTTTTTCTGCAAAATTCATGTTTAATTAACCATTTATTATCTTTAATCATCTTTTTATTAAATTTTTAATAATCGTTGAAATATTGATCGAATTATATCATACTATTCGTTGAGTTTTTTTATTATTATTTTAATTTAATTATTTTCATCATCATAAACCACTCTTAATTGGAGTGGTTAACTTAAAAAATCCTACAATCAAACTGAAGTCAAGTTTAAACTTAATTAAAAGTTTAATAAACAAAATAAACTCAAAAAGGAAATAATAAAACAAAAAAAAAAATTGAAAACCACATTAAAAGCTTATAAAGCGTTTTACCCTTTTCTCATTAACCACACAACGCTACAATCATATACAAATAAAATTTATTTAAATTATTTAATGTTATTTTAATGTTTCTTTCACCAATTTTTCTTTACTTTTTTGTTTAAATGAAATTTATTTGCTTATTATGTTAGCATTATGTGGTAAAAGTTTGTTGTGCTTTTCATTATTCTTTCATTTTATTACTGTATTATTTATATGCCATGTTATCGTCATATGTTTTACGTTTCTTATTTTATTTGAACATTTATATTCATTTCTAAATACCAAATTAACATAAGAAAAGTCATTAATAAGTAAATAAAGTTAAGAATAATGTTTATTTATATTTAATTACAGACAAAAGCACATTTGGATGTATTAGCAGATGCTCTGCTGAGGTGGGCACGAGGACGTTAAAATCGATAACGAATTTTAACACAAAAAAAAAAAACAAAACTAAACAAAACAAAAAGACTTTTAAACACAAAAATAAACTAATTATATGCTTCTTTAGCTATAGTAACAAACAAACAAAACAACCCATCATCACAAATCAGTCCACATTAGTTAATACTAAAAATAAATAAAAAAAAATAAACATTAAACATAAATAAACAACCACAACCCTTCTTATAAAACACAAATTTTAAAATGGATAATCAAAAGATACATAATTTAAATATCAACCAACTTATGAAAAAAGGGAGAAAAATGTGTGACCATCTATAACTACACCCAACAACAACATCAACAACAAAAAAATTAACAACATCACACATACACTCAAAATATGAAACAACCTTAAAATATTAATTAATATATTTAGATATATTAAACAAAAAAAAACCAAACAAGAATTAGACTTGATTAGAGAAAGAATGTTAAATCAATGATTTTCAAAGCAAAATTATTGATTTAAGAAGGAAAAAAAAAAAAAAAAAAAACAAAACAAAATATAAGACTAAATTTACTCCCTCTAAAATTGAACGTTATAAACGAAAAACAATGTGACAAAAAAAATAAAAATATTATAAAAATTCTTGCTCATAAACATCGAGTTAGGATCCTTAAAAATAACATCTTCTGACAAAAAAAAAATATTTTAACCAAAAAAAAAAAAGTTTATTAAAAAAAACCTAAAACCAACCAAAGATTTTTAATTAATTATAAAAAACAACTTTAAAATGATGACGTTTTGATTAAGAAATAATAATAATAAAAAAAAAAAGAATTAAATTAAAAATCTCGTGTAAACAATTCTCATGGACAAGGCAGCTATCTGTAGATAAATAATAATAAAAAGAAATTATAAATTAATAATAAAAGTTAAATAAAAAGTAAAATTTAAAATAGAAATAAATTTAAATTAAATAAAATTAAATGAATGATTATGAAATGAATATGAGAAATTAAGATTATCATAAGGATAGTAAAAAAAAATGATAAGGCAAGAAATAAACTGAATTTCTAGATTAGTGTTAAGTAAAATTAATATTAAATTTAATTAAAAAAATTAAAAGAAAGAATTTTTAAACTAAAATATTGGAGAAAGTATTGATTAAATAAAAATAATAAAAAAAACAATTTTTAATTTTCTTTAAACAAAATCTTTTTACAGCGAATTCATTAAAAAATAAAACCCCACCTCGTCTCATTTATTTATTATTAATTGAATTTACTAAATCAATTTTTTTGATCGGTTTCTAATTGATTAATTTCAACAGAATTAAATGAATACCAAGAAATATTACAAAAAAAATAAAAGGAAGAATGAAAATAATTAGGAAGAGAAAATATAATTAAATTGTTAAACCGAACAACACGTGTGTTTGTTTTTTCATAATATAAATTTCCAATTAAATATGAATATAAAATAAATTTTCAAGTGAATTTTACAAAATAATGATAAATATATGCTTGAAAATTAATTTTATTAACAGCACGTTAAATTCTAATTAATTAAAATTAAATAAAGTAAAGCTATGTTAAGTAAACATAATAAATGAATGACGTTACGAATAAATAAAAAAAAAAGGAAAATAAATCTGAATGCTAAAGAAAAGCTTAATAAGAGTATGATTAAGTTACTTAACATTAATTTAATTATACATAAAGTAATTTTAAAACAAATATACATAAATATAGTTTGAATTCATCTCTTTTTGTGATCGGTGTATAAAAAAAATTATTAAAATAATAAAATAAAAGTAATTTTTTTTTTTTCTATTATAATTAAATTAAATTTAAAAAAAACTTAAACCAAATAAAATTTTATGGTATAATATTATAACATCTGAAAACAAGTTTAAATTTAATTTAATTTATTAAAAAAAAAAAAGATATTAATTAGATAGGATAGATAGGTATAAATATAGTCTTTAATCAAATTTAACAAACAAAAAGTAATAAAATATAAAACTTAATACAAGAATGCATAACTAAACTGAGCATTACTAAAACGGATTAAATGAACGGAAGGATGGCAAAAATAAATTATAAAACTATTAGTAAAGTTTAAACAAAATTTTATTTTTAATTATTTATTATTTTTATTATTCAACGACAATGTTGTTGTGTTATTAGAAAGCATTATTATGTATAATATTGACGAAACAAGTGTTTGTTGGTGTTTTAATATAAAATTCATGAAAAATATTTGCTGTTATCTTCTTTTATTAAGAATTGATTATTCAAAATCTTTTAAGATTTAAGAAACTTTTTCAATATAACAAAATAAAGAAAACATTATTAAATCTGTTTAAAGCAAAAAAAAAATAAAAGGTTCAAAGTCACCTGAGTCTTTAATTTGATTCCCTAAGAGTGTTTCTATTAAGTATAAAAGCTCAACAAACAACAACTAACAAACTGATAAGTTGTTTTTATTTTCCATTTTCTTTCTATACACAATATCAACCATTTACATATTTTCTTCTTTTCTTTTCAATATATTTTATGCTTCCAGCTGTAAAGATAATATACGATTAAAATGATTTAAAATGAATAATAAATATTCAATGTCATTTTCTAAACTGATTTCCAAATATTACACTTGTGTAATGAAAATAATATATCTATTAAAAGAAATACAAAATTTAATAATGAATAAATGAAATGAAACATGTTGCAAACATTAATGAAACTATTTTTTTATTTCAAGCTTTTATATATCTGGAGTGTAACTTTAACAATAAATTGTACAAAAATTTCTTCAATATTTCCAAAAAAGTAATCAAATATGATTTTCCATTAAAAGCTTTTCTCTTAAATTCATCATGCTAACGCGTGTAATAGTAGATTAATATAAAAAAAAAAAAAAACATATTTTTTTAGAATAGATGAAAAGAAATATATTTATATATTTTAGGCCTATATATTTTTATAGTAAACGAAAGAACTTTATAAAATAAATTAATTAGGATTTAAAAACATAAAAATATGAATAAAATGTTAAGAATGTTAAAAATAGATAATAAAATTACTTCCTAATCTAAAATAATTGGTTATAAATAAATTAAGCTCAGTAATATAAAAAGGCCTTTTGCTCCAGAATTTAAAAGCTTTTACTATAAAATTTTCAATTCAATTCCAATTAAAGCGCACAAGTATTTCTAAAGACTAAAAATAGAATATATTTCTTGAAATAATAAAAACGGAAAATTCAAATAAATCAAACACGGTCAACTCATCGTTAAATAAATATTAATAAAAAACTAAAAATAAACCGCGTCAAATGCTTAACGAAAGTAAAGAAAAAAGCATAACAAACAAAAGTAAAACTATACACAAATCAAGGAAGTATTAATAATAATAATAATAATAAAACTACTAAAAATAAATAATAATCGTAAAAAGTAAAATAAAATGATGAAAAGAAAAAAGGAATTAAAATCAGATAATTAAAAGAAATGAACTGAAAAAAAAAAAATGAAACGATACAGAAAAACGGCTAACACACAAAAAAAAAACGAAAAGAACACTTTCAAGAATTTTTAGCTTCTTAAAACACACAAAATAAGTAAATAAAAGTAATAAGAAAAGAAAAACTATGTAACAATAAACATAAATAATCATAAAAATATGTAATAAAAACGTAAACAAAAGTCATTTTTATGATTAGGAAGGAGGAGGAAAAATTATTATCAAAATTATAACTAAAAACACATTTTTTATACATATATATTTCTATGATTTACTTTACTTAACTTGACTTTCTTTTAACGACGTGTCTATATTTATACAGAAACTAAATTTATTTATTTATTTATATTTAGTTAAATAGTCTTTCTATATTTATATAATAACGTTTTTTTATTTTATTTTTTTTTATTTCGGCGATTTCGCTTGTTAATGGTTTGTCCCATTGTTTTATTTCTTTTCTTCATGTGACAACCGTAAATTTGGATCTGATTATTGTTTTTAATACTTTGGCGGTATTTAATCATTAAAAAAAAAAAATACTTTTTATGGGTAACAGAAAATATTATTTCTAAAAATAACTTTACATTTTCACCAATTTTTCGTTTTTATGATTAATAATTATGTCAAGTCACTTTGTTGCTTTAACGATTATCTTATTGGAGTAAAAAAAAATAATAAAAAAATGCTTTGCACAGTGTTTTTTCAAGTATTTTAATTTGATTAGATTAATAAGGAAAATAGAAAAACAATTCTGGGAATTTATCTGAAAATATAAACTTTTTATTAAAACCTTTTAATGAATTATTATTATTTTATTTTATTTTTTTTTTTTGATTTTTTCACTCAATGCTTTTATTTAATTTACCGCAAAATATAAACAAATAATAAAAATCTGCAAAATAAATATTTACCTTTAAATAGATGCTGTTTTATAAGCTTATGGTAATAATCTCTCTTTAAAACACACAATAATAAACTATTTTGTGTTATTATTATTCATTAATGAAATCATTTTTCATATTAAAATAATAAAATAGAATTTATCAAATAAATCTAATTATTTCAACAAATAAAATTTTACTTATAAAAATAGCTTTCGGTTATTCTATTTCTATGGATTCGAAATTAAATTTTTATTTTATGTTTCTTTCTAAATAAATTTGTTGTTTGTTTTGTTTTATTTTATTTTAAATTGATTTCATCAAATACAATTTATTAGACAACGAAAAATGTGACAACGTTAACAAATCCTTTTCCATCATAAAAACATTTTTTTTTTTTTGTTTTACCGAAAATTCTTAACACATTGTTAAAACTGAAGGAATAGAAAACAAAGTTTAACCCAAAAATAAAAATAATAATAATAATAATAATAAAATAAAAACGAATGATAAGTTCATTGCCAAGAGATAGAAACAAAAAATATAAAATTCGGATAAAAGTTTGACATAAAAGACAAGCTAAAAACTACTAAAACAAACAAATAAATAAATAAAACGGGTAGCTTCAAGGGATTCTCGTAACCACTGTGACCATTGATAAAAATTAATACTAACAGGCACACAACGATCTATTATTTGATTTTCGATTTTATGATTATATCTTGGGAGTTTTTTTTTTTTTCTTTTTTTTTATTGCTTTTCGTCTTTTCTTCTCCTTATATAAATAAATGACAAAAAAAAAAGTTAATAAAATGGTGACCAAATATTAGTTTTTTTTTTTTGTTCTTTTTCTTTTTCTACTTAAACATTTTTCTACGTTGTATTACTTAAGGGAACAAATCTTTTACCTAACGTTATTAAATGCAAAAATAAAAATGAAAATTTCTACTTTGCTTATATACGCAAAAAAATAATAATAAATAAAAAAATGGAAAAACATTATACAAAATTGGATTGTGAAAAATTCTTAACATCACGTTACGTTACTTTTTCTCGTTTAATAATTTTTTAAATTGAACAATATTTGACTTGGGAATGTTTTATCATAGATAAAGATATAAATAGAATAAAGTAATGGGGTTTAAAAAAGCAGCATCACCAGCAGTACGAGTAAAATACTAAGTAAATAACCGAAAATCACCTTAAAAACGCATAATACTTGTTTGGTGCTGGAAGATAGAAAATATAATAACGTTTATAAAGTGTGTCATAAACAATTTGTAAATTTTATAAAATAATAAAAAAAAAAAAAAAACGACATCGTAGAAAAAAGTTTATTGAAATTTTTGTTATTATTAAAGAAAAGCTGAAAACATTAAATCATCCTTTAACCTTTTCAATATATTTGTCGGCAACACAAAAGGAACAAAAAAATAAGAATAGATAATTCCAGTGTGTATTTTTATAATGTAGTCTCTCAATTATAATTTTGACAAATGAGACAGTCACCAAGAAATAATTTCTTGTTTTAAAGTATCATGTATAACACTATTAAAAGATTACAGACGAAAAGATGTGTAATGTATAAGAACACATAACATGTTACGATGTCAAATTTATGATTATTATTTCCCTGTAAAAGAACGGAAATGAAAAATCTACACAAGAATACCAGTATTAAGATATTGTTGCCGATGAAAATAACAAGGAATACGTTAATAAATCGAGTGAGTAACCAGCAATAAAAAAAAAAATTATCCAATACATTCATCATTTTTTACATTTAAATTTCCATGGGTCAAATGGTCTCATCAAAATAACAAAAAAAAAAAAAAAAAAAAAAACTGTTTTCAACTTCTTCAAAATATTTACAAAAAAAATTTTAAAATTCCATCATCGTTTTTTCTCAACATATTTGTTTTTCACTGTGTTTTTTAGATAAGAATTTAAAAAAAAAATAGTAAAAAGGACATAAAAGTAAATATTTAAGCTTAATGTGTTTCTAGGTTAAGTTTTTTATGAGAAAATGCAAGGTGAAATAAAAGATTTTTTTTTTTTTTGTATAAATCATTTTGGAGAAAATTTGGAAAAATAAATAACAAGAAAATAATATTTTCATTTAAAGTATTTAAAAATTAAAACTATTCGTAAAGAAAAAATCCATTTATTAGTATAATTAGTATTCAAAAACTATTTAATTAAATTTATAAACAAAAATAAAAAACTAATTAGTAGTTTGCACTTAATGTTAGATGTAAATAACTCAAAAAAAGATTTAAAAGGAAAAAAATTGAAGAAATGAATTGAAGAAAAGAAAAAAAATTTTGGGAAAAAAAAAATTGGTTCAGTTGCATAAAAAAACATTTGAATGCAATTTTTGTAGTAATTAATTAAAAATAAATTATAAATCTATCTATATAAAATTTTAATCAAATGTTTAAAAATTAAAGTTAATAAAATTTAATAATATAATAAAGTATTTAATGTTATAAATGTCATTTAATTAGAGTAATTAATAATAATTTAAAAAAAAGAAATAAATTATATATTTTAAATATTTAAGATGAAACAAAGTCAAATTATTACAGAAAAAAAAAAAAAACTTATTTGAAAATTAATCAATATATATTTAATAATAATTAATAAAAACATAAATTAAAGTAATCAAATTAAATTATATAATCAATTATTGTGTACATCTAGATGTTTAAGTAAGTTACAAAAAGTAGAATAAAATGTAGTTTAATGGATTTTTTTTTTTTTTTTTGTTTTTTGCTGTTGAATTTTCTATTTAAATTATAATCGAAATAATAATTTTTGTTATTTATTTTTCCCATACAATTCTATAAATTCAAATAAATTACATAACAACCTGTATAAAACCACAATTTTTTAACAAGCAAATCAATTTAAACAATTTTAATTATATTGTTTGTCTCTATGAATTTTTTTTTTTTTTTTTTTTTGAAATACGAAAAATAATTATAAATTTTGAAAAGTTTTTACTTTTTACAAGTTTTATAATTATAAATTACAATTTATATTTTTTTTTTTTTTCTGTTTAATCTGTGTTTATTAATCAACGTTAAACTTCTCATTTATTTTATTTTAAATTAATTTTAACTTTTTTTTTTTTTTTGTTCTCTGTAAGAGAGTAAATAAATAAATATTTAATTTAAATTTTAAAATATTTTTTAAAAGGTCAAATTGTCTAAATAAACTTTAAATTTATTATTCAGTTATAAATAACCTTTTTCCGTAATTATTATTGTTATATTTAGAGTAATGAGTAGAACATCAATGAAATTATATAAACTTAAATTGAACAAAAGTTTACGATTATCGCTTTACTTTTATAACAACAACAAAAAAGATTTAATGAAGAAAATTGTGGTTTAATAAAATTTAATTTGATGGAAAACTTTATTTTAATTTAAAATAAAGTTAAGAATAAACAATGTAAATGCCAAATGTGAACAATATTTAAAAAAAAACCAACGGAGGCTGGACCCTAAATTTGATATTAAACAATCTTTTATTTAATACAAAAAAAGAACGTTTCAATCGCAAAAATTCTAATGAACAAACATTTATTATTATTATTATATTAATAAATTAATTTTTACTTTAAATAACTATCTCGCTTTATAGTGTCGGGTGATATACTTCTCCTACATATATAATTATTTTATTTATCAATAAAAATCTTCAAACATTTACTCTTTTATAAATCAATATTAAAATATTCAATACCATAAATAAACTAATCAGTAAAATGAAACAACAAAATATTAAAAAAAAAAAAATTCAATAAAATAATGAGACGTAACTATAAAATAAAAATTAAAAAAATTGTATGTGTCAGAAGTTATCCGGAGCCACCGGCACTGTTTTAATGAGATCTTTATCAAACTAAAATCTAATTTATTTGTTTATTAATTCTTTAATTATTCTGAAATGACTATAACTTGTATTGAATAAAAGAAACAAAATGTAGGACAAACATTTGAATCAGGATAGAATTTAAAATACAAAAGAAAAAAAAAGATAATAATCAAGTTTCAACCAACAATGACTCATAAATTACTACTCTCAGAATGAATTAAAGAAAAATATATTCATAATAATGATAAATATCTGTTCATTAAATTTGATTAAAAACTAAATAAATAAATTTTAAAACAAGAATCATATTTACGGTCCATGTTGGAAATTTCAATTATTGTTCCTCAAAGAAATTAATGTAAAAAAGCTCAACAAAATTTAACAACAGAAATAAATAAATGAAAATATTCCTAACTTGCCAATAATCAAAAACCAATTTTCAGCGAATAAATCGATTGAAAACAGCACACACACAAGAAAAAAAATAAAACTATATCGGGAATTTGGTGATGTTTAAATTTTGTCCTACATTTGATGTAATCAATAGAAAGAAGAACAAGAAGAAGAAAAGTGTATTTTCAACATCACCTTATTTGTTCTAGAAAAACAAAGAGCACAAAAAATAAAAAATAAAAACATTTACTTAAATTACATAATTCTTGTACGGTTTTTATTTTCTATTTAAACTAAATTTTATTTCCTGTTTTACGTGAATTGAGAACTAGGCAAGTTTTTTTCATATATTTATTTTATATAAATATTATTTTTGTGAGCTTTTTACCCAACTATTTCTTGGCAGTCATTGTTTACAATGAAATAGAATAAATAAAATGAAATTTTTCTATTTTTATTAATAAAAATAAAAAAATAACACAAGCAAACACCACGTTATCGAATGTCATAGTGTTTTTCGCTATAACAGTCAACCGGTTATAGCATAGTAAATAAAACATGTAACACGAAAAATAAAATTACGACCATGAGTGGAAATATTTTGAAAGAAATATTTATAACAAGGCAGTAAGTGAGAACCATTTGAATAAACCGGAAATGAAATGAAAAAAAAAAAATTCCTTTAAACTCTTTTATTTTTATTTTTATTATTTAATCTATAGAAATTTAGAGAAAAGGGATTTTTTCTATCAAAAAGTTAAATAAAAAAAACACATAAAGAACTATGGTTAGCAAAAAAGAAAAGTTGATGGAAATAAACTGAAGACATTTTGATTGTGATATACCAAAATGTATTTATAAGCATAAACAATATAGAAAATAAAAATTGTTGCTTAAGCTTCTACCAACATTGTCATTGTGAAGAACAGTTGTAATAAAAGTTCTAAAGATGTAATATTAAAAGGAATAAAAATTGAACAAATATACACATAAGTAAAACCCTTGTCAACACATAAAATCGGCAGTTATCAACAAAAAATAAAATGATTATAATAACAATAATAAAATAAACAAAAAAAAAAAATGTTCATCCTGGCTACTAAGCTAAGCATTAAACCATTGCCCACAAGCGTAAACTTAAGCGACAAGTTGAATATGATGGGTATTATGTATAACATAGAATATAAGTAAACAGTTTCATAGAAATAATAATTATATATAGAAATTATTTATCATTTGGTCGCCATGTCAACATAATTGATTGAAAACATATATATAAAAAAATTAGTACACGTGTATGGCCCTGTCTTTTATCTCCTGTTCATGTCACTCAACCAAAGTCAAATCAGTATCAATTTCAATACCTTTTATTGTGAAAAAGAACCGCACAGGCTCACAAAATTAATAATAATAAAAATACCATAAAAAAAGGAGCTTAAACATACTTAAGAATAATAAGAGAGATGCTTAAAGCTTATAAAAGTAGAAAAGGTGGTCTTCGCAATCTTTATCTTTTATTATTTTTTTTTTCTTGTTGTTTTGTTATTTTCTGACATATCAGACAACCGATACCTAATGAGAGACATTTTTACCTTTATTTAATTGTGTAAGTCTACCAATCATTCGAGGGTTTATTATATTTATATATGTAATCATTTAAAGGTCAATAGTACACCATTCCCTATAATTTAACTTTTATTAAATATATAAAAAAAAAAATACCAAGTATTAATGACAATAATCATTAGAGACAAATTTTTATATTATTTTGTAGTTATAACGCTTGACATTTTAATAGTTATTTAATTGTTTTCGTATTATCATTTCTGGGAAGTTCGAATTTTATTACATAAACGTTGTATTTCCTTCTTTTACTTTAGTTCACAAAAATAAAATAAAAACCTAAAGCTTTTAATTTAACATTAAACAGATATAACTGTTGCATTCGAGCTTTAACAGCAAATATATACAAAAAAAAAATTTCTTGTTGTTTGATCCTCAATATAAATTGAAAATTACATTTAGAAAAAAATGCACCAACAAGCACTCAATAACACCACAACAATGATTCTAAATTATTTATTTTATTTTTTTTTTGTTATTATAAAAAGCTTTATACTATTTAAAATTACCTAAACTAACAAAATTAAAATTACTAAATCATTAATAAAAAAAAAAAAAACTCATAAAAGCAATGCACACGCAACAAAAATCGCAATATAATTATAAATCTAAATATAGTTGTTTAAAAAAAAAAGAAAAAAAAAATTTAAAAAAAAAACATAAAAAAATATTAGAAAAAATTTTTTATTATATTAGAAAAATTATGATAAATGCACCTTATTAATATTACTAAGCAAAACAAAAAAAAAAAAAAAAACCTAACATTTAAATATTAAACTAATTTATTAACTAACAAAAATATTTATATTAAATGCACCATAATGCACCTTATTATACATTTAAACGTAGTTATTAATCAAATTTTAATATATATTATATATAATATTATAATTAAGTGTTTGTTGATATTATTTAGTTAATTGTTATTTAAAAAACAAAATTTATTTTTTTTTTATTTGGTATTGTGTTTTTGTTTAATATTATTTATTAGACTATGTGTCTCAAGAAAATGCAACATTAAAAATGAATTAAAGTTAACGTAATTGAAAAGCAAATAAAACAAATACTCATATTAATGAGTTCAACTATTATTGGCAATAAGAAAAACATAATCAAGTGTAAACGATAAGCAAATTTAATAAGTACACAAATTAAAATTAATTAATTTTTTATTATCTCTATTATTCAAGATTTAAAAAAAAAAAACAACAGAATTACTTAACAACATTTTTAAGCAACTGTTCAATGAATTTTAAAGCAGAACTAAGTTAACGTTAAATAATTGAACGACAGTGAAAGAAAGATTTAATTTCTGTAATTACTTATGTTAGGTAAACATCATAAAATTAGCATTGCCTTGAGTTAACTTAAATTCAGAATTAAATACATTGAAACAGTAAACTATTACCAATTAGGTAAACTGAGATACAAAATTGTTTCGCGCTATTTCAATATTATCAAAATCAATAGAAATGAATGTAGAATTAAAAAGTAAAACACAAGTCAGTGTATCACGAATTCCACATAAAAAATAAGCATTTTTGGGGATTATATATATAATTGTTCCGTGCAATTTAGCAAGTTCGTAACCTGTGTCGTAAGATAAAAGCTTGAGTAGAATTGATGAAACATGACTATATGAACAAAAGACACAGTTAGTAGAACTCATAAAATAAAATAACATTATTAATATAAATAATAAAATTAATTGGCATAATTCTCAGTCCTAATGTTAATTGGCTTAACCAAAGTAAATTGTTATTAAAAAAAAAAAAATTAAATCTTGAATTAAATTTAATCTTAAAAGTATTAAATGTTGAATCATATTTAAAAAACGAATTAAAATAGTTTATAGCTAAAAAAGCACAATTTAAAGCACGAATTCTAAATGTTTTTGTTTTTTTTTCTTTTGTTTTTAATAATATGTTCTAAATTAACAAAAAAAAAAAAAAAATTAATAACAAAATATGAAAAATTTGCCTCTTTATAAAATTAAATTTAAATCGTTGTTATAGTCACAGTCTTTAGAAATATTTAATTATTTATATAAAAAAAAATTAAAAAAATCCAAAAAAAAAAATATATATATATATTAATTATTAATTATTTACATAAATTATATTAACCAAAAATGCACTGCACAGAAATGTGATATATATTAAAATTTCTTATTATAATTATAATTTTTAATTTTTATTTCATTTAATTTAAAAAAAAAAAATTAATAAAATAATTTATATATTAAGCAAAGAAAACAAAACAAAACAAAAAAGATTAATATTGTTGTTGTTATATTAGTCGCATTTAGTTAATATTTTATTTATTTTATTTGTAATTGTGTATAATCCAAGTTTACTTGCTGTATAATTAAATTAAACAAAAAAGATCAGAAACATTTTAAAAATCCACGTAAAGCCACAACAAAGAATAGAATAGCAAAATAATAAAACGAAAAAAACGAAGAAAACACAAAAAAGGTATCATAAGGTGTTAACAAATTAATATAAAGCTGTAAAGTACAGCATTCAATGTTAAGGTGAAACCAAAGAGTGGTGAAAAAAAAAATCATGTTCGGTTATGAAGTTTTATAAAATAAGCATAAAGCTTTTTGTGCACAAATATATAAACTTTGAAAAAAATTAAACAAAAATTACAAGTAAGCTTTTTATTATACAAGTTAAACTGAATGAGCTCAATTTTAAACAGCACAACATAAAAAGAGAACTGGTGAATTACGTTCAAGTGTAAAACAAGTAAAACTAATTGAAAACTTGAAGAGCACAAATTGACCATTAAGCTTAAATGTAATTAATTTAAATTACAATTTTTAATAAAAATACAAAAAAAAAACTTGAAAGCATGATTATCAACTAGTAATACGAGTAAAAAAAGAAAGTTAAAATCCATTTGAAAAGAAAAAAAAACAATTTAAACAATTTAATTACATTAATTAATCGATTTGTGTCTCTTGTGTTAAACAAAAAGAAAAACAAAAAAATAATAATAATCAATTAAAAATTTACAAATAAAATATAGAAAAATTATTTTAAATGCGACTTTTATTATATTATATAGATTAAGTAGTCACACGTACCTTTGGGCCTTTCACAAGTGTCAAGCACTTCCTTCAACAATTTTTTAACATAACAATTTTAAATTGATATTAAAAAACGACTTAAAAGCATAAAAATTGTATGTTCGTTTTTATTATTTAATTTAATTTTTTAATTTTATTTCCCATGTTGATTATTTTAATTTTTTATAAACGTAAATTCTTATCCTTAAAAGCAATACAATTCCCCGTCCTAATCTTTCTTATAAAAAAAAAAAAATAAAAAAATAAGAAACAATTGTAACGAAGGAAGTTATGCTTTGCCCTTAATTTATTATATGTCGGGCCCAATTTTTTTGTATATTATAAAAAAATTATTAAATAAATATAAAAAATTTATTTAAATTAATTTTTTTGAACTATATAAATGCACGATTAAGTGTTGTGATGCACCCACACACCAAGCACCAAATATGCACCATTTATAAATTATATAATAATAAAAATATTTAATTTAACATTAAATGTAAATAAATATAAAATTAAAACATTTACAATTATTCATAGAAAAAATTTTATAAAGCAATTCAATTAAAATTATATAAAAATGCTGAATCACGAAAAAGCTATTAAAAAGCAATAATTAACCAAATGCAATTAATTGAATCGATTTTTCATTCACTTATTTTAAGTGATCAACAATTAATTATTCTTTATTTTTATATAAAAAAAAATTATTTATTAATTAAATCAATTTTTTATTATCTTTTATATTATTTTAAAATTTCTAAATTTAATTAATTAATTTTCATTAAATTCATTAAATTAATATTTAAAAAAAAATTGAATGAATTGCAATTTTATCAATCATATAAAATGAATTATAATTATTGTTATTATTATTGAATTTATTAATAAAATACCTAATTAATCACCTTAGTATTATATATAGATAATTAAAAAAAATATATTAATTAAATAAAGAAAGAAAAATAAACCAATTATACTATGAATGTTCGTTTAAAGGTAAAACACCTACAGTTTTGCTACTGCACATTTTTTTACTACCGCTTAAGCACAAAATCACATACATTTAAACATTAAAAAGCAAAGATAAGAAGAAAATTATTTAAAAAGAGAAATTACTTGTCGTTGCCATAGTAATTTTAATTGGAGATTATAGGTAGTTTTAATTTTCCTTTCCTTCTATATTATTTCTACCCTATTACACGCAATTTTTTATATTTATTTTTATTTTCCCTTATTTTTATGAAAGAAAAAAACACAAAAACAAATAATAATTCCAATTCAAAATCACTAGACCACTTCAGTTAGCTTCATCATTTTATTTTACTTAACATTTTTAATATTCTTTTTCTTACCATTACTTGACTCCCTACAGCATCAAGTTGACTTTGTTGCAAATATAAATCTGTTTCCGAAACACCAACAACAGCACTTTATCTCTTACTTCTCAAGTATTTTCTTCTTTTTTTTTAACAACCATCACCTCAATGATTTATATTATTTTTCATTATAATTTTATGTTGAATGATTGTTTTTATTTTCTTTTTTCATCATTTTATGATTATGATAAATAAATTAAATCTACTCCATCCAAAAAGACAAAAAAATAAGAAAACAAAGAAATACTTTTAAAGAATCTAAAGATTTTTTATATTTTTGGAAATAAGAAAATGATTGTTGTGTAGAGTAAAAAAATAAAAAAAAAAGAAATATTTGGATTTAGGTTTTAGATTTAAAAATTCCCTCCTATACTATTATTGGATGTTAACTTTTATGGATACACTTGATCTTTAAAGTTATTTTTCTTCATTATTTTGAATTGTTTCCTTAACATTTTTATCTTTTTCCTTTTTTTTTTTTAATTCCCCATATATTTTGATATATAGTGATGTAATTCTTTTCTTTTAAATGTTTTAAATAAGTAAATATGTTTAAAGAGAAGATAAATTCACTTAACTAAAAAATTTTATAACTTTAACAATAAATGTTTCATGTTAAATAAACTATATAAATAACACGGATGAAAAATATGCATTGGTATTATTAATATGTCCTAATTAAGGAAACGTAAATGCCATAAAGGATTTTGTAAACAATTTGCCATAAGAGATGACATTTTTGCAAAATTTAATTTTCTATCGAAATTACGGCCTATTTTCAATAGATGGCAACTGTTTCTATTCGATTTAAAATTGATAGAAAAAAAAAAGATTATTTATCTAAAATTAAATTTAAAAAAAAACTTTGTCGCCATTAAAAGGCTTAAATTTTGTGAAATCAATTTCATTTCTTTATAATAAATTATAATAAATTAAAATAAATGTGCATTATATTATATAAAAAAAAAAAAAACTTAATTAATAATTAATATACAAAAAATATTTGATGGAGAAAATTATTTTCAAAAATCTTTTCCTTTCTTTTCCTTTAATGTTTTAATTTAAAAAAAATTTTAACAAAAATTATATATTTTATAATTTTAATTTATTATGTTTGAAAAATGTTGAAAGTATGTCTATCACAAAAAAATTAATTATTTTATTAAATTTTTAATTAAGTTTATCTAAAATAGGAGAGGTAAATGCAAAAACTAAAAGCAGTAATAAAGTGGAGAAAAAATTAAAAAGAAAAAACAATTTTTGAACAATGTATATAGATAACTTTATTAATTTAATTAAATAATTAATAAAAATTTAAGTGAATTTAAAATAATTAAATAAAACTTATGTGTGCTCTTTAATTATAAATATTATTAAAATTAATAATAAAGTAAAAGCATTTTTAACCCCTTTCATTAAAACATAAAAATATAATGAAAAAGGAAGAAAAAAATCAATTAATTAATTAAAAAATAATAATAATAATAAAAAATAACTACTCAGCCCAACCCACCAAAAAAGAAAGGAAAGTAAGAAAGAAAAAAAATTAAATGAAAAAGTTCTTAAAAGGATATGAAATGTGAGAGAAAATAAATTAAATAAACTCAATTAACCTTAATATTTAAAATTAAAAAAAAAAAAAAATTATTAAAAATATATAAATCTATCATATAAATGTTTATATATAAAATTAACTGATTAACAAAAAATATAAAAGAAAGAAATGAAAATTTATAATAAAAATACTAAAGGAAAGAAGACACAACTTGAATCTAAATGTTTTTAAAGACTTGATTAAAAAAAAAAAAGAAGAAAAAAAAAACTTAATAATCTCATAATTAATAATTAAAAATTAACTTAAAAATGTAAAAAATCATTTGCATTAATTAAATTATAGCAATAAATGTATTTTAATGTTTAATGTTACTCTGGTTTATTCTCTTTATATCTATAATTTCTCAATGATTTATTTAATTTTTCTGTCGAATCTCATTATTAATTTGTTACCATTTTTTTTTAATTATTAATTAATTTTTTATTTGATATATTAACAACACATTTATTTGTATTATTTATTTTTATTTTATTTTTTTTTTTTTTAATAATAAAAAATCATAATAGTAATAAAATAATAAAGGTAAATATGTTATATATATAGTTTTTCTACGCATATTAATTGTATCAAAAAAAATAATAATAATAAAAATTGAAAAAAGAATTAATTAATTAAATAATATAAATCATTAAAATAGTCATTATGATAAGATAGAAAATTAGATTAACAATAAGGAGAGAATAAAAAATGTTATAAACTAAAATGGGACATCACAAAAGGGCAGCTAAGTAAAAAATTATTAAATAAATGATCTAAACTAAAAAAATATATATATATATATTTATATATATAAATAAAAAAGCATGATGTCCCTTAATACTAAATGTTTTAATTAATTAATCATTAACATTTTACTAGATTTAATGATTAAAATAATAAAAAAATATTAAAAAATAAATTCAAGGTTTTGTCACCCAAAAATGATAACTAAAATTAATCGTTGTAATGACATTAAATGTCATTAATCAGATTAATTAAAAAAAATAATATTAAAAAAAAAACATCAAAAACTACAACAAAAATTATGAAAAGATGATTGCATTAGTAAAAGCAAACAAAAAAATTAACTATAATAACGTCCTAAAACGGTAATAAAGGTAATTAATTTTACAATTTTTATTAACTGTAATATAAATCGTGAAAATAGCAAACAAAAACATTAAATCGTCCTAAATCTAACTAAAAATTAGTTAAACATTTATGCTATTTTAACAAAAAATATAAAAAAAATAATTATAAGAATAATGAAAAAGAGTCCAAACAAAGATGAATAAAAAATCATTAATATGAGTTCAGATAAAAACTGAGTATATTGATAAAATGACTGAATGGACTGAATTAAAAAGAAAAAAAAAATGCTGCAGCAACAACTAATTCACAATAACTAAAGTGTATTCCTAATTAAGAAATAAATAAATAAATAAATATAAAAATCAAATCCTTCTTCTTATTGTTTTTTTTTCTCTCTCTTTTTCATTTATTTTATTAATTTCTTCTTCTTTTTTTTTTTTTGTTTTTTTTTTTTTTAATATAATTAATTTAGCTTTTTTATTTAAAGCCCAAATATAGTTTCATTAACATTAACCGAAAAAGAAAAAAAAAAAAAAAAAAAAGAGGAAAAAAGATAAAAAAAAAAAAAGAAAAAAATGAAAAATGAAAAGAAAATAAAAAAAATAATAATAATAAAAAAGAAAAATAAAACATAAATATATTTTTTATACTTTAAAACTTTTTCTTGTAAAATATTAAAAAAAAAATAAATAAATAAAACAAAATAAAACTAATAATATGTAATAATTAATTAATTAATTAAAACAAAAATAAAATAAAAATAAAAATATATTTAATGTAATTTTGTAAATAAAATAAAAATAATAAAAAAAAAAAAAAAAAAGAAAAAAAGTTAAAATATAAATGGAAAAAAGGAAAGAAAAGAGAGAAAAAACAATCAAATAAAGAAAATAGGAAAAATTATTAATTTATTAAAGTTTCTTAGTTTAATATTTTTGTAAATAAAACTTTCATTAAAAATAAACTAAATACAAACCACGCATACAAAATAGCAACAACAACAACAACAGCATCAGTAAGAACAAAAAAAAAACGTCAAACTAGGACTATAATCGCGGTGAAGCACTTTGCTAAATGTGAATTACGTTGATTGCGCACAAAATACGAACATCATAAAGAAGAATAAAAACACAAAATAAAAAAAGAAAAACGAAAAAAAAACAAGTAGGCTTTGATTTTTTTTCACCCATTTTTCTCCCCTAATTTTTTTATTTCAAATTTTAATGAAAAACAATTAAAAAAAAAAATAAATAAAAACAACAAAAAAATATATTAAACATAAATGCAATGAACTTAGCCAGGTTTTCTACTAAGTACATAAACAAACCAGTCAATGCATTTTTGCATATATTTTGTTTTGTTCTTGTTGTTGTTTTTCATCCCTTTTTTTTCTTTTTTTTAATTATTGTATTTCAATTGCATTTTGGCTGAAAGCAAAATCTTTTTATTTATTGAAAAGGATTTAACAAAACGATTTTAATTTTTTTTAATTATACTTTTTCATTGTTTTTTATTAAAGGGAAGTGTAATTAATGTAGTAAAATAAAAAAATATGCTTCATCAAAATGCAATAATAAACTGAAAAATACAATATAATATTAATTATCCTGAATTAATAATAAAATTAACAATCGTGTAAAAATATTAAAAATTAAGGGAATTTATAACTGAAGAACATTATTAATAACAGCAGAATACCCTGTAACGTCAGTATTCTAATTCAAGTTTGAATAAAATCAATGTGAAAAAAAGGAAAACGGAAAAAAAAAACTTTTTAATCAATTTATTTTCATTTTCTTTTAATTGTTTAATAAATTTGTTTGTTTTTTTTAATTAAGAAATAAAAATATCATTAAAAAAAAAAAAAAAAACATTTTTTCAAGAAAAACAAAAATGTTTTATCTTTTAATCTTTAAAGAAAACTACCTAAACCAACAAGATGTTTGTTTTATTTATTTATTTTTTTATTATTTTATTTATTTTTATGTAATTAAAATAAAATTAAAAAAAAATAAAAAAAAATAATAATAATAATAATTTATTTAAATACCAAAAAAACATATAAAAATTATAAAAATATTTTTAATTATTTATTGAAATATATTTAATTAAAGTAAATAAAATAAAAGAAAAAAGATAAGAAAAAAATAAATAAAATAAAAATTAAAGTGTACATGTGTTATAATTATAATAAAAAAAATAATATAAAATCAAAAATTAATTAATTACTTAATTAATTAATTGATTGATTGATTGATTAAACAAAAAAATATATAATAATTAATAAACATAAAATAAACAGATGAAAAAAAAACATAAATATGAAAGCTATATTATATTAAAATAAATATTATATATGTAAAATAAATGCCTCAGTCAGTATAAATGATTTGTAGTTTTATTAAATTTTTTTTTTTTTTTATGCAATTATTTAATCCGATTAGTAATGAATTTTTTATTTTTATTTTTACGTATTATGCCAACACTTGGTCAAGGTCCTTGAATTAAATCTGGTTTACTTGAATTCATTTACGTCATACATTTAATTCGTTAATCATAATATTTTAATTAAATTAATAGATTATTAGTTTTAAGGAAACTTATTTTCATATTTTTACATCATATTGATAAATTACAATTAATTACTAACGGATTTAATGAAAATATCTAATAATAACCATGCGGATATTATATCTCTAAATCGCTTAAAGCGACATCTGTGTTGTTTTAAAATAAGCATCGGAAGACCACTGTCATCAACATATGTTTTTTTTTTCATTAGTTTGGCTTTGTCAATCGAAATAATTTTAGTTAGTCTAAAAACAAAACGTAATTATTTATTTGTTTTTATAATTTTCATTCATTTTGTTTATTACTCTTATTAAATACTTAAATATCACATTTATTACTATAATGGCTGTATTACCTCCTGATTCATTATTTAGTTTACGTTCAAATGCCATGAATACTGTAAATAGTTTAAGTTTTTTAAATACAGATAAATTACTAGCTGGAACATTAGAAGGTAATATTCATTTATGGGATTTAGATGTAAGTTTGATCAAATATTGATATAATAAAAGTTTTAATTAAAAAAATGATTTTTTTGTTTATTTGTAGACAAATCGCAATATTTTAACATTTACTAATAGTACTGAGCCAGTAATGTCAATGTTTAACATTGGTGAAAGTTTAATAACACAAGAGAAAGGTGGAATCATTAGAAAATGGAATTTAATTAATACTGGTTATGAGCAAATAAATGATCTGAACTTAAAAAATATGAGTTTTTGTCGAATGGACATTATTCCTGAAGAGAACGCTTTAATTAGTCCTATAAATACAAATCAATTGGGTATTATCGATATTGAAAGGCTAGAAGAAAGGTGTTTATTAACGCATTCTATTGACGAACCCACTGGACCAATAATGTCATTAAAGTATCTTGAAATATCTGGTCAGCCATATGTTTTAGCCGGTTTTGATTCCGGACACATGATTACATACGATTTAAAAATGAATAAGGCAATTTCTGCTATAAAGATAGACGATTGTCCGATGGCTATTGACTATGACACGATAACGAATCGTGGAATATTCGGAGGCCCAAGTGATAAGATTGGTGTTTTCTCATATAATAAAAGCACAACAGAGATAATAAAAAAGACTGAAATACCTATAAAAAACGCTGGAATACAATGTGTTAAAATACGACAGGATCAAAAGGTATTCTGTTCAGGTGGTTGTGATGGACGAATTCGTATTTTTTCATGGAAAAGTTTACGGCCATTAGCTGTGCTAACGGAACACCGTAGCGATATTATGGATATTGCGTATTCTTGTGGTAAAGTGTCTTTGTGGAGAGCACCAATAATGGCCGTAGCTGGACTTGATGGTCAAATCACACTCTGGGACTTATACAATTAATTACTTAATTAATAATTGCAATTATTAATATTTGTTTCAATTGATCAACAAAAGTGTTCTTAATTATTTCAAACATATTAATTATGCATATAATAAAAATAAAAACAAATTTATTTATTGAGTTAATTTTATTAATTAAAAGAATTAAACGTGTTCGTTTTTATATATTTTTTATTATTTTGATATTTTTTATATTAAATATAAAAAAAAATGTATAAGGAAAAACAGAAAATATGTAAGGAAACGATATTATATTTATTATAATTATTAATAATAAAAAAAAAAGAAAACTTTAAAAGTTTTTAATTGTTGCAATTAATAAGAAACTATATACAATTAATAATATTTTTCACATGATCTCCTTTCCCTAGTATTCATTGTAGCTGTACTACTTGTGCTTGGGGCGCTATCATTGGCTTGAGTCGTTGAAACATCATCGTTAGAGTCGACAACACGTCGTCGTTTTCGCAATGGTCGACTATATTCAGATTCTTTGGTTACAATACGTTTTGAATGAAGTCGCGTTATCTTCAATTTAGGTAATCGTTGCTCTGTATTTACATTTTCAGGGATTACTTCTTCCATTTCGGAAACAATTTGTTGTTCTTCTACAATAGTTTTATCAGTTACAGCTGAAGAATCTACTGTTTCTAATGGCACAGCTGTTTTTACATTATCTTTGGTTTTAGTAAAATCAAGAGGTTGATTATCATTTTGATCTTCTTCAATATTTATCTCAGTTTCATCTTCCACTTGTAGTTCGTTTTTACTATTTGTATTTATATTAATTTTTGGATCTTCTGATTCCACTTTTTCATCGTTATCGGATTTACTTGTTGATGGGGTGAAGCTAGCGGGAGGGTTTTCTTTTTGTTGAGTTGCCTTTAAAAATGCTTCAATCGGTAATGGTATTGGAATTGGTATCGGTAAGGGTATTATAATTGGATATGGTACAAGTATTGTAACAGGTGGGACTCCTGTACCAAAGCCAGGAAACCTTGGTGGTTCCATTGATGTTATAGGTGGTATATGTGATGGTGGGTGTGTCATAAAGCGATGTGGGTGATTGGTCATATATGGTCCAGACGAATGTGGCGGTGGCGGAGGCGGTAAAGGATGTCGCATATGCATAAAATTTGATGGTGCACCAGGAATAAACTGATACGGATGTGGATACATATTTGATCGGTGCATATTTCTAATATTGTCACCGATATTTGGTAAATTTTGTGGCATGTTGACACGTAAATCCTGAACATTTGTCATCGTACATGATTTCGACTGGTGCTGTGTCTGAGACGTCGTACTCGTTTCAATTATTGTTGGACTTGTTTTATTCGATAATTGTGCTGCCAGCATTCTTGGTGATCGGCGTTTTCTCGCTGCTTTCATAGTTGATCTGGATAGTAGTTTGGAAGCTGGTGCCACAGTTATAAGTGGTTTCATTGGTATTGATACTGTTGGTGCTGATAAATTAGAGATGTGTGATGCGTCCATTGATTGTGAAGCGATAACCGGCAAAGGTGATAGCGATCGCGATTCATCCGATACTGGAGAAGCTGATCTACTACGACAGTTTTTTAACCATAAATCCGGAGTTATTAAGTTCCCTTAAAGCAAAAATAATTTAAATAAAATTAGAAATCTTAAAAACAATAATCAACTCACCACTATTATTTCCTTTTTCTTTTAAATGTGGATTCATTTCTAAATGTGCCTGTGTTTCTTTACAAAATATTTGCATTTTATATTGATTCAAGCATTTATCCGAGCAAAATTGTAGCTGAGACGCACCATCCTGAAAATCAACATAGCTTACAGCGTGCCGTACATGTTTACACCAATCGCATGTTTTCGCTCGTTTAAACGATGCCCGTCTGCTTTGTGAAAAGCACGACTCAGAACAATAGCGTGGACCTTCCGGGGTGCCCAATGATTCAGGTGAATGTAATGGAACTGGACGTCTACACCAACCACATTCAATATCTGAAATAATGAAAATAAATATAATATTAATAATTATATTGACTATACATTGCTATAAAGATTCTCTTAATTTTGTATTTAATTTTATAACTCGAAATAGGATAAATGAAATATATTCTTTGCTTCCTATCTCCTGCAATTATATTCTATTATCTTGTTTGATTAACAAACAGACAAGCAGGTGATTTTGAAATAAATATATATATATTGCTAGTCGAAACATGATATATATTTATATTTTTCTTTCTTTTTTTTATATCTTTTGCATGATGAGTATTGATAAATAGAAAAAAGTAAAGGAAGAAAAAAACAATAATGAATAAGAGATGAGGTTTAGTAATGTGGAATAATGCTAAGAAACAAAGCACCATACACGAGATTTAATAGATAATACGATATTCTTTTATATGTGCAAGTAAAACTGGTTACTGTGTTTCCAACATTTATGGTATGAAATAATGAAAAATTCAAAAAATTTAATTTTATGCTAAAATTCTTTATCAAAATTATAGACGAATTGAAATGCAGACATTTAATGAAACCTTTTGTTTTTAGAAATCCAGTGCTTTTTTTAATTCTATTTTTTTTATAACATAATTTAAAAGATAAAATATTATCTTTCTTTGCAGATTCAAGCACGACTATAATAGAAGTGGTAGTTATAATTGTTAACAACACATAATTTTATTTATTTTTTTTTTCAGAAATCAAATGTAAAAACAAAAAAATTTGAATCCTCATTAAAAAAATAAATTGAATGATATTAAATTCTAATTATCATGAAGCAATTTTTTTTTTTTTTTTTTTTGTTCAATTCAGAATTCAATCAAAAAAAAGAAAACTATGCAAAAAAATACCTGTAACGAATGAAATAACTTTAAAAAAAACTACCAAGGAAATGGTAATGGTGGATGAAATTGGATCATGAAAAATTTGCTTTAATTAAAAATAAAAGAAAATTTAAATAAAAAATTATTTTTAATTAATCACCTGCTGGTTTGGTTATCATTAGTGGGCTTTTAGAATTCTCCCGCGAGCTATCGATATCCGGTGATGAACTATCCAAACCCCTATGATGATTATATAATGATATGGAGTTTTGATTAATGCTACCACGTTGAAATGTTGTTGGTTTCGCTATAACTGTTGATGTGGGTGTTATTGTTGTACCTGATGCTGTTGTAGCCGTCGAAACAACAACGGCTGCAGCAGCCGCTGCATTTGCTGCAATTGCTGCTGCCGCTGCGGCTTGATATGATTGTAATACGGCTGCACGTGCACCTTTCGGTAAATCCATTCGTTCGACACTATCATAGCCGTACCAACCAAGTAACTCATTCATTGCATCTTCAGCAAAATGCTAAAATTGTATAGAAAGAAATTATTTAAAATTTTATAAAACAAAAAAGAAAGTGCATCCAATTATCCGTTAATCAAAAAAGAAATTCTAGTTTTATAACTAATTACGTTAATTACACTAAGAACTTTATCAAGTTTTAACTTAACAAGAAACTACAATTAAAAAGAAAAATTTTTCAGCAGAATTGGTTCAATCAAATTACTCCTGCCTCCATTTATTAAAATAAGAGAAATAAAAAAAAAAATTAAAATGTATTTATCATGCACGCAAGCAATTAATTTTGCATCCCTGTTTCACAATGCAAAAGCCAAGTAAGTATCAATTTAACTAGCAGCAACAAAACTAACAAAGCTACATCAACTTACAGCTAGAAATCAAGTTGTTTTCTTGTTTCTTTAAACAGTATATTATGTATGTATGGTATATTGGAAACAAAATTTACAATAAATTTAAAAACTTTATTCTTTTTTTTTTTTTTTTTTTTGTAATTCAATACAATTAAAGTTAATTATAATTTTCAGTTTATTATATGTTTTTTTTTTCTTTTTTTATTTTTCATTAAACATATTTTTCTTCTTATTATTATTTGTTTTTTTTTTTTTTTTTTTTTTTGTAAAATTATTTTGTAATCTACACCAAAACTATAAAATTAATAATTTTATTTTGAATAAATTATTACAAAAAGAATAATTAAATAACATATTTTACTAAATTTATCAAAAAATCAAAAAAAAAAAAACATAAAAAATGAGAAAAGGAGCTTTGAGACATACTGAAAACAAATTTTAATTAACATATTTTTAAATATTTTTTTTGTTGTATTCACATATTGGCAATTTATACAAATAACATCCTGACATTCGTATTATCAATTTTAATTAAATGAAAATTGATATTTTCGTACTATTATTTAATAACTGATGGTTTTTATGTTTTTTTTTCTGGGCTTTCTAATAATTCAGAGCTTTGCGGAATATTATTCAAAATATTTTTGATTTATTTACTTAAGTGAAGTATATGATTATTAATTATAAATAGAATAATTAATTTTGTGATATTCAGCCAGTTTTTATTTATATTTTGAGCTTTTCGTTTCTTAATCAAATTTCCAATATCGAATATAACTCTATGGCAGGAATATTTTGCATAAACGATAGTCTAAGCTTTGTTCCTATTAAGGGTTTTCCTAAAGGCTTACATACTGATTGCCGGAAAAATAATAAAAATTTATTATTGTGTCATACTGAATTTTACTACAGTTTTTCAATATCTTTCAATTGATTCCAAATGCCACCCTCTACTTTTTCTAGATCATTTTGAGAATATAAGTAGGTTTAACTTTTTATTTTACCGGTTATTGTAAATTTTATCATCAAATGTTTTGAGAGGATATTTAGTAATTTTACGGTAATTTTTATCGAGTTAATTCAATATTCTTCTTCCGTATCAACCAGACCTTTAATTTGGTCAAAATGATCAACATTATCCATTTTTTCAAAATATTTTTTGCTTAATAATAACAAAATTCAACATACTAATCATAAAAGCTCAAAAATATATTATCAGTTACTTCTTGATAGTTGATATCAAGATAATATAAAAAGAATCAAAGGTGCTGAAGGTGTTACTTCAGTAGTTTAACGAGTATAAATCATATTGTAAACTGCCAAATTCGGAGTCCATAAAAATAGTTTTGAGTTTTGGTGGCCAAAATGTTTTTTTATTATCGATTTATTAGAATTATTTAAGAAATTTCTATATTTTTCAGAAATTTCCGATCTTGTGTATATGTAAATGTTAATGTGAATAAATAATAAATAATCATCATAAGAAACTACGTGAAATTTGTTTTAAATTCTGTATTATTAACCTATGTAACCGAAATATAAATTTTTATTTACAAATTCATATTTTCAGAATTTCGCATGCGTTTATGCATTTAACATCAGTCCAATTCCTCGTACACCCTTTACATAAAACCCAATGATAATTTTAATATTTTATTGGTTTTTAATTTAATTAATTTCGCTGTAAAAGCTCCACCAAATATTCCATTCTCAAACCACATGACACAAAATCAAATCAACATTTAATAATTAATGATTTAATAATAAAAAAAAAATGTACAACCAAAATTCAATTAACAATAAAAATCAAAGGAAAATATTAAAATAATAATTAAAGTTTAAAAAGAAAAAAAAATGTTAATTGGTATCAATATACAACATATATAAAAATTATTAAATGTTTATGTATTTTACTATTTAAATAGTACAAAATCAATATTCTGCGAAAAAGGGCTTTCGCTTATTGAATGATATTTATTGCAAATTAATTATAATGAAATATTTTTTTTTTTTTTTTAATATTTGGTGTTATTTAATTTTATTTCGTTATTATTAATTTACTTCATATACTTAATAATAATATAATATATAGATTGTTAATAATACTATAATAACTTAAAATCAAAATAAAAAATGTATTTAAAAGGCTTTTTAATGTATAATAAGCTTTCACATTAATTTAATATATGTTTTAATTAAACTTAATTTCAATAAATAAAACTTTGCTAATAGATTTGTAACGCAAACATTTTAATTTATAATTTTAAAACTAAATTTACTCTTTATAGGAATGTTTTCGTCAAACGAAATTTAGAAGATATTTGTAAGGACCTTATACAACAACAAACGACATAATTAATAACGCATTATTATAATTAAGGGTTAATATTAAAAAAAAAAAAAAACAGTAGGACATTTAAAATACTTTCATAACTCATGTCTAGACTATGATGAAAAACACACAATTACAAGGATTTTCCCAAACCGCGGCATTAAACCAAAAGAAAACATCAATATTGTTAAATTTGGTCAAATTTGATGGTAAATTTTATGAAATAACATCAAATAGCAACAATTACATCATAAATACTTAACGATTTTATTTTTAAATTAACATCAATATTAATAAGGAAAAGAATTATATTAAAAAAAAAAATTGTAATTCAGTAAAAACAAATGATTATCATTTTTATTTTTAGATTTTCTATTCAAGTTTTCCTACTTTTTTTCGAGGTTTTTTATTACTGCTCGTATAAATTTCCCTTTAGAAATATAGAATATAAAGATGTATATGGATAGATAGATAGATGGATAGATGAACCGCCCAGTAAAGTTTTGATATTTGATATACAAAATATCATGTATCATTGAAGCTCATTAGAGAATGAGATTGTACAAAAAGATGTTTTATTGTGGTGGTGTTTATAGTTAGCGCTTAAATTCGTTGTTTCTCTATAAAAATTTGCAGAGTATAAAACATTAACATACTAAAAAAAATCAAAAAGTGGAGAAAATTATTACATTATGCGGAAAATAGAGACTTTAAGCTTTTTTTACAATAAACTAGCTGAAAATGTTTCATTAATTTTGATTATTTTATGAAACACATGTTTCAACGAAAACATATTTCATAACTCAATATTATTGACTGTTTTAAGCCAGTTTTATTTGTTTAATTATTTGAAAAATTTAAATTTGATACTTAAGACCCGGTTTTTTATTTCTTACTTCTCAGTTTTATTTTTTAAGGTTGTGTAACTCACAACAACCATTTGTAATTAATTATAAATTTCCAATGAATTTTTTCTCTTTTTTTTTTCTTTCTTTTGTTTGTTTAAGTATCTTTATTATTATGTATTTTGTTTTTATGTAATGCAACAATTCATCTGTGTAAACGAGAAGTATATCTATTTACTCTAATAAACGTACAAAAAATAAAAACCAAATCTAAAAGTTGTTACTGGCTACTGGTATTGATTAATTTAAGATATTTGATGCTTTTAAGATTAACAAGTTATAATGTTCATGCTTGTCAAAGTTTCAATATACATTTTTTGTTTAGAAGAGCTTAATTTACTTTAGAAGAGTTTTTTAATTATAATTCTATGCACATAAGGAAGGCATTTAATTTGATCTGGTTATTTGTGGTATGACAAAATGCATACGTTATGAAAAAAATTTACAAAAAAAAAAATTGTTGAAAACTATTAAACATGTAAGAGTAAGTAACATAATCTATACGTTGTATACGTAGAACTTAAATCTAAATAACAATTAGTTAAATTTTGAATAACAACATATATAAACTGTTATTTATATCATGCAGTGCTTTCAGGTGCTATAGACTTGGTTAAATAGAATTTATACATGTAGAAGATATGTAATGTTATCGCTTTTATAAAGTTTGGCTTAGCTTAGTTAAGCTTCGTTGTTATGTTGAAGTCAAAAGTAAAAATTAACAAAACAAAAAAAGAAAACATGTTAACCAAACGAAAAACCCCTATCGTATAACATATATAGAGTGCGAAAATGGTGTCATCTCTCACTTGATCTCATCTTTCCTTAAACATACAAGTGCCTAACTTATGTATTATCTAACTGAGCTGACTTTGGATATTATTATTCTGTACTGTATTATATTTTGCTTTATAAATTTATTTTGTTGCTGGGTGTGTTTGCTTGCTTCTATTTACATATTATGTATTTGTAATTTAATATAAAAAAAAAAAAAAAAAAAAATTTCTTTTACTGCTTTTTTATGCTTAATTTTCTATTCTCATAATAATTAAAAGCATAAAATGTTTAATCATAGTAGATACTGTATATACAATAATTGTATGCAGATTACAATCGTGAAGGTAACATCGAACAAAAATTACACCAACAATTAGAATATGATATAATAATCCTACAAACAAAATATTTCCTCTTAATCCTTTTTGATAACAAAACACAAATATAATATCATATAATATTCCCACCAAAAATTTAAAAGAATAATTACAAGTGAATGGTGAATTCTTATTTGCAGTATTGTGGTTATTCCCAATTAATGCAATAAGCAAAGTTTACAGCATTGAAAAAAAAAGAAAACAAAAACAATCAACCCCCTACATACTTTGTTCAACCATCAATTAAATAAAACATTTTTCTCTGTGTTTATGAGTTTTCCACCCTTTTGAAAATTTAAATTCTCTACTCTATTGTAATTGGAGATTTTTTTTGTAATGAAAACTTTACTTTTTTTTTTACCTTAGCTACCAATAATCATTCCACCTTACTACCCCTTTTCATTTTTTCTTTAAAATGCACGTTAATAAATAAATAAACTTTAAACCCCCTGTTTTACATTTTTCTTTTTTCGTATAAAAATTCATTTTTAATTTGTTTGTAAATAAAAAAAAAATCATTTAATTGCATGTTTTCTTGTTAATAAAATTAAAACGAAAATATAAAAAAAAAACACACAAATCTGTAATTTGATATCAATAAAAATAATTATAAATAAAGTAAAAAATAAAAATAGAAGAAAAATAACTTTAATGCTCATTGGAGACTTACAATTAAATTATTATTTTTCAACGCTAAAAGGCGTTCAATTGTAACAAATCAAGCTTAACGAAAATGTCAAAAAGATGATGAAAAGAAATAATCAAACACAAAAAAAATAAACTAATTAATTGATTCTTTGTCTCTATACAAATTTAAATATTTTTTATAAATATGTAAAAAAAAGAAATGATTTAATGAAAAACCAAAGCTGATTTATAAGTCATTTATAGCAGTGAGCAAATGTATTTATCAGTTTTTTTTTTTTATAAAAATATCTTTAAAAATTTGTGTAATATGATATGCTTGCTGTCCTCCTATAGTCAACTAACTAACTAACGTATAATTAATACTGTTTTCCACTTGAATCACTGTTATAAGATGGATTAAGATTTTGTTTTTTTTTTGCTGTTGCTGTTTCCGATAAATGGTTATTAAAAATAGTATTAGCATTAATCATTAGTTATTATATATCTGGGTTTTAAAAATAAAAGACAAAACTTAAGTTTATTTTAACCTTGCATTATGTTATTTTGATTTAACTCAAATGTTGAATGCGTAACGATGTAATAATAAATCTATCATATAGTGTTCTTACATCAGACAAGCATAATTGGTTTATTATAATTATATAAAATAAATGTATTATTTAAAATTAAAAATTCTTCATTTTAAATTGATTTATATTAATCTTGATCTTAAGATAAAAAAATAATCGTTTAAAATACAAAATTTATCGATCATCATTCTAGTTGATCATAACTTATTGTGACTATCGTGTAATTTACTGACAAACCCAATTTTTGGTCCTATTAAAAAATGTTGTAGAAGTTAAAAGATCACCTTTATTGTATTTTATTTTTCTAATAAAGCTGCAAAACTACAAAAACTATTGCTATTAGTACGTTAGAACCGTAGCCGGACGATTGATCATAGGACAATGATATATGGTATGATCGATCGTCCGATGTGACCAATCGTCCTATGATCAATTGTCCGGAGACCAATCGTCCGTAAACCCGTTAGAACAATAAAAAAGAAAAAGTGAAATTTTTAAAAGTTTTCCATCAATCAGGACAACCATTTTTATTTTAAAACTTTTTGAATACAACAATTATTCAAAATAACAAAAAAAAAATTTCACATTAGCTCAAATAATAAAAATAAAAAAAAAATCGAAAACAATAATTAAAATGTAATAACATCATTTATCAAAACAATTCAATGCAAAACAATCAAAATAGATAAATATCAATATAAATCAATCATCATTAAAGTACACAAATTAATAATAATTATTACTGTTAATTAATTAATAAAAAATAAAATTATTAAATTAAAATCATTTTTTTTTTTGGTTTTTATGGAAGGTTCGTTCTATTTCATTATCGTTAATTTATTAAATATTATAAAACACAAATAAAATTAAAAACAAAAAACAACAAAATATAATTTATGTTCCTTATTTCATGTGTTATATTACAGTAAAATGATATCCTGTTTGTAATTTAAGCAGTCAGCAATGTTATATATATATATTTTGATATAAAAAAATGGTAAAATTAAAGTAGAAGAAGAAGCAAAAGTAAAAAAAATAAAACCGAAATGAATATAAAAATAAATATAAAATATGAGTAAAGAAAATTAATATTAAAATAGGAGATGTTACTAAGGATCAGCAGAAAAAAAAACAATAATAATAATAATAATAATGATAATAATAATAACAATATGTAATAATAGCAGCTTGAATAAAAATTCTAATTATGCTTTAAATATATCTTTTTCGTAGTTTTTTTTTTTTTTTTTTTTTTTATTTATTTCTTTCAATATTGTTTAGTTTAATTCAGATAAGCTTCCTTTTCTCCTGATTATCTTTTGTAAACTGATACCCAATGACGTAGTCGTGTAATGTTATCATATTATATTTACCTTTAAATATTCGATTACAACTTTTAATAAAGAATATTCTATATATAAAACATTTATTCAGATTTCTTATTTCCAAAAAATTTATTAAATATTTGAATGAAAATTTTTTCATATATGTACAAAAAGTATTTTTTTTTTTATCATATATAAAATGTTATTAATTAATTAAAATTCTGTATTATTATGATTAAAAATTGAAAACACACACTCACAGAGAGTAGAGAGAGAAAGGGAGAGATAGAGAACTTTTTTGCTGTATAACATTAACATTAAACATTAACAATAACATTAACGTTCATCGTCAACGGCAACAATAACAACATAAAAAATGAACACGAAGAAATTAAAAGGAGTTTCAATTACAATAAATTTATTACATAGAATCAAATTACACTCGATTTTATTTTTCTTTAAGACAAAACTTTTATTTTTGTTAATTTAATGTTGGAAAAACATAAAATAATAATAAACAGACACACAAGGCAAACATATTTTTATTTTTTTGGTAATTTTTTCTATATGCTATGAAAAATAAATTTTCAATATTTATTTTATAACTTTTTTTTCTATTTTGTTGATTATAAAGAAAATTAACATGAAATTAAACATAAAAAATTGTTTTAAATTAAAGATAAAATGTTAAGCATTTTGTAACCATATCTGTACATGTTCATGTGATATCCGCGATTTAGGGACGAGGTGGTAACGGTGCATATATTTTTGGTAATACTATTTTAATATTACAGTAGATTGTCAAAATAATATCAGCTGAGTTTTTATGTACAAAAAAAACCTTTTTATTTTTAAGGGAATAATTGTTATTCATCGTAAACAGCAACTCGTTATAATCGTTATAATTTAGCATTATTAGTAAAGTATAATAAATAATTAAATTATAATAATAATAATAATAATATTAAAATCTCCAGTTTTGTCAATCACAATTCCAATAAGAGTCTATTTGCTTTAATACTTTACAGAGATCAAATTTTCTTTTATCATAAATTAATACTATGCATTTCAGACAAACAAGCATATAAATATATAATTAACAAGATAAAACAATTCAAATTAATTAGCAAAATTATGATTACAAATCAAATATAATTCTAAAATTATGCATTTATATAGAGACTCGACTGTCTTAAATCAGAAAGAATTTTCATGTTCAAAATAGATGATAAAAAAATAACGAAAACAAGACTTAAATGGAAAAAAGAATTAACTAAGTATACCATAACGTACATGAAATTATTATAATAATAAAAATAATTTGAGTAACAACAACACAATATTACCGAACAACGCAAACATCTATTTCGAAAAAAAAAAAAAAACGCGTCCATTTACGCGCCTGTTATTTGATACCCGAACAGAGCAAAGTCATACACTCAGCCATAGTCAGTTAGTCATTCAGTAAATTTATTTCATCGAATGAAAAACTTAAAATTTAAAATATTTTAAACTTTTCAAATCGTAATTAATAGTTTTTAAATACGTTTGTGTTTAAAAAAAAAATAAAAAACTAATGAAAATATAACAAAAAAAAATTCTTTCTTTCTTTCTTTTTAAAATTTATTTTGAATTCGCGATTTTAAGCAAACAAACACATATGACCCGCTGTTAAATTACAATTGAAAACAAAAACTTTTTTTTTTATTTTAATTTTTTGGTTTTTGCTTTTATTTATTTATGATTATTTTTCATATAATCATTATTGTTCCCCTTTATCCCCGTTCTTCATAAAATTATTTCATATTTTATATATGTTTAACTCAAGCCACACGGCGACAACGTATCATATTACAATTTTCACTATAAAAATACAGAAAGAACAGCAACAAAAACCAGCTAAATGATACAAGATACATTTCATTTGTTTTATTATTTTTTAATTTTTTTTTTTTTTTTTTTTTTTGTTTTTTTAATTTAATTTTAACGTCAAAACTTTAACATGTGTGGATTTTAATTTTTGTTTTTCAAAATATTTTTCTTAAGTTAAAAATATAAAAAAACTTGGATTTTTTTTAGTTTATTAAAAAACAGAAGCAAACAGAGAATATTTCAATAATTTTCTATTCAACAAAAATAAAATAATTTTTTCGGTTTATTTTTTTTTTTTTTAATATTTATATATGTAACTACTTTACTTAAGCTTCATTAAAGTCATGTTGAATATTATTTTTTAATTGTGAAATTAAATACTGATTTTTACAGTGCGATCTCCATTTTAATGTATTGTTAAATTGTTTATTTGTAAAAAGAGTTTGTGGTCTCTCAAAGCATAATTAAAGTATTTATTACATTCAATGGATGTTTACAAAATTCACAATGTTGTAATTAACTATATTAAAAATACATATCCTCGATATTATTTAATATAAAATACATACAGTGAAAACTTTTAAATATGAATTGGTTAATTGGAAAATCAAATATCAAATATATGCGTTTTCTAAATTAGATGAATTCAAATTATGGAGCTTTAATATATTTATAAATGCCTTAATATAAAAATAACAAAAATTAAATAAAAGAATTATAAAAAAGTTTGTCTCTTTTATAGTAATTTTCGTAAAACGATGTTAATATATCGAGATATTATTAAGCATAATGATAATCATAAGACTATCAATCTTTTCAGTATTTATAAAACCCATAAAAAATAGCATAACACATCATATAACGATTTTTAATCAATGATAAATATGTATAAATTTCTCAAAAAGTCTTCAGAGATTTATTATCATTAGGCTCCATCTAACAAAATTCAGTCACTGATGCTATATTTAAATCACGTGAGGGAAATATCCATAACCATAACCATAAGCACAATTTTAATATAAACTAAAATTTAAGATGATATAAACTTCAAAACTATTATCGCTATAACTTCTAAATAAAGTTCTTCTATAAATTAAAAGTCTAAATGTTTCACTTTACAAAACAAATATTCATCAACTGTAGCAGCCACTGTTCGAGACTATTCATTACAAATATTTTTTATTTCATATAATAAAAAAAAAAATCAATTATCATCATTACTAGCCAGCAAATGATTTTATAAAATCTATAAACGAAAAAAACTGCACAGGTAAACGAATTTAAAAATATTTTATTTGTAAACAAACACAACAAAAAAAAAATCATTAACTAAATGTCCATGATACTATTACGCTACTTCAATTAATTTGGTTTATTAATAGGAATAATAAAAAAAAATAAAAAAAAAAAAAGTTAAATATTTTTTATTTGCATTTAATAATTTTTATTTTACATTATTTATTTTTTATTTAATAAAATTGTAATTTAATATCTTTACAATACGATAAAAATGTTTTTTTTTTTTTTTATTTTATATTTTCATTTAATAATAATAATAATAATAATTTTTATAATATACTTAGATGTTGAATTGTATGTAGAGATAATTATATATATGTAAGAGTATTTTGTTTCCGATATATATATAAATAATGTTTTCTTCTTTTAATACTTAAAAGAGCGTTAAAATAACATTTGATCAATCTTAATCTAGTTTTTTATTACATATATAGTAAGAATAATATATTTTCTTTATTTTATAATATTAAGTTAATTAATTAATAAATGAATGAATTATTTTTAATTATGTTAACAGATTAACTGACGCTATTCATATTTTTTATATATAGATCACCTTCATATCGTATTCAAAAAGTAACAAAAAATTATAATTAATATAGAAGAAAGAAAAAAAAACTGATTAATTTTGATGAATACCGTTTTGATTAATTAAATCTTTATGCATAACCAGTATTTAAAATAACGCGTCTGCAAATGCTTTTTCCCAGATGTTTTGCTATTCGTAACACAGTTTTCAGAACAAACAACGATGCATGGTATAAAAAGATCAAATTTGCTATTTATGATAAGAATCATTATATATTTTTAAAGTAAAATTATAATGAAAATATAAATCTCCCAAGGTTTTAACGAAGAGCACAGTTATAGACAGATGAGGATCAAGCATATAGAAAATCTTGTTTGCAGTTTTATCAATGCCCAAACTCACTTAATTCTTTCGAAATTGTATCCTTTTTAGTTTTAAACTAAAATGTTTCAAAGAATATATCTCTCTTATCACCTACCTATACATAATAAAAGTTTTTTTTTTTTTTTTAGTATTTATTCAAAAAGCTTAAATTACTAACAACCCCCTTATATTCTAATAGTTCATTTTTCAGCAATAGAATATTCATATTACCTATAATTAATTTAAAAAAAAAAAAATTGTTTCTATATAAAGTTCAGTCATTAAAGAAAGACATTTTTTAACATAAAACAGAAAAGAACCCAAAAAAAAAACGCCAAAAATAAAAATGAATAGCCGAAGAAAAGCATTTATAGATGAAAAATGAATGATTAAGGCTAATTTTGGCAAGTCTTAGATAATAAGAAGAAATATAAAAACAAAATAATCCGTCATCTAATGCGCGTGTTTTATTTAATTTTTATTTATTTTTTTTTTTGTTTGTTTGTTGCATGCTACTGGTGATCTTTTCATCAACTGACACGTTTCAATGAAAAGCAACAACAAACCCTAACAACAAGTGTAAATGTTAAACAACGAAAAATTAATTTTGTAAAATTAAAAAATAAAAAAAATTAATAAGAAAAAAAACAAAAAAAAACCGTTTGCCAAAATTAAGTTAAAAGAAATAAAAAAAATAAATAAACAAGCGAATTGAAATTGTTTTGCGCGCGTGAAAATAACACAAATTAAAAAAAAAAAAAAGGAAACAGAATTGAATGCAAAGAAGTCTAAATGTTAACGTTATTACTCAAAGTTCAAATTTATGCTGATTTTTATTTTTATTTTATTTTATTTTTAATTTGAAAACAGTATTAAGTGATATTTTAATAAATTATATAAATTCCTTGTGTAATTTTTTATTTTATTTTTAATTTTTTTTTTTTTTCGTTGTTTTGGTTTCAGCTTACATTTTACTTTAAAAAAGAAAATAAAAAAAAAAAAAACCTTAAGCAACATAGCGTCGGTCTCTATAGTGTCGACATTTATATGGCAAAAATCCTATATCCCTCACATAACAAGAACCAAAATAAAACGAAAAAAGAAGAAAAAAAAAATGTGTGTGCAAAAATAATGCGAAGGGATAAACGACCCCACTTGGTTATTATTTTACAGAAATTTGTTTTTCATTTATTCCTGATAAACATTGAAATTAAATGAAAATAATCCACGTGAGACGTTTTACTTCTTCTTATTATTCCATTTTCTTTACTAAATTATAATTAAACTATAATTTATCGTTTTATTTATTATTTTTCTCTGTTTTATATATATAAATTATTTTTCATTCTTTTTTATTATTATTATTATTTTTACACAGTTACATAGTATTTGTAAGTTTAAACAAAAAAAAAAAAATAAATAAATAAAACGTATCTATATGTAATCGTATTGTAATATTTGGAACATATATTTATTATTCTACTAAAATTACATTTTAATGTTCTATTTTTGATTATGACGATCACAACGACGACAACGATTTTGAAATAACGAATATATTTATTAAGTCTTAATAGAAATAACGATGAGATTTTTTTGAAAAATTTCTGTTTTATCTCAATCGTGTTTAACAAAATAATCATTATGATGATTTTTAAGTGTTTTTATGAAAATATGTTATGAAATGCAGTATTAGATTATGGAACACACAAACATAACAAGCATAAATGACAGATGATATTAATTCATTTAATTAGGTAAATTATATATAATTGCCTATCTATTATTGGTTAGTTTTGAATATTGTGACACTTGTCTAGACGCTTAAATTTCCAATATAAGAATATGTAATATTTCATGAATTGGTTTACTGTTTCCATTATATTAATTCACATCTACTAATATAAAGGTGGAATTAATAAAAAAAAATAAAAACTAACTTAAATGTTAAATTTATGTATTCAAAACAAAAAAATTTATAATGAACACATACAAAGCTGACATGATATCCAATTAATTCATTAAAATTTTATGCAAACCGCATATAATAGATCGAATTCTTAAAGGTAAACTTCTTCAAAATAACTAAAATTAAAGCCAGTAGACAATATTAATAAACTTATTTAACATAAAAGTAATGAAACTGTTATTAACAGCATAATAATTATAAAAATACAACGATATCATCTTTATAGAATATTTAGTTAAAAAAAAAAAGGAAATTTCGGCTCATCACGATGTACGACTAATACATGAGGATAAAACTAAACAAATAAATAAAATAGCACGGACATAGCACAGTGTTATCACTTAACAAAAAAATCAAAGTAAAAATAAAAAAAAAAAAAAAAAGAAAATTTATAAACGAAATTTGCCACCCACAATTAATCGCCTTGCCTTGATGTTTTTTTTTTTTTTTCAAGGAAACCAAAAACTCTATCTCTTTTATTCTGATTTTATTTATTTTTTTTTTATTTTTTAATAAATTTGATGACAAAGTAAAACACATGTCCTATTCCTACATGAAATAAATCAACAAAACACCTACAACACGTCTCTAATCAATACATAACAAAAAATCTTCTTCATTATGATATTTTGTCATCTCGACTGTCCACACCTGTTCGTTGTTGTTTCTTTTAAATTTATTTTCATGTTTATTATGTCATGTTAATCATATCAATAACATAATGAGACTTACTTTAACGCTAACGTTAACGTTATATAAAAAATAAAATAAAAATACAAAACATATTCCCAGCTATTTGAAGTGGCATATAATTTCTATACAGTATTATTCTTTTGAACTGTTTTCCACTAAATTTTTTTTTTGTACTTCGAAACAAAACTATTTTTTTTCCTATGTTTACCTTAATCTCATCAGCTGGTATTTCCTTTTTAACTTTAATCGCTAAAGATGTTGTTTTTGCTGCCATTACTTCTAGTTGGATTTTTTTTTTTTTTTTTTTATGGAAAAAGAATATTTTCACACATAAAAGAATTAAATTGTCACAATTAACACACAATTTAAAAACAAACAAACATTTGTTGAGAACTCCTATTACCAATCACAATAATTTCTCAATAATCTTGAAAATAAATTCAATAAATTAATTATTTATATTTTTCTTCTTATTTTAAATCATTTTTCACTTATTTTTAAATTTGTTTCGTTAATAATATTTAAGAAAAAAAAAAAAAAACATTTATTTTTGGAACAAATCCAATTATAAGAAACAAAAAAAAATCAAATTTGAAAATAAAGAAACAGAAAAATAAAAATATAACTTAAACACCTAAACAAAAATAAATCAGTGAATTTTCAACATCTTTCATGTTCTTCAATTTATTTTGCTTCTTTATATTTTCGTTTTAAATCACATTTTCTTTACTCCTTTAATCACTTTTTTTTTAATTTTAATTATTATTATAATTATTAATTATTATTTATTACAAAAACTTTGAAATACTTATATGTTAAAAAGTAAATAATTTATAAAATCACGGTTTTAAAAAAATATATATAATCACGTTACACGTTCAACGGTTAAATCACGTCTCATTGAGTTTTCACTTAAAACTAGATAGAATAAAAAAGTAATACCAACAACAACAATATGAAAACAGCAGCAAAAGATCATTTTGTTGTTATTTTTATTTTGAACAGTGTCTCTGTTATTTTGAGAACGTTTCTAAAGCATTGTAATTAATATTGAATCCATATTCAAAAAATATTCATAATCTAATGTAATAATTCTGTTTTCGGTATGAGATCTGACAAAATGTTTTAAATACTCACAGCTGATTCAGCACGTTTAATTTGAAAATTCCAAACAATAAAAAAAAATAAAATCTTTAAATTAAAAATAAAAAATGATTAACCAGAAATAAAACAAATAGAAAAAAAAATTAAATGTAATCAGATATACGTACAATACAGATAATTTATATATCTCGTATGTTTAGGTTACTCTGTCTTCTAGATTTATAAATTTTTTGTTATGTAAATATTCAGAGGAAAAATATCAACGACTCATCCGGTCGCGTGTCGTCATCCGTTAATATTTTCTTCTGCTTTTTCATCTTCTTCATATGTTTTTTCTTTATTTTAATTACAAACATTACATTTTTGGATGTGTATTTTTGCTCTTGTAAATCATTTAATTTGATTTCACCGTACATAATACAGCATGCGGCGACCTCGGATGATAGATTTTTTGTTTTTAAGTAAAAAATAAAAAAAAAGTTTGTTATAATTAAGTAAAGGAATTTGAATGGGCGGCTATAATAAACATTTTCAAAATAGTTTTAATTTATTTTGTTTAATTATTTATTTTATTATTTAAGCATTGTATTAACAGTGTAAAATAAATATGCAACAAACTTCGTTCTAACATCAGCTGTTTTTGATAGATCTTTATTTTGGTCTGACATAATACCTGCAACAAAATTAATGTAAAAGAAAAATGAACAAAGTACCAAAAGCAGCATTAAATTTAAAACAGGTAAAAATATATTTTTATTTAATTACTTTTAACGAAGTAATATTTTTATAAAATCTTTTTTTTATAGTTTATGTTACGACAAGAAGTGTTAAATTTATATCGTGATATTTTTCGTACAATAAGACAAGTACCAGATGAATCAAGTCGGTATTCTTTAAAGGAATGGGCACGAAATGATTTTCGTCTTAATTCTAAAGAAAAGGAAGAATTTGCTATAAAAATGTTATTACAATATGGAAAAAAATCATTAAAAGAATTAAAAACAAGTTTAAATTTGAGTGGTGTAGTTAAATAAAAAGAATATTTATTAAGAATAAAAAACATTTATTTATTAAAAGAAATTTCGAGTAATTGTCGTATATAAAACTCTTATAACTGTAACTAATAAAAACATTGTACCAATTACTGTAACGCATAATGCAATAATTTCACGTTTATTTTTTTGCTGCACCCGTTTACTTAATGCATGATTTATCAATGTTGTTGTTATTTGTTGCCCATCAAACCAAAAACATGGTATAACATTAATTATTGCTAGACCGCATGAGAATACAACTAGATATTTTAAAAATAATTGTATTACGTCAGGTATTTTTGATGATAAAAGCAATGTACGAGGAACATAGTTAGAGACTCTTACATTTAAAGTAGCGTCACTTGGATGTCCCATATAAATAACATCTGGTTTATTATCTCTCAGCATATGTATCACAGTTGTTGCATTATTCATTAGCGGACGTATACAAACGCCTTTATTGCAACGTAAACTTTTGTGACAATAAGCTAATGAATGCTCTATAGTTTTACGAACATTCAAACACATATATTGCTGTAACTCCGCAGCTTCATCTATTGTTTCCAACATATACTCATAGCATGACAATTGTACGTTTTTTTCATCGCAGCACTCTATTATTCCATTATTCTTATGCACAATTGCAACAGATTCATCATTTTGATGAACAAATTCACTTTCAATACAATAAGCGGGTTGTGATTTGATAGTATCTAATAAGCAACTATACCAACTATCTAGGTCTGTAACCTTACATGCATTTATATTTATAACCACATCATTCACAGTTAGGCCTTTGCCACCCACTATTGGTCCATTTCCTATAACTTCGATTACAGATACGCCATTGTTGATACTATAAAAAGGTGAAAACAAATAAGGTAAACTTATATATATTAAATATCCGAATGCAGCTAATATTATGTTGTGCCATATTCCGGCACACATAACACGTAATTTTTTCCAAGTTTTTATAGAATGCAATTGATCAGCGCTTAATTCTGTAAAAGCGATTGGCAACAATAAAATTACATGTAATCCTATACCAATAATATTCACATCTTCAGTCACTGCTGCCAAGGCGTGTCCTAGCTCATGAAATATACTGCATGTAGCTAATGAAGATACAAAATAACCAATTTCTTCTAATGGTAGATTAACACCGGGAATCAATATTTCAAGTCTCACAGTATCGTCTTGTTGATAATTTTCTCCATTAGCTGGTGATGTATGAAATGCTGATATTATTAAAAGTACAATAGCTACCGGCATTAATAGTATTGTGGTGTAAACGCCAAAATCAAAAGAATAATTTAAAAGCCGGGGATGATTTGTACCCCATTTTAATAATAAACGATTAAATGCAGTTGTAAACCATTGAATATGAAAAAGTTTTACAGTAAACCCTGTTCCTTTCAAGAATGCATCATAAGGATAATGCATGCAACTCTAATAAGACAAAGAAGAAAATTATTGACATATCTTCAAGTTGATAAATATTTGATAAAAAATTACACACTTTAAAAAAGGAATCAAAAAAAAATAACACTCCATATATTGAACCCAAAACAATAAAAAATGTTAACATTTCCATCTCTTTTTCATATTTTTATTTATAAATTGAATGTTTTGAACTGTTGCACCTTTTATTAAACAAAAACTATTGGATAAAAATCGTCACCCTAATTCAAATGAACATTTTGGTTTTGACAAGTGACATAAAAACAAACATGAAGTTTAACTTGATTTAATTTTATTTGCAAATTTTTATGTATAGGGAAATTCTTAAATTGGCGCAATTTTATTAAATATACATTTATTTTTATTTCCTTTTATAATTATAAAATACAATATTCTTACACTAATTTTACATTAAAAGATAAATATTTATAATATATAAACAAAAATTCATTTTAATTCAAAAATACAAATATTCAATCAATAATTTTCTAAATTAATTAAATTACAATAAAATATTTGGATTGAAAAACATGATAAATGATAAAAGAAAATCATATTTTTAATTTATCTCACTCTTTTAAATTTTGTATTTATGGGTCAGTTAACTGATCCATTATTATTGTCATAATTTGTGGTTCCTGTTGAATAAATTTTTTTTGTAACTAAATAATCACGAGCTATTTGAAATAATGTATATTGATTAACTAGTAATAAGTAACTTAAAGATAATGTATTGTGCCATTCACGTGAGAAAAACAATATTATTAATTGTAGGAGAACTACGCATGTTTGAAAACCACATAGCACCAAATATAAAAATGCAGGATTTTGAAAAATTGCCTATAATAGAAAAGTTTACATTTAATAAGAATAATAAATATATTATATTATTGTTTCTTACATAGAATCTATAATGACTGCTATTAGCAGGAACAGCAACAGTATTTGGTCCTGACGCTTTGTAATAATCTCCTAAATGTTTTACAATTGTTCCCGGAGGGCAAATGAGAGTTTTTGACCATGGAATTGCAGATTGTAAGTGAATTCTACTGTCAACTCTGCTCCATTGACCTAGGTGTAATGACGCCCGATGTAACACATCACAATATTTAGCTGGAAAACAATAGACTATACACATGGTTAGACCACCTATCCATACAAATCCAAGATGCTGCGTTGCCCAATATATATCATAATACACAAAATTTTGTGCAAAGCAACATGGTATAAAACCAGCATAATATGCATTTAAAATCGACGTAAAAAATACTTGTTTAAAACGATTATTAAAATCAGTTTTTAAAATATCAATTTCAGTTCGTACTGAGTTAGGAATTGTTGAGCAACAATGATATGGTAATCCATTTAGGTAAGCTTTATCTTTAATATTTGTTGTCTTTAAAAATGGTTCAACTTGCATTCCAAATATTAGAACATAGACAATTAAACTGTTAAAAAAATATTTCTATTATTCGAAATTAAAAATTAACTATGAATTACTTACGGATAGCATAAACAAAATATATACATATAGCTATGCTTATGGAAAATTTGTATACAGCACATTGATAATAATCCAATTAATCCATGGAAAAATATAAATCTATAAGTAATATAATGCATTTATTAATAAAAATATTTCCAAAATAATTAAAAAATTTCATTACTTTGTTCCTTTTTTAACATTATTTACAAAATTATTTGGACAAATAACACTAATAATTTTATCAAGTATACAAAATACTAGTCGTCGCCCCAACATAAGTGCTATAAAAGCAGCCAAAAAATCATCAACTAAATAAAGATTCATTGTTTGATGTGTATGTGAATTTGGAAGCCACCAAACTGTTCTATAAAGATGTAAAAATTGTGTTGCAGCGGCCAATATTGTAAAGACAAACATCCATAACTCATTTAAAAATTCTGAATTGTGCGCTACTTCGGGAAATGGTATATGTTTTGGTAAAGTAGTGTAAGTACTATTTTCTTCATTTATACCACTAGATATCCCACAAGAATCCGGTGAGTTACTAAAATGTCCTGGCATATTATGTTGTGTAGTATTTGGTGTACAAGGAAATGAGCGGTGAGTTCTGGGAATTTTTCTATTTCCTCCAGACATTGTTTTCTTATTTTTATTTATTTTGAAACAAATAAATACATTTATTATTTAAAAAACTGTAATAAAATATTATTTTCATTCACCTTTATACTTTTTATTGAATTTTAATAAACAAAATTATACAAACTATTTCTTTTCAAAAATAAAAACAATTCTTAGTTTGACAGATGCTGTCAAAATAAGTACAGTCAATAATAAAAAAAAAAACCAAATAAAAACAAAACCTCATAAATTGGTAGCAAATGACTTTAGAAAGAAAACAAATTTCCGTTATTTTTCTTTTAATTTTTATTTATATAATTCCATGATGATAATTTACCATGATCTTTAATTTCAATTCCACAATCTTTTAAATTAGTTCTAATACTATCACATATCTGAAACAGTTCTTTATCTTTTTTTAAAACAGCGTTTTCTCGTATATCACCTCGAATTTTTAATACATTATCTATAATATCAGAAATATTCAAATCTTTATTTTGAACCATTTGTGCTGATGAATTACAACGTAAACCTAACATATTTAAAATATTATCAATAAAATTGATAACTGAAACAATTGGAACGAAATCACATGATTTATAATTGTCTGGCTCGTCATGTTTTTGATTGATAAGCTTTTGTGTTGTTGAAGCAAGATCAAGAATAATTCCAATGGTTTTTGATGTGTTAAAGTCATCTTTCAAAGCTGCATCTATACTTGTACGAGCTGAATTTATTTGATTAAAAACTACTTCAGAATCAAAATAAGATTTGGTTTTAAGACCTTTTAAATACGCCAAAGAATCCGAATTAAAAGATTGAATTCTTCGAAGTGTCGAAACAGCAGTATCCATAGCATCTGGCCCGAATTCCATAGAATATCTGTAGTGTGATAACAGACACAGCATACGGAATTCGTTAGCTGAATATTTTTCAAGTACTTCTGTGATACTTATGGTATTTTTTAATGATTTTGACATTTTTTCTTGTTGTCCTTTAATGTGTAGTTGGCCTGTATGGATCCAATAGTTTATCCATTGATTACAATTGTGGAAAACACAACTCTGGGCATCTTCATTTTCATGATGTGGAAAACGTAAATCTAAACCACCAGCATGGAAATCTATATTACTTCCGAACAATTTACTTGCCATTGCAGAACATTCAATATGCCAACCGGGTCTGCCAATTCCCCATGGACTCTGCCAGAATGGTTCATTCTGTTTAGCTCCTTTCCATAATGCAAAATCAGCTTTTGACTTTTTGTCTTTATGATCTTCTATCTCTAAATTCAATCGTTGTAATTTACCATAATCTGCATACTTCTCTACATTAAAATATACCGAACCATCTGCAGTTGAATAAGCATATCCTTGTTTAATTAAGACGTCAATGAATTTGATAATTTCTGGAATATTATCTGAAACTCTAATCGTTATATTTGGCGATATGACACCAAGCTTCGATAAATCATTACAAAATTCGTTTTCATATCTGCTTGCTATTAGTTTCCAATCATCTTTTAATTCTAAACTGCGTTTAATAATTTTATCATCAATGTCGGTGACATTTATTGCTGTTATTAAATTTATTTTAAAATAATCTTTTAAGATTCTTTGAAGAATATCAATTTTTACATAACTACTGGCATGACCAATATGCGCTGAATCATATACGGTTGGACCACACGTATACCAAGTCGCAAAATTAGGATTAGTTATTATTAATGGGACTTTATTTTTTGTAATACAATTATACACTTTAATTCCAGTATCAACACCATTAGGCGGGTTCCACTTTGTTGAATATTTTCTCACATTTTTAAATTGTTGCGCTAAACTATTAATTCTTCCCATTTTATAAATTTATAATCACTCTAACTAAAAGTAAACAAACACGCTTTTTGGTTACCAATAAAATGTCATTGGTAAAAAATATTATATGTCTATAAACTGGGCAACGTTGCAATTGAGCAACAACTTCATTTAGTTACCAAATAATTACAAAACAAACAAAATTCGTCACATAAAAGTATTAAACCGAAACGTCAAGAGTATAAAATACAATAAAAGACTTGATAATAATATAATTACAAATAAAAAAGTAATTACAATTAGTTGTAACAGTTTAATATAGTAGAAGTTTAAAATAAAAATTGTTGTAAAATGATTGCTGGCGGTCACGGTGATCCTAATCCAAATACATCATGGTTGGATTCAAAAGGAATGTGGTTAGCTTACATCCTTGGAATACTTTGTATTCATCTTGTATTTTTAGCTATACCGTTCGTCACTATTCCAATGGCATGGACTATTACCAATTTATTACATAATGTGGTATATAATACTAATATAAAATTGCCTGTGTTTATTTTCTTTAAATTATATGTTTATTTTTAGGCTCATTTATACTTCTTACACTCAATAAAAGGTGCACCATGGATGAGTATTGATTCAGGTAATTTTCGACAGTTAACACATTGGGAACAAATTAACGACGGAGAACAATTTACAGCAACAAGGAAATTTTTAACAGCCGCACCAATTATTTTGTAAATGATTCTTAAAATAGGTTCCTAAATGTACATTTACTATTTATAAATTTGATTGCAGATTTCTACTAACATGTTTATATACAAAAAATGATAATGATCATTTTGTAGCCAACTTTGTATCATTAGTTTTGGTTGTATTACCTAAATTACCACAATTTCATGGCGTACGATTATTTGGAATAAATAAATATTAAGCAATGAGACTTTTACCAATATCAACAAGTTGTGCAGATGAAATAAAAAGAACAATTTAAAACAAACAAATTATTATAATGTCATAATAGGAAGTAATCAATATAATTCATATTATTTTTAAAAATATTTCATTATGTTTGCTTTTAAATTTACCTAAAATTTATGGAAGATTAAATGTGACTAATAAATAACTATTGAATTTTATTTTAATATATAAAGTACTATGTGCAAATGTGCAATGTGCAAATTAATAACCAATTAATAACAAAAAGAAAATTATTTACATTAAAAATACTAAGTGATATTAGACTTAAAATGAAAATTAATATATATAAATTAAAAAAAAGTTTATCAAAATATTAATTTAATAATTAATTAATATTTTCAGAAAGAATAATAAAATTAACATTTGTATGTATAAATATATTATATTAATAAAATGGGAAAATTTATATTAAACCTAAATTTATGAATAATAAAATAAAATTATTATAACTTTACATCAATTTTATTTGTTTTTATTTAATGAAAAATACAATATCAACAATTAATTTATTTTTACAATAATGATAAGAATATCAAAAATAACAAACCTTTATCAATAATTTCAAGAAATTTTTTTAATTACAATTATAAACAGTAAAATTGTATTGACATTCATGAGGAAATATAAACCATTAAAAATGTTATTGTTTTCAGTTTAAACAGCTACGATTATTATTTTAAAAACTGTTTTAAAATGCACCTATGTATGCATAAATTATTTGACCTGTTTTTACATATTTTTTGATATTTAAATTGATTCTCTACAACAAAATAATTAATAAATTATAAATTACGCCTTTATTTACGTAAAGTCAGTAGACAATTTATATAGTATTATCCAACAATGAACAACACATTCAATTAAGCATATCTGACAACGACTAACTATATACAATACCATTGATAAAATTGATAAAAATCTATATATATTTTTTTTATATTGCTCACAATTGTACAGATATTTACTTATTATTATCAGAAACAAATAAAATAAAACTTAATTGAAACGGTTTGGAATTTTGTATTTTTTTTATCAAATAAAACTATAATTTTATCTTTTATTTTATCACAAAATATTATTATTATTATTATTATCAAACTAAATTGTTTATATACTTAATTACATTATTATTATTATTATTATTATTATTATTATTATTATTATTATTATTATTATTATTATTATTATTATTATTATTATTATTATTATTATTATTATTATTATTATTATTATTATTATTATTATTATTATTATTATTATTATTATTATTATTATTATTATTATTATTATTATTATTATTATTATTATTATTATTATTATTATTATTATTATTATTATTATTATTATTATTATTATTATTATTATTATTATTATTGTTATTATTATTAGTATTATTAATATTTAATAATTTCATAAATAACTTAATATTTTTAAATTCTTTTCTTTTCATTTCTTTTAATAATTTTAATTATTATTAATATCAATAATCTAAACTTTAAATTTCCTTGTTTTTTTTTTTTACTATACCATATATTTGAGCCTGGACCATCCACGTAACCTGGCACATGCCTCTCTATAACTGTTTTGTATTCCATAACCAAAGTAGAGAGAAAATCCTTTTAGTAAAAAATAAATAAAAATTCATTTTGTGGAATTCAAATTTTGTCAATTTACAACAATAAAATTTAAAACGATCGAAATAGTTTGTTAAAAAATTAATTTATTAAAAAAAAAAGTAAACAAGTAAATAAATAACAAACTTGATTAGTTGGATTAGTTGTAATTTGCTGAAGATGATTAAATTATTAATTATCAGCTAAATATTGTTTTGGCGGTTCAACATGCTTTAAGCCACTACGAGCCTCGACCAGCGAGACTTGCTTAAATGGACGTTTATTTATTGAATTGGGACTAGCTGCTCGTGTTATCGTTGGACCAAACATAGTTTTGCTACTTAATGAATCATTTCTTATTACACTTGGCTTTGCTTCGGGATTTATTGATTTTAATACATCTCGAAACATGACTTTTTGCTTATGAACTGTATCAAATGGTTTTTCTGATAAATTATATTCGGAATCATTCTCTTGAGTGTCTTTTGGTTTCGGTACTGGTGTTGCTGAAATTGGTGGGGATTCTGGGGGTGTTTGAACTCGTCCTAATTTTGGTTTTTGAAAATTAAAACGATTTGGTGGTCCTCTTTGAAATATTTGTTCTAATCGATCCTTTATTGATAATTTACCATCTTCATTTTCATCTTCATGTTTAGGTTTATCATCAACTCGATGTTTTTCTACTGGAGCAGTTTTTGGAAAGCGTTTAAGTGGTGTAGTTTGAGATAAACCATTATCTGGATGATCATTCGAAAAGGATTTAAGTCTTGGTCTATTGTTATTTTTGTCTTTATTTGTTTTAGACCCCAGACTTTTATAAAGTATTGGATCAAATTTCGGTGGCAATGGAATTTTCGTATTATTATCATCATTATCATTTAATTCTTTGGATGAATTCGTTTCATCAGATTCCTTATTATCTAAATCTTTATTTAATATGGCTACGCTTTCTTCAATATCCTTAATTTCAAAAGTTTCTTCAACTTCGTCTGTTTTTATATTCGGCTTTGCTATTTTGTCTGGAGTAATTACTTGTTTCTCAGCATTTCGAGATCTTATTTGTAGTAATAACATGTTCATTAAATCAGTTTCACTCTTTGATGGTTTCAAAGAAGATTCAGATTTTGTCACTTCTTCATCTACTTCTTCTTTGTCGCTTATTTGACGCACCAATCCGCGTTTCGATTTATTCGGATCTGGCAGTTGTTGAATTAATAAGCTAAGTCTATCTTTAAAATCAGCTTGATTATTTTCCATATTTTCAAGACTAGGTGGAACGGGTATACTCGATTCATCATTTGATTTATGAACGACTTCACTAACAGACTTGTTTTGAATTGGCTCATTTATTTCGTCTATATAATCAGGTTCAGGTTCAGGTTCAGGCTCAGGAATATGATTTTCTATTTTATAAATATTTTGATTATCTTCCTGATGCACCAACACAATTATTGAATTTTCACCAAATGGTGATTCCAATGACACTCTTTTAGGTGTCTGGGAATAATCTTCCCCGCTAAGAACTTCATCTAGCATTGCCAAAGCGGTTGTTTCTTCTTGTTCTTTTGCCTGTTTTTCCAATTCATCTTTATCTGGTTTTACAACCGTTGATTCAATAAAATACACATTACCATTTGGTTCCCTTTTTTCAATATACATTTCTGCAACGTCCGAGACTAACATAATTTCATCCATAGAACTTTTTGGTGATGGAGTATTCGATTTTTCAACTTTAATTGGTACAGGTGCTGCTCTTTTTTGTTTTGTTTCTTCATTTAAGTGGGACTCAAAAATATCTTCTATATCAGATGTTGGCGTCATGGGTGCAATTCGTTTTTTAATTCTTTTAACTTTTTTTGGAGAAGCAGGTTGTTCACCATGTCCAACATACACTATTTTCGTTTCGTTGTCATCATCATCATCTTCCACGCTGCTATTACTTTTCTCTTCATTGACGGCAGTTAATGTCACTGATTTTATCTGCTGTATATCGTTTCCATTCGCAGTAGCAAAACCATTTTGCTCAATCCTCAATGAGTGTGGTGATGATTTTAATTTTAAAACACTTAGATTTCTAACTCCCTGATCATGATACTGACATGCACATGTAATATACATAAGAATCCCTGTGTGATGATTGGTATCGTGCAATAATAAAAGAAAAAGAAAAAAAAAAGAATACATGCAAAAGCCAATTTAAATTTGAATTGTTTTTTAGAGTGTTATTTAGATTTTTTTTTTAATATGAAAATGAAATAATTGTTTTCCCATTAAAGTCATGCACATGTTAGTTACTCAAAATAAAAAATTTAGCTCACCTATAGCCATCCAGATTCCAAATCGTATCCATGTATACATATCCAGCATTAACATTAAATAAATATTGATAAATATACTAACACCAGGGACTAAAGGTATTCCACGCACATGAAATGTGTTTGGTGCTATTGTTTCACGTGGCTGTACGCCAATTGCTAATAAAATTAATAACATTATTATTAGGAATACACAAAACAGACATAGAGCATAAACTTCTAAATTAACAATATCGCTTCCTCCATACATTATTGTTAAACTCAGACCGAGACATGCTAAACCTAAAATTACAATAATATTAATATGCATTCATAAAAATTCATTAATGCAACTTACAATAAATCATCACTAAGGAGCCAACTACAATTCGTGAAAGACGTGTTGGAATTTTTTGATTGCGGCCATTAAATATTTGTGATACAAATACACTTGCTGTGATTTTGTCATCACCTATTTTAACCAAATTACTGGATTCTGCTGGCACATGCTTTGATTTAATTATACCGTTATCATTATCTTCACAACCATCTGAGTATCGTAAAATAAGAATTGATATAGCCACTACAGTATAAGCTAAAAGGGTGCCAATGGATAACATATTTACAAGCTGCTTTAAATCAAATATTGCAGCCATTAATCCTGATTAGTAAAATTAATTAACATTTTAAATTGATATTATCTTATGATATTTATTTACCAGTAAGCATAGCGGCACAAAGTGTACCAATGACAGGTGTTTTAAATGATGGATTCACTTCTCCTAATACTTTGAATATTAAACGATCTTGTGCCATTGCATAAATAATTCTAGGTAACGGAAACATTGCCCCGAAAAGACTAGCAACAAGGCCAAAAATTCCACCAATAGCAACAATCCATTTAGCTGCGGTCCAACCAATTTCTCCAAATACATAAGGTAAAGGTGCATTAACATCTTGCAAGTAGTAAGGCCACATTAATGTAAGTACAGTGGAGACGCCAAAATATGCCAAAAATATGGTTAACAATGAAATAAGTATGGATGCTGGTATTGCTTTCCTGGGGTTCCTGACTTCTTCGCCTGTTGTTGCGATACAATCAAAACCGACAAAACCAAAAAAGCATGTTGCAGCACCCTTCAATGTACCCTCAAAACCAAATGGAAAAAAACCACCGGCACCAATATTATATTGTGGCGGTGCTGTTGCAGGGTCTATACGCCAGTTCTTAATGTCCGCCTTAAATGCACCAGCAATTATAACAAATAGTACAATAAAACAGTTCACTATAGTGAAAATATTATTTATTATTGTTGATTTCTTTAATCCAAATGCCAGTGCAACTTAAATATAAAGAAAAATTAAGAAAATATAGATATAAATGTTCACAATAAAATTTATTAATTTAGACATACTGCCAAGAAGTAATGCAGCACCAAATGCAAAAAGATCAAAATAATCCGATAAGAAATCCCAATGTATTGGTGCAACCTCTAAAAATGTATTCTTAAATGTATCGTTAATTAGCGTGTCTAAATATAAGCTAAGGCCACGCGAGACACTCGCCGAACCAATAACATATTCTAATATTAAATTCCAGCCAATAACAAATGCAGCGAATTCACCAATGCAAACATAACTATAAACATAAGCTGAGCCAGCTTTAGGGACTCTGGCACCAAATTCGGCATAACACAAGCCAGCAAAAAATGATGCGGCAGCAGCAATTAAAAATGATATTGTTACAGACGGGCCAGCTTGGTCACGTGCAACATGTCCAGCTAATACATAAACACCAACACCCAAGGTGGCACCAACACCAAGGGCCGTTAAATCTAAGGTCGTTAATATTCTACCTAATTTTCCAGAGTCTGTATCATTCTCAGTTGGCATAGGCTTCCGCCTGGTCATCACATTCCAATATGAGAGTGTTGCCATTATTAAGTATCTTAATATTTATTCCGTTTTTATAAAAAAGCACACTGAACCACCCACTTTATAACTGTAACTATGTAACTTGCGTGCTGCTCACTCGTGCCTTATTGTACAACTTTTCGTTTGCTTTTTTTTTTTTTTTCCCTTTTCAGTTGCTATTTTTTCTACTTTTAATCTCTTCTTTTTAATACTCGATTAATAGAAGCAATATATGTTTTTAGATTTAATAAATTTTTATTATTAATCATAATCACATGACGTTATTTTTATCAAATAAATTTAAATTTTTGTATAATATTATTTTATTATTATTAATAACGTGACAATTAAAATAATTTTAATCAATTTTCTTATAATTTTGAATCACTTCACTTTTTTTTCTTCTATCTTCGATTTTATTTACTTAACTTTATGATAATTTTTTTATTTCTTTTTCCTTTAATTATTATTTTGTATTTTTTTCTTGTCTTCAATTATTTTATTTGTATTCCACAAAGAAAATAATAAAACAAAAAGTTAAAAATATAAATCAAATATTTTATTGAATTATTATTTAATTATTATAGCAATAATTAAAAGTAATTGACTCATCGGCCTGTTGCATCACAAAACATCATACGCACAACTCTGTATATGAATTAAATTTTTTTTTTTTTTTTTTAATATATAAATTAAAAAGTGAGAAAACAATGTAATTAAAAAATATTTAATTAGCACAATATAATAATTTAATATTTTGTATCATGATAACAATATTTGTTATATATATATAGAAAATTTATTAAAATTAGGACAAAATTATTATTCAACACAACATAAAGACAAAAATAATAATTAAAAAAAAAAAAAGAAAAAACAAAATATTTTAATTAATTAAATTAAAATCAAGTGATAATAAAGTGTAATAAGCACAATTTTGTTAATTAATGAATTAATAATAAATAATTATTGAAAAAAAAAAAAATTAAATAAAAAACAGAAAAATGTTGAAAATTTGAAATAAAAAAATAATAAAAGTTAAGTTTTTAATTGTTGGCCCATTTTGTGGTGATGTGGTATTGTAGCGCCTCACGTCACCTTATCTCTTCTTATCTTTTCTGGTGTACCACAAATAAATTTTTTATAACAATAACAAATACAAGTATAAAAAAAAAAAAAAAAAACAATTTATTAATAAAAATTAAAATGAAAAATAAAGTAAAAATATTTAATTGATATGAAAATAATAATGAAGCAACGGGCTAACAATTTATGCATTATACTTCAATATTTATGATAATGGTCAAATTATCATTATAATCGCATAGATTAAACTATTTAAATGTATGATACACTTTAAATTATTTCAAAATAAATTAATTCGAAAGATAAAACATCGCAGTTGAATATTAATTTTTAAATCATTTTTAAATTATAATTGCTTAAATTTTAAAGCTTTTAATTTTGTGTTTAATTAACAATTTTACTTTAATTTTAAGCATTTTTTTTTTTTGTCATTTTTTATTTTCTAAATGCGTAACATTTTTTGAATTATATTTAAGCATTTGCACGTTTTTAGCTTATCATTAATCATATACATGGCGCCTAAAGAATTATATACAATTATTTTTGATGTCAATTTTACTTAAAAGTTATTTAAACAAAATTAATTCTTTGAATGTTAAATATTAGACTTTAATGCATTAAATGAGTGAAACCTTTATTATTATTTTTTTAAATGAATCAAAAGAGACGTTATTCAATATGTGCTTCGCGAATTATTGAATTAATAAAATAGAAACCCATAGGATAAACACATGAATAAAGAGAAAAATATTAAACAACCATAGAGGCCATTAAAGATATAGTTTTAGCTCCATGTTAGAAGTTTTAGTGACTAAATAAGTTAAAAAACACATAAGTTAAGTATGGTCACTTTGAAAGATTCAATCTGATTAATCAGCCTTATTGGAAACTATAATAATTAAGCAAATTTGTAATATGAAAATTATATTTTCTACTCTCGGGAGTTCGGTCTTTACAATACGTTTTAAAACTGAAAGTATAATATTTACAAGATTTATGAATTGGTAATTTGAAAACGTTTACTTATTTCTAACACTATGAATCAGTAACTAGCATCAGTAACTTTAACGTTAAAAAACTAATATTTTTGGCACGGACATAACATTTTTATCATAGGCTTTTTTAGTGTAAAAAATAATAATATGTATATATCAGGTAATACGAACATAGTTAACGATAGCTATACAAAAATAATGAATATAATAAATTATAAATAATAATCTAAATAACGATATTATTTACAACAATTCAATTTTTCGATTTTTCTATTTTTATTTTTACTTTTTCTGGTTGTATTCGTTAATAATTTATTAACCATAAATACCTACATATACTTTTTATTTAATGATTATAATCAAACATTTTTGTTGTATTAAAAAAGCAAAATAAAAATGACTAACTTCACGCAGACTTTAAAGATAAGATTAGAGGAATTGTATTGTGCTATTTGCATTATATATTCTGTTAGCAATTTTTTCTTTTTTAATTAATTAAAAAAAAAAAAAACTGATTTAAGATATCATTTAAAAAAAAAAAAGAAACAAAAAACATTAAAAATAAATACCATTTAATTCAATTACGTTAAATTAATTCCATTTAAACTATTATTTGTGCTTATTTTCTAATTAATATTAAAATTTAATAATATATAATGATATAAATAAATATCAACAAACGACACTAACCGTTAAAATTAATTTAAACATCCAAACAAAAATCACTGAACATTTCTTATTCAAAATTCACTTGAACATTCCATAAAATTCACTGGAAAAATAACATTAAACAGATGTTTTTGATTAAAATAAAACTACCAAAAAGCACCTAAGCTTTTATTCTAATTTTTTTTAATATAAAATAAGCTTCACTATGTTTTCTTGTATATATTTTTTTTTTTCAAATCACTTTCGTTACATTTAATTTATTAATTAATTAATAAATTAAAATAGAAAAATGCACGTAAATTTTCTTTCCTTCTAATTAAATCAATAATATTTGTTTAATAATTTATTAATATTTCGTTTAATTAATGTTAACTAACCGACCGTTTGTCTGCGACTGCGCAAATATTTATATTTGATTAAGCTTCTTTCAGTTTCACAAAATAAAAAAAAAAAGCTTCACATTGTTTTTTTTATTTTTTTCTGTTTTTTATTCCATATCTTATATTTTGCGTACATAGAATGTGGTGTTGTCAAAAACAACAACAAAAATATAAACAAAAAAAAATTTAATTTTTTATTTATTTTTTTTTTAATCAAGTAAACAAGATAAGTGATTTTTTTTTTTTTCATTTAAACATCCAATTAATCAATTAAAAACTATGAGTAATATATAAATATGCTGCTGATAAGTGTTCAGCAACATAAATAATATTAAAGAACTTAAAACACGCGAAAATTGTTCGTGTCCTTTACACCCAAAAAGAAAAAAAAAAAAAAACAATTTTTTTTTAAAAATATATATTAATTAATAAAATGTGTTAAATACTGACCCAAATAAATAAATTTTTTGTTATAGCTTAAATAAGAAGAATAATATAAGATAGAATAAAAAAAATATTGTGTTTGACCCACTGACAAATATTTTAAATAATTTTTTTTTTTTTCTTTATTCTAATTTTATTTACTACTTTGCAGTGAAAAAAAAATATATATACATATAAAGAGGAAAAAAAAAAGTGGAAAAATTAATTATTATAAAAGATCAGGAAGCTTATCGTAATGCGAGTTTTGCATCGTTTTGTTGACCCAATGACCAATTTTGTTATTATTTTTCTTTAAGCTTTTCTTTTTCGTATTTATTATTATTATTATTATGCGACATTTACTCATAATTAAAAAAAAAATATTTCTTTCGCATATTTTTAAATAAAAAGTCTAAAAATGTATTGAAGGTTATTGTATATACATATATATATAATCGCAACAAGGAAAATTTTAGTTCAATAAAAGTCATGGAAAAAATCATTTGTTATGATTTTGTTACTGATATTATTTATATATAAATGCAAATAAAATAAAGAAAATAAAAATTTAACATTTTTTTAATCCCGGAAATACATACATTGTAATAATTTGCATATACAGGATCAGAATTTGTGGTCTGTAGATAAGGAAAATCAAAATAAAAAATACTAATTAATAAATATTTTATTTTTATATTGGATCCCCATAAACTGTGATAATTTGAGATTTTTGATATACTGAATGAATTTTTTTTTGTTAAAACTTAAATTAGTGAGTCATTGTTATTATAGCCAATTTTGATTAATTTTCTTTATTAATTAAAGAAAAAAAAACTATCAATCATTCCGATTGATCATTAGCAATTGTTTTTTATATATAATGCATTTCCAAGCATTTATCAAATACACATTTAATTTAATTAATATTGAAACGCCAATTAAATGATTACAATTTATCAGCCGGTATTTACTAGTATATCAATATCGTCATTATTCCGAATTTAATGATAAATATAAATTAAAATAACGATAAAAGTTCAAAAATCATTTTTCTAAACTAAAAATAAAACAGGTAATACGGTTCATTAAAATAAAATTAAAAGTTTAAAAAATATGTGAAAGCATAATGTATCTAAGACATGAATTATTTTCTAGTTTAAATTGTGTAAAATTGATCGGAAAAACCAAAAACACATTACCTCATTAATAAAATGATAAGTTACATTACGAAAAAATAATGTGGAATACATTTTATTAATCTTAAATTGAAAAACAGAACTATAATCCTTTGATTGATGATAGTAAATCACTCATTTGTAATATATTAAATAATTTCTTAATCACAAATGAATGATTCTTCTTTGCACTTTTTTAATAAAACACAAAAAAAAAATTATTTCGTCTTATCGTTAATTATGGAAAATATATTTTAATTAAACAATTATTTACATAAAAAATATATATAATATATATATATATATATATATATATATATTAAATAATATTATGGTATTGAAAAATCATTTACTATCATCACTATCATTATTATTATTATTATTATTATTTTTGATAGTTGTGTTTTCATCTGTATTTTCATTTATATCATTTGCATGAGCAATTGGCATTATTTCCATTTTATTTTTTGGTCTCTCTTTACTATTCCAGACACCATAGAAAAAGTATATTGCTAAACCAATAATTATCCAAACCACAAAACGAATCCATGTCATATAGTCAAGCATAATCATTAAGTATATATTTACAAAAATCGATAAGCAAGGCAACAACGGTAGGAATGGTACTTTGAAAGATAATTCAGCAGGTGAGGGCGGCTGACGCCATATTATTAATACGCTTCCAATTAATCCAATACCGAATAGAACTAGTAGTAAAATAGCATACCATTCTGCATTTTGTATTTGATCATTTAAGAATATGACAACACAACTGAATACTATTGAAAATAAACAAAAAAGCGATGTTAAATTCGTCACCAAGGATGCAGTTTCTTTTGTTGGAGTTCCCAATTTTCTTGTATTTAATATACGTTTAAAAACATTTTGTTCTGCAAAATAGATTTGTTCAGCAAGCGGTACGTCAGACTCATCTAATTCATAACGTAATAGTAAGACGCATGCAGCAACCATTGAGTATGCCATTAAAGTTCCAATAGACATCATGCTTACTAGTTGACTTAAATTGAAAATAGCAGCTAAGATTCCTGTTAAGGAACCAGCAATCAGCGTGCCTACAAATGGTGTTTTGAAACGGGGATGAATGTATCCCATAACTCTAAACATTAATCCATCAATTGACATTGCGTAAATGACACGTGGTAGAGGAAACATAGCACCCATAAGACTGGCACATAACCCAAACATTGCACCTATACTGACTATATACTCAGCAACATACCAACCATAAACACGAAATACATGTGGTAAAGGAGCATTTGGATCCTGCTCATAATATGGCAGCATCATTGTTAAAACGGTTGAAACACTGATATAAGCAACTGTAATAACAGACAGCGAAATAATAATTGATAGTGGAATTGACTTGCGTGGATTTCTCGCCTCTTCTCCAGCAGTTGCTATGCAATCAAAACCAACAAATCCATAGAAGCAGATAGCAGCTCCTTTAATTATTCCATTAATTCCAAACGGGGCAAATCCACCAGTACCTCCAATGGCATCTTCGGGTATACTTTCTAGTGGAATTGACCAATTAGCCGGATCAGCCTTAAAGGATCCAGTTATAATAACATATAGAACAACAGCTAAATTTGTCATGGTAAAAATATTATTCATTGTTGTTGATTCCTTTGCTCCCAACGCAAGGCCGACTATATTTTTTAAAATAATAATAAATAATTACTTAATTAGTTCAAAGATAAGAAAATAATTTGATTATTCTTGTGATAAATTATCTTACGTGCAAACAACAAAGTAACACCGAGAGCGAAAAAATCCGGATATTCACCCAATGCATTCGCTGAAAATGGCATAGTCTCCATAAAAAAATCGCGCATTGGATAGCCCAGCAAAGCATCTAGATATGTACTTAAACCCTTAACGACACTAGCTGACCCTTTATTAATAAAAACCAAAAACAAGAAAGAACTTTTAATTCAAATTTCGCCTAAAGTTAGTTTAAAATGTTGTTATTGTTAATTTAGATAAGGTATTTATCTTATCAAATAACTATTAAAGATAATGCTAAGGTTTGTTAAAAAACTTACCAATTGCATACTCTAGTACTAAATTCCATCCGATTAGGAAAGCAACAAACTCGCCAATTGTTACATAACTATAAACATAAGCAGAGCCTGCTTTAGGAACTCTAGCACCAAATTCTGCATAACACAAACCGGCAAATACTGATGCGATTGCAGCGATTATGAAACTTATTACAACAGCAGGGCCAGCTGTTGTCTTAGCTACTTCTCCAGCTAATACATAAACACCGACACCCAAAGTACTTCCAATACCTAATGCCGTTAAATCTAATAACGTCAATACTTTTGCTAAATTAGATTTAGTCAAATCCACAAATTTTTTACGTGTGAGCGTTAAATATGCTCTTTGTGATAACGACATTATATGTATCTATCGCCCTTTGTTATTTTTTTTTTTTTTAATTTTTTTTTTTTTTATTAAAAGTACTCTAAATGAAAAATAAAAAACAAATATTAATAAAAAATCCTTCATTGAAGGTTTAGTTCGTTGATTGATTAACGACAAGAATGATCAGAAAATGAATACAATGATGCATTTATAAAGCAAAACAAATATAACAAGGATACGCAATTTATTGACATTCATTTATTTACAATTTCTCTCTTTCATTTTTATAACTTTCATTGTAATTTTCATAAATTTTTTGTATAATTTTATAGGATTTACAATACAATGACATGTCCGTGATCTTGTTCTATATATTAAAGTTCGTATAATATATTTAAATAATATTAATTTCCGGTACACCGTGTATTTATACATTAAACATTAAATTCACAATGGATAACGCAATTCAAAATAAATAAATATTAATAATAAATAAGCTATTAATCATATCTTTACAATACAAGAATAATTAAAATACCTATTATATGGTAAATAAAAATTATTTATCTATATTTAGAAAATAATACCAAAAATGATACTAAACACATTAAGTGACAATATTCGAAATTTAATCATTTAATTTATAATTCACTTATATTTAATTATTTAATAGAATTATTTAGGCCACTCATATTAACTATCAATTTTAATCTCATTTTAAATGAAATAATTAAAAAAAATATTAATCTAATTTTACACAAATATTTTTGTTTTTCCTTTATTTTTTTATTTATTTTTTTTTTTTTTGTTATTTTTATTAAGAAAAAAAAATTACACCAACGGAAAAATGTATTAACTTAATGAAATATACAGTAGAATTTTCGTCATCCTATTACACATTGATAAAAATTAATTAAATAAATGATTAATTGATTTAAATGTTTTTTTTTCTCTTCTTTTTCTTTTTATTATTGAAAATGCAAAAATATTTATAATTATCAATTTTGTTTTGTTTTCTTTAAGTTTATAAATAAGAAAATAAAAAAGAAAGAAAGAAAAAAAATTCATAATGATAATACAGAACTATTTTTAATTATCGTTTCGTTTTGTCACACACTTATTACACATAATTTCGTTCATTCGCCCTAATTGTAAATTTGCTCTAAATAAGCAATATAAAATAAACTTTTTTTTTTTTTTTTTTTTTTATTAAATTAAAAACAACTAAAAATTGTTTACTTGAAATTTTAATTATTTTTTGTTTTATATACGTATATATATAAAAAAAAAAGTATCTTAATCATTTATTAAAAAAAGAAGAAGAAAAATTTCAAGAGCAGACAGATTTTTTTTTCATCGTTATAATCATGAATAAAAAAAAAAAACATTTTCTTCATAATTATTTTTGAAATTTATTACCAAAAAATAAATTACTATAAAAAGCACAAATTAAAATTCACCTTAACCGCCTTGTATCCAAATCACTAATGTTTTGTTTTTAAAAATAAAAAAAAGTTCTTTTGATTATTTTTAATAGAAATATAAAATTTTTAATTAATATTATTATATTGGTTTATATTTTTTATTGTACTTTTACACTAATAAAAATATAAAGCTTTAAAGCCTAAAATAACATTTAAAAAAATTGTTAATTAGTGTATGTAATCTAAGAAATAGGAACAACACACTCAGATAAATTTTGTCAATAAAATTATTTTAGTTAGCAGATGACTATAAACATCAACAATATGTATGTGATAATTATTATAATATTGAATAAACGTAATAATGCGAAATAAAATATAATTCAATAATCAATCAATCTAATTTGTCAATAATGGAGTTATTTTCACAATGAAACCTTATCAAAATTACTTAAAGGAGTTTAGATAAACGAAATTTTTGCACATTGAAAACGGTTTTTTTTTTTTTACAAGAAAATTGTTTTATATTAAATGAGATAATAACATAATAATTATGATATTATACTGCTAGGTCATAAAATATATTCAGAAACATATTAAAATAATCAATCATTAAAGACAAAAAGATTTTCATTTAGGAAATTTATAATCCATTGTTGAAGTTTTTTTTTTAAACTTTTTTATGATTTATCCTTAATTTAAATTTATTTTTATTTATACAAGTTTTTGATAACAACTAATTTTAGTTCTTTTTTTCACCCTTATATTGTGGCTAGACAATTACATTTTATATACAAATAATAACAATTTATAATTAAAATTTAGTCATTCAAACTATTTATAATACAATTTCGCATCCTCCAAAATAGGCTTAAAGATTTTTTTTTTTATTACAAACATTATCATTTATTAAAATCTTGTTTTTTATTGTTATAAAAAATAAAAAAATAAAAAAAAAAAACTTTACTCATCATCACTTTTCGATAAACAAACCAAAATCACATTATTTAATTAATGAAAAATTTAATGTTATCAATTAGTTAACAGATTATTATGTCTAAATAATATAACAAAAAAATTAACAAATGATTTTCTAATTAATCGTTAACAAAACAAAAAAAAAATTTTTTTTCTCGCCTTTTGAATTACAAATTTTTATGAACATTTAAAAAAAAAAACCATTACGTTGGGTCTTGATAACAGAATCTTAATTTCTTGTACGGTATGTTATCAATAAATAAATTTATATTTTGTTTTTATTATTGTTTTTGTGTAAAATTAATTTTTTTTTTACAAACGGTGTATTTTTAGTTCCATGCAACTTAACAACGAATTGAGAGACTAGAATTTTTTTTAAAGACATCACATTGGGCTTGGACAGTCATTTTGAACGACTGAGATAAAAAGCAAAAGCAGAAATTAGCTATATTAGGATTGATTTTTAATAGCTATTTATAGATAAAAGTTATTTTAATATTATATCCATAAAACACGCTGTTGATGTTTTTATTTGTCAATTTGTATTTTTATTTATACGTAAGTAAATTAGTGGAGAATTTAATCTGTAAAACATATATCTTTATACTCCAATATTAGTTGTAATTGTATCGTTATCGTTGTATTTTATTGTATAAATATGTCAATCTGTAAACATGTAAAATAATTTGGCAAATTTGTCAATAATAATTTTAATTTTTTATTTTTTATTTATAATTATTGTATCAATGCTGAATATTATTATTTTAATATAATATTTTAGCAATTAGCAATTAAATAAATATATCAAAAAGAATTAATCCTGATCTATTTTCAATAATTCATTCTCGATTATAAATGCATTGAAAGATTACGGAATAAAACGGAAATTTTTTGTTTTAAACTTATTTTATCTAAATTATTTAAAAGAAATATAAATTAATAATCTTTTAATTTTCGTTGAATTAAATTTACATATAATCAATAAAAAATGATCTAATGGAACACCAAATATCATCTAAAAATAATTTTATACACATAAAAGCGTGTATTTGTCGCACTATTTATAACTTAGCGTATTCGTATCAATTTTAAATTATTTTTGTTATATATACATTTGTATATATATGTATAAGATATAGCATAATTATGTCACATTATTAATTATTATATGACTCAAAGAGAAGCCGATTAAATATTCATTTTCTTAATTACATACATGATTACACGGAAAATTTAATACTTATTACTAGAATAGATAAAATGAGTAGTTTAATTTTACATATAAAAGCTCTGCAATTAGTAGCCTTGAATCCTTAACTAATGCTCGAAAATACGAATTCTAATATAATGATTTACCATTTAACAGTCGACAAAAATAAATACTCAATAATATCAATAAGAAATAATGCAAAAATTGTTTTTAATAAAATTCAAGGATTATCAAAAGTTATAGATTAATTAGTATTCTAAGATTAAATTCTCTGTCCAGACTGATTTTTATAAAGATAATTGGTAAATTGAACTTTGTACAATCAATTGATTGTACTATTTATATAAATTTATTTTAATCTTGATCATATCTATTTTACAATAAATTGTTTTAATTTTATTAATTAGTACTTAGTGAATTGTTTTTTATTTATTTATTTTTAATACATTATAGATACTGTGACTAGTCACGTTAAATTAAAAAAAAAAAAAAAGATTCTTTTAGTGCAGATATAACGTAATAAAAAGTTACCTAAGGACTTAAAATTATTTATATGAGTAATAAAATAAGATGTATCAATGCTTAACTAAAAATATTTCTAAAGGTATAATAATAGCTAAATAATTGAAAGAAAGGCAAAAAAAAAAAAAACATGAATCACATAAATATGTATAAAAACAGCAAAAATAATAAAAAGTTTACACAACATAAACTGTTCTCAAAATATCATAGCGCTGTTTTTAAAAATAAATTTATTTTTAAAATTTTTAATATCAGACAACACAGCCATTGTGACGCTGCCGCCATGACTTCACAAACATCAGTGTGCACCAGTAAAAATTTTAACTTTATTTTTTAAATAGAAATATAAGTGAAATTGTTTTCAATTAAATAAAAAAATTATTATTTAATTGTTATGGGTAAGCTTTTATTAATAATATAAATTAATAATATTTATAAATTTTCAAAAAAGCAAACCAAAAAAAAAAATAAAAAATTGTGTGATTTCATAAAGAATTGTTGTTGTAAATTTGACATTTCTGACGTTTAGCTTATATGCACATAAATATATAATGTGTTAAAAATATAATATATATTTAATAAAGTGAAAATTTGATGCCGATTAATATATATACAAAAAATATATTATATTCATTTTAGCACACTTGAAGTCCCAATGAAAATACCTTCGAATATAAACTTATCATTGGATCTAAAAAATAAACAAACCGATACTGGATATAACGAAAAAATAAAATTCATCGAGGACATCCTCAAACGTAACACAGTGGCTGAGGGAGGTGGTGATTTATCGGATGTAAGCTGGACTTCTGCTCAGTTGGTAGAAAAACTGGGCCGTGGAAGTGAGGCTCAGGTGCATTTAACAACACTAACCAAAAAAAAAAAAATTATAATTATACAAAAAAGAAATATCATTTTTACCATCAAACAAACAATTATTTAATAATAATTATTATTAAATTTTGATTTTTTACAACAAAAATTTTTTTTAATTTATTAATTATCAATCATCATCCCAAAAAGTAATTCATCTTTATTCATTTAAATATATATCGGAAAAAATATATATAAAATTGTGTCACTTGTGATTATGTTTTCAGTTAAAAATCATACAAAATATAACCTCGAATAAATTTTGTTAGTTAAAAGTTTTTTTTTTTTTTCCACGAAAATAAAATACAAAGAAAACTGCTAAATTCAATTAAAAAAGCAAAAATTAAAACTCACTTCAATTTCGCTAGCTCAAAATTAAAAAAAAAAACGTTAAAACAGCACACACACAAAAATTATATACAAAAAAAAATCTACTGCCAGGATAATTGTGTTCTTCCCTACAACAACAAACAATACAGAAAATAATATATATAATTTTTAATTAAAAAAAATGTGATTTGTTTTCGTTTATTTTATTATTATTTTTTATTATAATTAGTTTTTTTTTTTTTTAAATTTCCATTTTTTTTTGTATTAATTATTTATGAATGATTAAGAACTACATTTTACACATTTTATTTATATATTTTTTATAATATATATTAAAAAAAACATATATATATTCTTTTTTGGGTAAAAATTTGTGTTGTTAATAAAATTAAAATTAAATAAATTTTTTAATTATAATAATAGACACATAACCTCAATATTTTGAATGTGGAATTATAGAAGAGTAATTATCCTAATTTTGTTTTTTTTTTTTTTTTTTATTAATTTTGTTTAATTAATTAATCATTTGTTTTTAAATTTTATTGCTTTACATTTTTTTTTTTTTTTTGTTAATTAAATTTTTTTTTATATTGAAATAGTTTTGTTTATTTATTTATTTATTTTTTTTTCAATAATAACAATTTACACTAAAAAATTTTTTTAATGAAAAATGCTAACAAGTGATTTTTTTTAAACTTATTTATTCATGCTTTTTTAACATACTTTTTTTTTAATTTATTTTTTTTTTCTTAATTAGGCAATGCCATCGGCAATTGGTGGCGGCCATTCGTCGCATTCAAATACCCAAATACCAAGTAATGAAGATTGCGGTATTCGTGATGTGTGGAAACATAATTTAGATGAAGAATTTCGTACAATTCGTCAAATTGTACAAAAGTATCATTATGTTGCTATGGATACGGAGTTCCCAGGAGTTGTAGCACGACCAATTGGAGAATTTCGCTCTTCCGCTGACTACCAATACCAATTACTAAGATGTAACGTTGATTTGTTGAGAATAATACAATTGGGTCTAACATTTATGGATGATGATGGCAAAACTCCCGGTGGATATTCTACATGGCAATTTAATTTCAAGTTTAATCTGTCGTGAGTTCAATAATTTTCAATTTAATTCATTAATATAACAAACAAATTCTTTTGTTTTTTTTTTTTTCTTTTTTTTTATATCGTAAATCAAACTTAATTGCAAATATTTTAGTGAAGACATGTATGCCCAAGATTCAATAGATTTACTACAAAATTCTGGGATACAATTTAAAAAACACGAAGAAGATGGCATTGATCCATTAGATTTTGCTGAATTACTAATGACATCTGGTATTGTTTTAATGGATAATATTAAATGGTTGAGTTTTCATTCTGGCTATGACTTTGGATATCTATTAAAATTATTAACGGATCAAAATTTACCATCTGAAGAGAGTGATTTTTTTGAGTTACTACGTTTATATTTTCCAACAATATATGACGTTAAATATTTAATGAAATCATGTAAAAATTTAAAAGGCGGCTTACAAGAAGTGGCCGATCAATTGGAATTACGACGTGTCGGACCACAACATCAAGCCGGCTCTGATTCGTTATTAACAGGGATGGCATTTTTTAAAATGCGAGAGGTATTAATAAATGAAACTAATGATAATAGTACTAATAAGAATAGTAAAATCTTAAGAAAATATAGAGGATTACGTATAATTGATATTGATTTGAAGAAATATTCTATTTTTAGATCGAATGATTAAAAAAAAAGCATAGAAAAAAGTGATTTATATATGCACATAATTTTTTATTTTAGTTAAATTATATTTATTACATATTACTGTTATTATTTTTCAATTATCGTATGTTTGCATACTAAAAGGAATGTGGCGTAATTGTAATTGAAGATTTGAATAATAAAAAATAAACAAAAACTATTGAAGACAGACAGACAGAAGAAACAAGTTACAATAAAAAGAAATAAATAAATATTTAGCATAAATAGTGAATTGTGTTGATTATGAATCATATAAAGATTTATATAAATGGCGAAATATTTGTGTAGAAATGTGTGTTAGAATGAATTTTCTCTCTTTAAAAAAAAATGCATTTAAAAAGTGATTTTTTAAAACAATTCAAAATAAAAGCTTTAAATGAAATTGAATTACAAATGAACTTCTTTTAGGTTAGATATTTAACAATTTTCCAGACTATTTTTTTAAATAATTATAATTGGTGAATGTATTATGAATGATGTAAAATTATAATAATTTAATAGTTACCATTAATTCCTTATTTCATATTATTCTAATAAATATAATGGAAATTCATTAATAATCATCATCACTTAACTAATAATCAACATTATAGTGTTGTAATAAATTAATTAATAATATTATAAATAATATTGAAGAAATAGTAATAAATATAAAAATAGGCTTTAACGAATTTATCAGTGAATGTGAATAAAAAAGACAAATAAATAAATTATTTTCAATAATTATATTCATTTAAAAAATATAATTTAATAAATAATTTAATTAAAATTTATTATTAAAAGCCTTATTATTTTTTTCTTATTATTATTATTATTATTATAATATATATTTTTAAATATAAAAAAGAGAAATAACTCAGAAGATTCAAGCATTTATTGTGTAAAAAAAAGTTTATTTATATTTTTTATTCTTTTGATATAAATGAATGAGTTGATTTGATTTGACATTTATGAATAACAGAATCACATTTTTATAAATAGACTTATTTTTCTTTTGTATAATTGAAGTCTTATTAATTTAATAATAATTTTACTTCAAATAAATAAATAATTGATAATATTTTTCTATTTTTATTCTGATTCCTTTTTATTTTAGATGTTCTTTGAAGATAACATTGATAATGCGAAATACTGTGGACATTTGTATGGTTTAGGAACATCATTTATTGTAAACGGCAACACCTATCACGATAATGGTGATAACAATTCATCATCATGATCTGTTTAATAATAATTAAACAAAAAGCAGAAACCATATACAACATTTTTAATTAAAATATTAAAAAAGATAGAGAAAAAAAATCGGAAATACGGAAAAGAAATACTATAAAGGAATACAATACATAATATTGTATTTTAATTTAAATTAAACATCATAATATGATATAAATAAAAAAAAAAATATCAACATAACATTGATGATTAAATGAAAAGCATAACATCAAAGAAAAATCATCAAACATTTCAAAGAAAACATTTATTAATAAATAAAAAATAAAATAACAAAAAAAAAAATGTTTAAGTTAAGTAAAATCTTAATAAAGTTTCAATGAAAAGAAAAAATAATAATTCTTAAGAAAAGCAAAAGAAAATTAAAAAGCAAAGCAACATAAGGAAACCCTATAATATTATTTTATAATTATTATTATTATTATTTTGTTAAACATCCTTTATATTTTATTATATATATATTTTTTTTTTACATTTGTAAAATCAATTTCTTAAATTAAATAAGAAAACAACAGAAAATTTAATTAAAACTAATAAAATTGTTTTTTTTTTAATAACAAAAATAAAAAAAAAAGAAGAAATTTCTCATAAACAAAATAAAAACATAAAAAAAAAATTGAAGAAAAAAAAAATAAACAAATATTTTAGTTTAGATGAAATAGAAGAAGAAAAAAAATATTTAATCTGTTAAATGTGTGTACAAATACAAGTAATTTAACAAAAAAAAAAATTAATTAAATAATCATAACAAAAATTATTGTAATTAAAAAAACTTTAAAAATTTACACAGCAAAAAAAAAATTTAATTAAAATAAAATATAAACTAAAAATATATATAAAAAAAAAAGTTCATTCATTAAAAAAGAAAATAAGAAATAAATAAATATATTTAATAAGAAGCAGTTAAAATAAAACTAAAGAATGAAAACGATTAATTAAAAAAAAGATTTGTTTAAATTAGTTTTAAATGAAGAATGGTGAAATTAATTTAAAACACTTGAGTTTTATTTATTATTTTTGTTTTTTTTTTTTTTTTCATTTCTTTTTCGTTTTCATTTTAAAGTAACGTTTTATTATTGTTTTTTTTTTTTTTTATTTAATGTTTTTTTTTTTGATATATTATTAAATCGTTGTTGTTTTTTATATATATTTTTATAATTTATATTAGAAAATATTTATAAATTCATAAATAAAAATGTTTTTTCAAGTATATAAAATTGATATAATGATTTGTGCCCATCCATAAGTTCCTAGTTATTAGTCAGATTACCGACTTTTTTATTTTATTATTTTTTTTTTTTTTTATAAACAATTTTCAGATTTATTAAATACTTTTATAAATTTTAATCCATTATTACAATTATTTAAATCATTTACTAAAACTATATAATTAAGTTTATATACAATTTTGTTTATTTGCAAATATTTAATAATTGACAATTTTTGTTTGTATACAAAAGTGTCAAAAAGTCAGATATCATGAACTGTCAAAATTTATAGGTTATGATTAAGCATTGTTTGGTATTAGACAGTAGATAATTATCAAAAGAAAAACCAGTAAATATGGCATTACAAACATCATTATCTGGAATTCCTGATAAAGCATGGCAACCACACTTTGTTACATTAGAAACTACGTAAGTACTGTATAACATTTTTATTGTTAATTTGATATTAATGTTAAATTTTTACAGAATGGGCGATATTACAATTGAATTATATTGGAAGCATGCACCTAATACATGCAGAAATTTTGCCGAATTAGTAAGACGTGGCTATTATAATAATACGATATGTCATCGTATTATTCGTGATTTTATGATACAAGGTGGAGATCCGACTGGCACTGGTCGTGGTGGTGCTTCTATTTATGGAACAACATTTTCAGATGAGATACATTTAGATCTTAAGCATACTGGCGCTGGTATTGTATCTATGGCTAATTCTGGCCCAGACACAAATGGCAGTCAATTTTTCATAACATTAGCTCCAACGCAATGGTTAGATGGCAAACATACTATATTTGGCAGAATACATGCCGGCATGCTTGTAGTCAAACGGATCGGTTTAGTTGAATGCGATAAAAACGATCGACCACTTGAAAATGTAAAAATTGTAAGAGGGAAAGTAGACAAATTTTAAAAGTTAATAAATTTATTTAATTTAAAAATCATATAAAATACAAATGTTTAATTAATTACTAAATATGGCAGTAATATATAACAATATAGATAAGTATTTGTTTACAATAATTGATAATCAGAGAATCCAAATTTGTGTTTACATTTAATTGCACTTCCTTGTTGCATACTAAAATTTAAATAGTTTTCTTAATCACATAATAAACATCTCATTATTTAAATTATTTTCTTTAGTTGGAGTTGAACAACGAAATGGTTTTGAATTATCTAAATTACACATTGATATATTATTATCAAATTTAATAGCATTTTTATCATTATTAGTACTATTATAGCAATCATTAAAACCACTATCAGTATCAAATAGTGGTATTTTAACATCGATAAAATTTGAAGTCTTTACTTTAATATTTGCTAGTTCATTTATATCCTCATCAGAACCCATATTATATGAAAACGAACGAGATAAATTTTTACGATTTTTATTGTGACGATGTCTAACCGGTGTCATTGAGTTTCTCGACAATTGACTTATCTGCATCTCATCTGATGAAATATCTTCTGTAGTAATATTTATATTATTTGTTCCTACTTCTAAAAATAAATGTTTCAATTTAAAGAAAAATTGCAATTATAAATATTTCTATTACCTTTCATATCATTAAGACTTGAATCGGATTTTCTTTTAAAGCTTAACTCCAAGTCCATTGATTTATTAATTGATTTTTCTGATGTAGAGCGATAAATGGAGGAAAAACTATTACAATACCGACGACGTCTAAATGAAATACTCAATCTTGTCGGAGTGGTAGGCGATGGTATAGTGGTGTGTTTAGATATGGGTGATATAGCACAAAATGAATTATCCTTGTTTTCGTCCATTATACAAGGAATTGGTGATAATAATGGAAAACTTCGATTTCGAGGTGAATCGTTAAATCTATTTGATCCAAATTTATTTAATACTTGTGGTGTTTTAGGTGGTGGACTCAAACAATCCACATCTAAATCGTGTAATTCCAAATTATTGTCTTCGTATGTTGATATATTCATCGATGTGTGAAATAATTTACGTCGTAATGAGGCATCTCTAGCATCGTGATCAATTGATCTATCACAGTCATTTAAATGAACTTGTTGTTGATTCTTTATAATAAATATAATTTTAGTCAATATATATATAAAATAAAATATTTAATGAAATATTTACCATTGTGTATGAAAAATATGGTTTTAGTATATCTTCAACTTCCTTTGGTAAAATCGGTGGAAATGTTAATTCAGTCTGACAAATACCATCACGTTTATGTGATTTAGTTTCTCTGCATTCATTATCAGTCGGTAAAATTACTTTTTTTCTCATATGGCTGTCGCTAGGACTAGGAACTGGACAAACAAATAGAAAATAACACAAATATATATATATATATAGATGTGTAAGATACTTTACCTATAAGATTTTCTTTAAAATATACTTCAATAGCGGCCTGTGCTTTTGCTTCTGTATCGGGATCAGTACTCGTTATAAATTGTGTTTCATGAGGTTCAACGTTCGCAGGCGCTAAAGATGACACATCTTCAATTGTCCATTCGAAGAATGCGGTTGAATTTCTTGGTGTACTTGGTCGATGAAACAACGATGGGCTTGATAATAATATAAAGCATTACACAATTTAATATAATTTAATTATTTATATTTTTACCTGCATATTAAGGGTAAATGTAATCGTTCCGTCAAAGCAGCTTCAAATGGATTAATAACTTTTGGAAATCGTGACGGCGTTGTATTATTTATTGGAAATATGCTAAATGTGTTCGTTTTATTCCTTGAATTTGGAGTAAAATTATTTTTAAGTTTACAATTCGATGTGGCACAATTTCCCAACAATCTTAATGACGGCGAAATATTAGTATACATTTTATTTGGCGTTCGAAAAGCATCATGATCCATTTTTTATAAATAAATATATATAATACAAAATAAAAAACACTTTTCTTTTTAAAATATAATAAAAGCAATATTGATTCAGTTATTTTATTTCTTTTATCACAATTTTTTAATTGATTTAATTCATCACTTATCTTTTAACTATTAATATTATTTTCTCTATTGAATCAAAGCAACGGGCATTCTAACGGTCAATAATTCTTAAAATTTGACGAGTTGACTATTTGACATATAACAATTATTTTTGTGCCATAGAACTTCTTATATATGTTGAAAATCCAAAATTTAAATTATTGTTCACTGGTTATATTCAAATAATATTTGACATTTAAATAATATATATGGCAATATTTTTATAGGAAAACCATAAAATATTTATTTTTTTGATAAGATAAACAATTTTGCACACAGAAATGAATCAACAAATATTTATTAACAGTTTTTTTTTCTTTTATTTAAAATAATATACATAATAAAACAGAAATGTAAAAATAATCTTTTTTAATATTAATACGAAATATAAAATTTTAGAGACTTGCACGCATGCAGACACCTTTAATTCTAGCAAATGCAATTAAAATAGGTTTTATTAAGATTACAATAGTAACAAATAAAATTGCTGCAAATGATAAATGTGCAATTGCTTCCGAGCTATTTTCGATAAAGAATCTTGTATAGACACCAAGTATTATTGCTACAATGCCCAAAATATATGCAAGTGATCCAATAAGTGAATGCATAATTTTTGAGTAAACTGGACGCATATATTCACGTAATTGAAAACTGTATTTTGTATAAATACCACCAATAATAGCTAAAGCTGTACAAATAATTGCAATTAAACCAACAGAAGCATGATATGTTTGGAAATGGTATTTTCCCAATCGATTCTTATTTAAAATAATCACAGTAAATCCTGCAGCAATTGCAATGCCCGCAACTGCTTGTAACACCCAGTGGAAAAATTGACGATTTTTAAAGCTTAAACGGGAAGTCAATAAATTTGTATCAGCAAATGAAAGTATTGCTTCTGTCATACATAGTAAGTACTAAAAAAGAAATAAAATTTATTAATAAATTCCCATATAGCAGCAGAAGAAGAATAATGTAATCAGTAATTAGTTACTTACACCGAATGTCAGTAAAAATGGATGCCAATGGAATAATACCACATCTTGCGAAAAACATATATAAGTAATAAATGCAGTAAATAAAAATATAATTATGTGACAGACAATGTTGATTATCATGCTGAAAAATGTAACTTCGCCTGTTTTATTTGGCCTGGTACCCATTTCACTATCAACATTTGCCGAGTCGTTCACAGATGAAGCTGATTAGATAAAAGGAAAAAAAAATAATTATTTTAATTAACCCTTTGTGTTATTATTTTATTTTAATTATTTATATACAAAATACATGCAGTTTATATGGAATACACATGACGAGTCAAAATCGTCATTTCAGATTAAGTGGTTAAAGCTTTGTAACGTAGGAAAGAGAAGCTTATTTAAGATAATCAAATGAAAAGAGTTAACTATATAATTATCTGCTTTCTAATAATATAATAATAATAAATAAACAAAAAAAAATAAGAATAATAAAATTTTAATATTTTTATTATTAAAATGAAAAACTTGAACATTTTCAAACAATTTTGATTTTTTATTTTATTTTTTTTATTATCTGTAAATGATTCGTTATTAAGCGACGTGCGCATGATTTGTTTATATAAACTTTTAACAAAAATTTAAATTTTTTGTTTACTGATAATTAATTAAATTTAACGACTGTAGTGATTATTATTATTTAATTCATCGGTTTAAAACCAATTATTATTTTCGTTATTATTATTTTTTTGTACATTTTGTTTATTTTTAATTAATTAATTTTAAGAATTAGCTTATTGTATTCTTATTAATTCACATTCATTTTTATTCAATTATTTTATTTAAATTTAAAATAATATAATCTGGTTAATTATTTGCATTTTAATTAAATACATTTTTAAACTGATTAACTATATTACTCACTTGTCTTTGAATTTAATTCCATTTTTTTTTGTGTGTGAGTGTGTGTGTTTAGAATTGAATTTATTAAAAAAAAAAGTTTTAAAAGTTAATTATTATCACAATATTATATTAATTATTAAAATTAAATTAAAAACATTCGAATAGATTCACTTTTTATTATTATTATTATTATGAAAATATTTTCATAAATATTTGGTCACAATGAAAGATGAAAGAAATTTTATTTAATTATCTTCTGATTTTAAATCCTTTTTATTTTTATTATCCTATATAAATATACGGGTATACATTGATTTGAATAAACACAACAAACAATTATTAAATTTTAATTTCTTTATAGATATAATGAATGAGATTAGCTTACATTGCCGCTCCAAACCGAAATAAAATAATAAACTTCACATATGTAACTTTAACTTAGAAAAATACAAAAAAAAAAAATAATAATAAATTTTATATGAAAACAAAAGTTTTTGTATAAACGATCTGAGCCATGTGTTTTTTATTTTTTATTTTTGCTTGTTTGTATAATTTGTTTATATTTATATATAATCGTGTATTAAAAATTATATATATTTAAATTAAATAACAATAAAAATAGCAACAATGTCATATGTAAATTTAATTACAAATTTTTCTATATGTTAAAATTTATGTTTTGTTTGTAAGTTTGAAACAACTTTAAGCAACTTACTTAATTAATTAAAACCGAAATATCAAATATTTGTTTACAAACAATTTAAAACTGAATGATTAAATAAATAACTGAAGTGTTTTAAACGGAATATTGACTTCTACTAAAATTCAATTTATTGTCGTCTTTTTACTATTTTTAATTAGTTTTTAATGATAATTAGTATTTAAGTCTGAAATTTACAGCAAATAAAAATGTAATTACACAGGTAAAATAGCATAATTTTCTTCTTTACACGTTTTCAAGTAATTTTTCTAAACAATCCGGTTTAAATCTGTTAATTTCGCCTGTTGCTCATGAACGATTTTCTATTTATTGCGTTTTATTTTTGGACAGGGTTGGCAAGTTAAAAAATATAAATTTTAAACCAATGTTATAAACATAAACAATGATCGCAAACAATATCTCAATACTACAAGCGTTTTAACATGTTTTTTCCAAGGTGGAAATAACTGAGACATACCCTTATGATAAATCGATTTTTGAGTGTTTCTTATAAGTTAAACATGTTTCATTATACGTTTCAAACATCTGAATACGTTAAAAAAACATTTAAAACAAAATAAAAATTAATTTAAAATAGAGCTTTTAAAAGCAGTTTTTGTCAACTCTACCTTCTGGTATTCGAGAAAAACTTATTAACTGGAAAACTGCTATGATTTTGTATTGTTTTTTTTTTTTTTTTTGCGTTTTTGTTTTTTAATTAATTCATTAACAAATAATCATTTTATTTGATCAAACTAAAAATCCATCGTTTTACCTGTTTTTAGGCACACATATTGCCAACAAAAATTTCACTCAATCTAATAATAAATGGATAAAAGCAATTATAAAATTCCATAAGACTAGACCACTTATTTTCGTATACATAATTTATGAGCAGCATATAAAAATACTTGATCTTGTATGAGAGTACAAAGAAAAAAAGAAAAAAATTGGATACAAACGAGTTAATAATTTTTTTACTTTACTCTACTTTCCGTTTAATTAATTCTAAATTTTTACAATGAGTACTGTTAAATGGATAGAAAGATTTATATAAAAAAAAAGCATAATTATTTTTATTCTCTTATCATTTTTTTATCTTTTAATTCTTTTATAGCCATATAAATATATTTTTTTATTTAAAAGCATAGAAATATTTTTTTCATTTTATTTTTGCACTTTTTTTTTTTTTTTTTCATTCAATTTTATCTAAATTCAACGAATAAAAAATAACAAAAAAAAAAAAAAAACAAACCTAATGAAAGGCTGGTTAGTGGGTTATTTTATTTATTTTTGTAAATTCAATATCAAATGTAACGTGTCGTCTGCAAACTTTTACCGTTGAATTATTATTATAAAAAAAAAAAAAATTGTCTTCTCTCATCATCATCATCGTCATAACAATGAAAACAAGTTTCTTTGCTGAATTTTTAATTTTTTCATAACAAATTAAAAACGATCTGGGGAGCAATCATGATTGATTAATATTATTATAATTATTATGAAAAAAAAAAGAGTTAAAATTTGAAACATAAAATAAAAACAAAGTACATACGTTATAAAAAAAAAGATAAATAATTATCCTCTTTTAACTCCCACTTAACTTTATTATTATTAAACAAAAGGTAACACAAACTTAACTTACTTTTTTTTTTTTTGTTTAACTTGTTTTTTTTTTTTTTATAATACTCGACAAATTTGGTACACAAACAAATTAAATAAAATATTGTATGAATACATAATTATGCTGTGTACTGGGATGGGACATCCATAAAATAATATACAAACAAATAAAATAAAAAGGTGAATTAATTCATTTTATTATTTAATATTATTAAAGTAAGCTGTGTAGAGCTTATTTACGGTTGTCCGTTTACTAGATTTGTGCTTTTTTAAGGTCATTTATAAAAAAAAGGAAAACAAGTTGCTTCAGTTAGAACCTTGAAACTATTAAGATAATTTTGAATGTTTAGCACAGGAAATGGTTCACCATGTTTTATGTAATAATTAGAATCGACCAAATACTTTTATTTTTTTTTTTAATGTTAAGTTACTGATTTAAAATCACACTTAATACGTAAACAAAACAATTAGCTTGCATTTCATTAATCTATTAAATATGCCATTTGAAAAAGATGCACGACTATATTTTCCACTTTAATTTAATGGCATTCTAGAAATAAATTATAAATAAATAAAAAATAAATATTATTCCATTGTTAAATTATTAAATTAATAATTAATGTTGCACACGGCCTTCAATAACAATAAATAGTAAATGAAATGTATTCATCTTCTTGTTTCTTTTTTTTTTTTTTTGTATTTATTTAATAAAATTATATATCATTATCGATGTTTTAAAGAAGTTTTAATTGATATTTAAATCAATAACACTGTCATTAACATTTATTTATAATATTATTAATAGGTGTAATTAGGGATTTTTTTTTTTTCGGTAAACCTTCTAATCTGCCCACAATATTGGTATAAACTGCGCACAGTCACCGATTTTTGGTTAATATTTCGTTAATATTTTTTTTTTGTATAAACAAAACAGTGATAGGACGCGGTGGCCTAAGTAGTAGCAGTAGAACTCTGATCGATATACATACGAACCAGAATTTAAACCACACTGCAGTAATAATTTATATATTTAATTTAAGAATACAATTAAAACAAATCACCAAACGTAAATTACCCAAAATATTCCCATCAATAAAAAAAAAAAAGTTCTTAGTTTTCCAGGTGGAACTTTAAACTTTATCTCTCGGCATAATAACCTTAATACGTTAGAATTCACGTTTAATAATTCAGTAAATAATTTAAAAATAGAATCAAGAAATAACTTTGCTGCCTGCATTAAAAAAAGTTAACAACAATACAAATATGATAATAGAAAACAAAACAAAAATGAATAAATTACGAAAATAAAACAATAATAACAATTAATATAATTAATTAAAAATCTATAAATAATAAATTTATTTAATTCGATTGTGTTAATTAATTAATTTTAATGCATTTTGTTACCATAATAAAGCGATTAGAGTAGAGTTTAATTAAATTAATATAAAAACTTGTTAATTTAAGAACGTGTAAATTTTATTTAATAATATAAAAAAAAAAATAATCAATAATTTAAAAATGAGAATAAAAAAAAAAAAAAAAAAGAAAATAATTCACAAATCAATCAATAAAATTCTTGTGAATACCATTTTTTATCATTAATCGTATGTGGACGGCTTGGTGGCTGTTGTATTGTTTCTTTTAAAAATTGGCACTCGTAATAGCTATAAAACAAAATAAAAAAAATTTATTTTTGTTTTTTTAAATATCATATTAATAATATAAATGAAATAAATAAACCTTTTCGGTGGATCAATTCCTCTAAATTCAATTTGATTAACTGTTAATGGATATGGTTCGCGTAATAATGCTTGTGCTTTTGCCCTTAAATCTTTTTGATATGTTAATAAACCAGCATGATATCGTGATAAACGTAATGGTGGTATTTTTTCTTCTTTAATTAATTCAAATAATGAATTTTTAATATTCAGCATACGTTTACTTTTATTATTAATACTTATTAATGTATTATTGCTATTATTTAAGTCATTTGCTGTATATGGTTTTCTTCGGTCATGCCTTAATCCATCTTGGTTTTCCAATAGTATTTTTTTCTGTGATTCAATCATTTGTAAATTATTAACATAATTTGTTGTTTCTCGCCACCATTGCTTGGCCCTAGGCGATAACTGAGTCGCATTATTGAAGGGACTTTTCTAAATTGACAAATACCATAATTGTTATTATAATTTGGTAATTATAACTAAAAAAAAAACTAAACTAACCGTTGTCTCCCTTGATTCCTCATGATGTCGCATATGACGTGAACAACTACATTTCATTGGATCATACATTATTAATTTACCATCAGCCGACGATCGACGATGTGATAATGAGCGATTTAATGTTGACAGTGTTGGTTGTGTTAAACGATTTACCTTAAAACAAAATTGATTAACTATTTTAATTTAAAATATAAAAATAAATATTATATAGAAAGTCTATTATCATTTATTATGATGTAATTACAATTATTTCCATATCACTTTTTTTCCTTTTTAATCGTCTTGAAATTAAGGAGGATTTATCACCTTTATCATCTGCTTTTTTACTCTCTGGTTTCTTAAATACTTTTGAACGTGTCTTTTTTGGATTATTATTACCAAAAATACCTCTCGTCTCAGCTACTTTAATTAAATATTTTGCATCCATACGAGTTATTTCTTTACGTTTTATTAATGAAATAAAACAACCGTTTTCCTTAGGATTAAAACATTTATCCCTATTTTTACAAATATCGGGTAATTTTACACTTTCAAAAAGATCAGTCAATGGAACATTTATATCACTTAAATCAATTGATTCTTCATCTTCTTCTTCTCGTATAGTTTCCTTGCTATAAAAACCAGCAAACTTCTTTATACGATGCAATGATTTTAATGAATGACCATCAAATTCTGAATCACTATCATTATCTGATGAACTATGTCCTATAGCATCCGTTTTAAATTTCGTTAGCTAAAATTGTGCAATAAATAAGTTTTTAAATAACAAAATTTTATGATTAACAAACTACTTTAGCAAGCTCCTCATTAGATTGTTGTTGACGGATTCTTTTACGTGATGAGGTTGGTGGAGATGTAGAAGATGGTGTTGCTTGTACTTGTCCTGGAAATGGCATAGTACTTTTTTCAGCCGCTTGCAAAGCTTCAAGTCTTTCTTTTTCTTTTTGTACTCGATAATGTTTTAAATGGGCTCGTTTATTCATGTCAAGTATAGATTGCTTAATCATGTCCTCATTTTCGGTACTAACAATCGAATGTGTTTCATATAAAATAAATTGCACTTGCGGACGTGACATAGACAAACGTAAAGTATCACGCTGTTCAGCTAATACTTGAGCAACACGTTTTTTACCATTTTCACTTATTTCCGATTCTGTTAATACCTAAATATACCAATAATTAAAAACAAAAATATAATCCTTTATATTCAAAATCATAAATTACTTCAAGCATTGATAAATCTCCACCACGACTACAAATTAAGTCAATTGGATCAGATACTCCACTATATGAATTTGGCGGTGTGGCAAATATAGCAATAACCTTTTCAAAAATATTCGATTGTAAAGGAATATCACAAAAATTCTCGGCATGAATAATGATATTATTAACTTCTAATTTTTTCATATAACTTACATACTCATTTAATCTAACAAACAGAAAATCAGAAATGCATTCGATAAGCTCATAAAGAATAAAAATGAATTAAAAACCTAGTTCCAGCACCAAATGCAATAAAATTGCCAACACGGTTATTTGATAGAAATAATGATGCTAAGTATGCAGTAGATCGTGGTGATGATACATGAGTTTGCACCACGTTACCATCCGTTTCAAACATTTCTAACAAACGAGAAAATAATGCTGGTCCTAAAGAAAATGAACGATCCTTAGAGAAGAAAAAAGTAAAATTAATTAACAATATTATTTCATTGATTTTAATAAAAATCTTCCTTTTTACCTGCATTATAAAATAATTTGCTTTTATAAAGTCAGATTGCGCGAATAGAGCACGATCAGATGGAATGCAAGATAAAAATTGTGGACAGGTTTTATCCCATTTGTATTCATTTAAATGCAATGGATCTGATGCATTCTCATCCTCAAATGTTTGACTAAACCCCATTAATTCCAAACACTTTATAGCTGCTGATTTTGTTCTTAAAATATATTTAATAATATTTATTAATTTTGAAAAATAATTTAATTTATCAATTTTTTCACTACTTTGTTTTAAATGAATTAATCCATCCATTAACAATAGGATTAGCCGCAGCAATTGCAACTTTTTCATCTTGTAAATGAGATGGTAACAATTGTGATAAATTTAATGCACTGTTTTTAATGCGTAATCGAGAAAAGGATGCTGCTAAACGTACACGATGATCCCATAAACTATTATCAATATCTTATCATGTAAAAATATATATAAATTATTTAATTAATAAACTTTTTGATTAAATTAATTAAATGTATTTTAACTAAATTTACCTGTTAGTTCTGCATCTGAAAATAATTTTGTTTTTAATACATCCTCCTCGGGATCACGTTTTATGAAATGTCTTAAATATAAATCAAATAATAATAACCAAACTCTTGATGTATCTATTATTAACTGGAAAACAAAAAAATAAATTATTAAATAATATTTTTCAAACGAATATCAATGATTATCGAGTTATTGAAATCAAAATCAAATCTTGAATATTTGTATCTTTGCTAATTATTCATAAAATATTTCTGCTTAAAACTATGAAACTATAAGCTAAGCTGGTAAACTTAAATACTTTACATGTTAAGGAAAAAGGATGAGAAAAAAAAAGATTAAATATTTATTATATTCAAACATAAAATTAAAAAAAAAACACACACCGAACACGCTATTTTATTTATAAGTTTTCTTCATTTTGAAATGATTTTCTTATTTTTGAAAATTATTTATGTGAATTTATTTACTTTTTTTAAGTTTTTTTTTTCTAACATTCAAAATAACAGGTAAATTATTTGCTATATAGTGTGACAATGATAAATAATAGATTTAATGTATAAGAATAAGTGTGGCTTGTTGTGTTTTCTATTTGTTATTTTTCGCATTATTATTTTCAATATAGCTAATAATAATAATGATAATAATAATAATGATAATATAGGTCAATTAAGGTGTAAGAATATTTCCTATTAATGCGATAATTTTATTATAGTTGTGTGTTTTCATTTCATTTTTATTTTTATACCTATTTAGTATAATTTTCTATTTATGGTTTAAAGGTTGTTTTACACCAGTAATAGTAATGTGAACAAGGGTTGGATTTATTTAATAATTTATAATAATAATAAAAAAATTGTAATAAAATAATTTATAGTTTATTTGTGCTTTCTTATTTTTTTTTTATTTTTCTTTACTTATTCTATTAACTATATAAATTACTTTATTACTTTGATGTTAAGTTTTATGTGATTTAAATATGTGTTAGCAGAACTAATCATTATGAAGCCGTAGTACATAATATATTAATCCATATATGTAAGATAAATCTATTTAGTGTTAGGATTAAGGACTTTAAATTCTAGAGCATTTGTGTTTAAAAGAAAGTATAAAATAATAATAATTAAATATTGCTCAATGGATTTTTCATGATGTAAAATGTATCTGAGGTAAAATTCCTCATTACAAACATCCAGAGTATATTTTACTAAATAACATTTTTGTGTATTTTGATTTATTTACAAAGCAATTAGTGTTAAATAATACCAAAAACCACTATAGTATAAATACACATAATAAACTATTAACAATGGTTAACAAAATATAATCAATAATGAAAACTATTTAATCGCATAAATAAACCAAAACATAAAATCAATTAAATATCAATTATTATAAATTTTATTTAACCTTTAGAAACTTATTTCGTTTCTCTCTATATTTATTTATAAGTATAATAATATTTTGTTTTAAAATTTTAATTTATAATTGATAGGATAATAAAAAAATTAAACGTACCTTAGGAAAATAAGCAAAAAATGAAACATCTGTTAATGCTTGGCTCAATACAATTTTATCTATAATAAAAAATAAAAAAAAAAAAAAATTAATTAAAAAGAAATATAATAATTATAATTAAATATATTTTTTTTTAATCAATATTTTCACTTAATTCATACACAAACTGTAGGAGTTTTAATCTATTTTGATTAGTAATATCACTCAAATTTTTATAATCAAATCAGGATTAAAATTTAATGTTGCAACTATTTATAAATCTTAATAAAGCCTTAAGTGAAATCCTTTAATTATCACATTTGTGTATTAATATACGATAAAATGACAAATATCACATTTTTATTACAATTTTAATCCTTTAATACACATATTTAAAACAGTAAAATATTTATTGTGTTATCAATTTATTTATCTTTATTTTATTTTTTAATACAATGAAAGTAAAAAATAAAATAATCAATAAGCGAATTTAAAAAATGGATTTTTGTTAATTTACCTAAAAAGACAGATAGCTTTTTTACACATTGGAAATAAATCAAGGATAATTAAGTTAATATAACAATGACTAAGAATTTTTTTTTCTTCTTCTTCACCTATATTAATATTATGTAAAATATAAAAGGACAGAAAAATTAAAAAAAAAATTGTATAAAAAGAAAGAAAAAAAAATTGGAAGGAAAAATCTATAAAAACTATGCAAAGGGAATTTATGAATGAGTAAACAACGGATGTACTGCATAATTTTTATTTGTTTTACATATTCCGGTGTTTTTGTGTTGTTTAACCCGTTATTATTAACATAACACTAGACAAAATTCTGGTTAATTGAGGATTCTTTTCGACTCGTACAAAGGAAACATAGTAGAGCATAAAAGATACCCATCCGCGTTAACTAATTTGTAATTTGTTAAAACACGTAAAAGGCATTTAAAATAACAAATAATTGCATTTCTATATTTATAACATAATAATAAAAAAAAAATCAATTATCAATAAACAATTAATTATCCTTCAACAATATATTTATGTACTTGAAAAAAAAAAAAACAACAATTTTGCATTTTGATAAAATGAAAATTTTAGATTAATTTTCAATCAAATATAAACGATTTAGATTTTCCTTGATAATTTATCAATAGTTAAACAACAGCAACATACATACAACACAAGTAAATATTGAAATTTCAAAATAAAAAATGCAAACTGATTGCAAAAAAAAAAAAAATAATAATAATAATAAATAAAAATGAGGGAATCAATACAAAATGAAATAAGGTTATTACATAATTTTTCCTCTATTTTTATTTTGTTTTACAATTTATATCTTTTTAGCATATTTATAACGAAAAAAACTTCAATCGAAAATATGACAAATTTTCTAAACACAAACAAAAATCAAAAAAAAAAATATATATATATAAATCCAATTTTATAAGATAATCGCGTGCTTTTCATAACAATCAATTGATTTTGATATTATTTAGTTTTTTTTTTTTTTATTCTAAAAACAAGGTAGAAAATTACATTTTTATTTTTGTTATTCAAATCTTATTAAAAATATATTTTTAGTTTGACTTTGTTTTATCAAAAAAAAAAAAAATAAATAAAAAAAAAATACAATCAAATAAATGAGGACAAGACAGACAAAATTCGTATCACCAGAAATTTATTACTTTTAATCAAGAATAAATTTGATTGAAATCAATAAGTATATTGACAATTTCCACTTTTATTTTTATTTAAATAAATATGTACAAAAAATATATAAAAATTAACCTAATTAGCATAAACTATAAGTAATGAGGAAAAGATAAATTTAGAACAAATAATCGTTTAAATTGTTGACAATTTTTCTTTCTTTCTTTTTGATTTTATACAATTTCCCATCATAGTATTTATGTGTTTTAGAAATAGAAATAATAAATTATAATAAAATCAATAAATTGCAAATAGTTAATAAAATAAAACGTGGATAAGTTATTGAGAAAATGTAAAATAAAATAATAATAATAATAATAATAATAATAATAATAATAATAATAATAAATAAAAATTATCAATAAATTATGTTTCTATTAACCTTTTACAATAATAATTCGTTATTAGTTGTTATTATTATTATTATTTTATATTTTGTATTTCTATTTTGTTATTCAATAAAACTTTATAATACAAAAAGAAACAGAGGAATCAAACTAATTTTGTGGTAATTGACTTGTGAATACATGCGTTATAAAGAAAAAAAAAACTTTCTTTAAGGTTATAAGTTCAAGATCTTCTTTTCTATTTAACTATAATAATTTAATAAATGTAAGGCTAAATATGTAATTTTCTTTCTTGTATTTTCATTCCATAATACCATATCATTTCGAAGCAAAGGGATTCTATGAAGAACCTCAATCGAATTCTATTTGATGTAGTTGTTTCCACAGCTGTTGTTTATGTTCCTATTAATCGCCTAATGTATTTTATAGAAAATTTTTCCGGGTTTTCCATTATATTTCCATTTCCTCTTTATTTATGAGCTATTCGTTAGAGATAAACTCCATAGTATTGTGTCATTTTTGTCTCTGATCAGAATATTCTGCTTACGATTCTTATGCATTTATTGGTGCTGTATTCTAGCCAACATTATTTCAAAAAGCTTCACATGCTATTGTCGAAATATGTTTGAGGTCCATCATGTGTTGATATGATGTTGCCTAGGATGCAGTAATCGAGGAAAATATTTTATAGATTGTTATTTTGATTGTTGCTGTTAATCATTATGTAACATGAGTTTCTTCCTTTTATTTTATTTATTAATACAAATTTACACTACGGTTGGAAATAAATGTTTCACAATAAATCAATTTGTTTTTTTTCGAAATTAAAATCGCCCTTTAAACCCATTTCACTGTGTCGTGTCAAAAATAAAGCTTTAAAAATTCTCTTAATATTCAAACAAATAGAGATAAAAGTTTCTACTGATAAAAGTTTTAATTAAAGCAAATATAATACAAGAGATTAATATTATTAATGTAATAGACCAGTTACAGTATAAACCAGGCATGTCTAACCGAAATTAACTTAAAAACAGCAATTAGGAAAAAAAAAATTAAATAAGAAAAAACCTTAATTGAAATACACATTTACTCAAAAATATTTATTATTTATTTAAATGAATAATTAGCCATAATACTATAATGAAATAAAAAGTGTTTTGTACAACTATAGGACCCCTTAGAAGAGACATGCCCCGATTAACACGCAGAATATTAATATTTGTTTATAAACAAAATGTTTAATTAATAATTTGATAACACATAAATGTTTATAAAATATTCATAAATCACTTTATCAGCTTAATGATAAAGAAATTCCTTAAAATTTAAAAATAATAATTATATTATTAAATAAAGGAAAGTTTACTTACACCGAAAAACATCATAAATTAATGAATAAACTCTTCTCATTTCATGTTCATCGGTAAATGTTATATATATCGGTGGTTTATGCAATAAAAAGCCAGCTTTTGCAATATCCTCAAGTGACCACAAATTCAAATCACTTAAATTTAAAAAACCAATCGGATCATCAGAAATACATCTTTTATTTTTAATATATGACAATTGTCCTGGTGATGCCAACGGTGATACATTTTCAAAATCAAATGATGGATCCCATTGTTTACGATATTTACGTATTGTAAATTCTTCCGGTGGTCTAGGACGCATTATTATATTAAAATTAATTTAAATAAAATAAAAAAGACATTAAAACACTTAATTATTTTTCAAACAGAAAAAAAAAAGAAAAAATAAATAATCAAATGAAAGACACATTTAAATTTAACTTATATTAATTATTTATTTAAAGTCCCTTCTTGTTTTTATTTTGGTAGCAAATAAATGTAGTAGTAGTGGTTGTTGTAGAAGTAGTAATATTTCCTTTATATTTTATATTATTTTATTTATGTGTTTTTTTTTGTGTTGTTATATATTTTTTCATTTAAATTGAACAAATAATTTACACTTAATTACTGCCATTAATAACAATGACTTTTTATTTTTATAATTAATTAAAAATTGAAATGGTAATAAAAGTGTAATAAAAATTAACTATGCCGATATAAAAATTGAAATTTTCTCTTATTATTTTTTCTTTTTTTTTTTTTTTTAAATTAGTTTTGTTTTTCTTCTTATTACAAATTCATTTTTAAGGAAATATGTTACGAATCTATTATTGAATTTTTTTCTTTTTTTTTTTTTATAAATGTCATTTATGGGAAATTTTTTTTTTTTTTATTTTAAAAATTTTTCTTTAACAACCATAGCATGCTTTGGATATAATAATTTACAGTGGATAATATCTGACGGATATCTGACAGATTTTTCTCAATATACTTATATAGCTAGGGTTAATAAGAATTTTTTTGAAATTAAAACTTACAATCCAGCATCTATGGCAGCGTTAACACGTTTTTGTTCATCTAATAATCGAAAATACATTTTTAATTGCCATTCAAAATCACTAGGTAAATGTATATTATCCTTATCAGGACGAACCAATTTTTGCCTTAGTGTCTTATCTACATTTATTAATTCACGTAAAATACGTGGATATATGGCAAATATATCTGCTCGTCTAACCATAAATAATTCATTGATATCCATTTTTTTTGTTACTTATTAATATCGTTAAATATAATCAATAAATGAAAAAAAAATCGTTTAATCAGTCAATGGAATACTTAAAGAAACTTAAATCACAGAAAAAAAAACTTATTATATCGAAGACGTGTGAAATATTCAAATTTTATTTACACGAAACTAAAACCGTAAAACAATAAACATTCGTCCGTGTTTACAACTTTACGCCAAGCCAGTCAATTTTTAACTGACAAAACTTTTAGTTTTTACAATACCAAAATAGAAGAATATTTTGCAAATAAAAAAAAAACAATAATAAATATTTGGGTAATGAAATCTACAGGCATAAATTAATAAAATAGAACAAACATGTAATAAACCGCCAAACCACCCATAAACACACCAAAAACTTATTGAAAGAATGAAAAAAAAAAAACAAAAAATATCAACAGGTGAAAAATATGCATTCATTGCGCAAAATCTTTTTAACATTGTTTACTGAGTGATGATAGCATGGTGTGTTTCAAGTATAAACTTAATTAAATAAATAACACATCACGATTCACACAAATCAGTGTTTGATAAAATCTATAAAAGTATTCTAAATTATTTTACACCGATGACAATTTTAGACATTTTTTACATTCTTTTTAGAATCTTGATATTGTAACTAAATTCAGATTGAGACAATGGTTAATGCTTTTAAATTTGTTTATTGCCTTCCTTGGCGATAATATATTTTTATTTTGTGAACTAGAAAAGGAATAATACACTTATATGTTAAAATATAAAAATCAAATACATGTTTGTTATAATAAATATTGTATTCAAATATCTGCAAAATTATTTAATTATAAAATTAATGCTTTATAAAATAAATAAATAAAATAATAAAAGAAAATGTTTTTTTTTTTAATTATGTATAAATTATATTCTTGTTTTAGCTATTTACAATAAAAACATAGTTTTTAGCAAACAAAAAAAAATAAATTAAAGTAAAATAAAAAATAAAATAATAATAAATAAAAATTAAATTATTAAATTGGTGTAAATGATGTTAATCCCTTGTTTTTAATAATAGTGTCGTGCTAAAAACAATGAATAAATTTTTAAAAGCTTTTTTTTTACAATTACATTTTTAAGCTTTGAGTTTTCTTTTAAAAAAAAAACTTTCAATGCCCATAATTGTGGTTTAAATATTAGACAAGTGATTTATTTTGGCAAACATACAATTACCAAATAACAGATGGCGTTAAAATCTCATTAGTTTCTTATATTATTTTTGATATATTTTTTTTTCTAGGCAGGATAATTTCATTCTTTTTTTTTTTTTTTTAATTACATATCAATTAATTAATTGAATAATATCGTTGAGCATTTTTATTCATTTGGATTGTTTTTAAATATAGTTTCTCTTTATTATTTGTTGGTACAATTAATGAATTAATAACTTTTGTTGTATTTTTAATAATTAATTTTAATGAAAAGGAAAGAAAATATATATATATATAATGCTATAAATAAAAATAATAATAATAATAATAGTGTTATTCATTTTGTCTGTTAATAACATGATTTACAAACTTGTCTGTCTTTTGATTTTAATTTTATATTAATACAGTTCTTTAGTTTTGATTTTTTTATTTTTGTATGAAATTTGTTCGTTTGATTTCTTTTCTTTTTATTAGTTTCTTTTGTAATTAATTTAAATCATACCAAAACCTTTAGAATAATTAATAGCTTTTAATAAACGTTCTTCTAATTTTTCTTTACTGCTATATTCAGGTAGTAAGAGCACATTAAAGCATGTATGACTTGTAGGTAAACGATCGCAATCTGGTCCATTACGTGCAATTACCATTTTTAAACGGCTTAAACCGCCAACAGGTACCCGATCCGATCCTTAAACATGAACACACACATGATAAAGCATAAAATTAATCATTTATATATTTTCTACAACCAACCAGTAGTAAATTCTAATAATTTCCTTTGGGATTCAATTGGTAGTGCATGCACAATTTGCCAAAAATCAATAATTATTTGACATTCAGCTGTATAACCGGCTTCATATTCTGTGGCTTGTTCCAACTCATTAAAATCAAAGTTCTACAAACAAAGGATTTAATAATACTAATTGCAAGATTATAAATTTAAATAAAATTAATTACTTTACTGCCGCAAACTAATAATTCAATTTCCTCTGGTCTAAATAATAAGTGCAGGGGTGATTCATCAGTTACCATTTGAAAACCACGACGAAATGCTCTAAATTGTTTGTCAATACTTTTATTTAATAAAAAATCAGTATACAGGTCAACAAATTCCTTTAAAAATTAAATCAATTGAATATATCGAATCAATAAACTTTTATAATTTATGTATATGTGCGCATACCTGTTTATTATCTTGATTCACAAAAATATTATCACCATTCTCTTTTAACTCATGATGTATTATATTACCGAACACATCATAATAACATATTTTAAATGTTTGCATAAATACATCTGGCATATCATTTTCCTGATAATCTAATATTGATTTTAAATTTTTATAAAATATCGGATTCCAATCTTCTAAATCAATAAATGAACCCTTAATGCCCATTAATTTTCTATAAACAACCATTGGAAAATTCACAGCCAATATTATATTATTATAAATAGCTAAGCCGAGTACAATTCCTATTAGTGTAAATTGTGCCTCATTTTCAAACGATGTTGAATTAAACCTAAAATAAAAAAAAAATTATTAAAAATATTTCTCATAGAAAGGAATATAAATTCATTTAGATAGTAGAAAAATAACTAACCATACAGTTTTTGTTTCTTCCTGATGTAAAAACATACCATAATCGGGGTTAAAAATTTGTTCAACTACTAATTGAAAAAATTCCTTTGATACACCACCTTCGTCAACACCCTGTTCACTTTCAAATTCAACAACTAATTGCTTTTTTAAATCCTTTGGATTGCCCATTGCAATTAATTCTAGTTCAACTAAAGCATCATCAATTATATGGTCACGCCTTACTTTTAACTTTAAATAAGGATTTTGTGGATGCCCCGCCAATTGCGTATGAAATATGCTTAAGCGTCTTTCACTATACATGCGTACACGACTGTCAAAATATAAACCCAATGTTTTTGTTGCCGGTGTTAAGATAAATGAATATAACATGAAACTAAATTTATTTGCATATGCTTTTTCATCAGTTGTAAAATTTTTATAATTTAAATAATCTTTATCCATTTCCATAATATCACTTAATGGCTCATTATAAAATTCTTCAAAAGGCAAATAAGGTTTCCGACAATCCATTACATTTACATTTAATTCTTTCCCTAACGGATCCTCTAATATTGTTAACTTTGAGTTTTTCCTACCAAAATTCAATAATTGTTCATCTTCTGGTATAAATAATAATGATGAGGAGGATGCCGTTAGCGATGTATCTGGCTCTTCGTCACGATACTTTGGTGAATCAGATACACCAGCTAATATATTTGCATAATAAACTATCTGCAATTTTAGATTCATTATTATTTTTATTAAATAAAAAGGCACTGCAAACTATCTATACCTTCATAACTTTTGTTGCGGCTACAACAGCTTCATTGTCTTGTATAAACGTATTATAATAATTTTCTGTTATCACTTGTAATGTAATTAATTGCTGCAATGTTTGCAAGAATTTTCTTAAATATCCTTGTTTACAGTGTTCTGCCCATATACACGCTAAACGCCCTTGTGCCCAAACAGGTAAATGCGTTGCTGCTATGCACACAATTGGTAATGAAGATTCTAAACATTCGGCAGAACCAATTGTAATCACTTCAAATAATATAACAAATACAGTTATAAAATCTTCAAATTCTTCTTTTTTTGTTATTATTCTTAAATCGATTGATAATGATATTGCTAAACTGGGTAATGCAGTATTTATTGTATTGAATAGAAGCTAAAAATATAATTTATTATTAAATAAATTAAATATTTGATTATAATTAATAAATAAATACGTACAACACCATTGGCTTGATAAAGTTTATGTAATGATCTTCTTAAGCTTTGCAAATCAACGTTTGTATAATGAGGTAATATTGTAGTTTCTTTATCCACACAACTATCTTCATCTTTATCGAGGTCACCTTCTAATGTTCGTAGATCCTCTTTTTTTAAACTAAAGAATTAAATACTTTATTTAATAAGTGTACAATCTTATATATTAAAAAAAAACTATTTATACTTTTTTAAATCACTTGGAGCTTTTTCGAGCATTTCATCAATTGAAGCACTGGCTGTTTTTTGAAAACATTTTGCTAATACTTGACGACTTGAAAATACTGAACCTAATGTTCTAACTAATAACGCATATGAACCTTCACTTTTACATTCATCAATTAGAATATCTATTCTCTTTTCATCAATATATGATAAAGCTAGTTCTTTATTTGTATTACTAGATGAAGATGATGATGATGCTGCTGATGTTGATGGCTCTGATTCTGTTGATACATTTTTGAGTTTTTGACTAGAATTTGATGAATGTGGTTCTTCTTTACTATCATCAGTTTTATCACTCGTGCTATAGTAATTTCATAATAAATTAAAATGATTACTATATTTATTTATTTTTTATTAACAGGAAAATCTATTAAAACTAAATTTAATATTAAATATGTTTATAATAAATTCTCGCACAACCTCCATATTGTTATTGTTTAATAATTTTTACCTATTTTTTAATAATTGATCACTACTTAAATTATCATTAAATTGTGTACGTTGAATTTTGGTTGGGTGTAATTCGCATAATTTTTCATCTTGTGAAAACAACTTTATAGCTCTAGCGGCAGCTTGATTCGGCGTTAATTTTTCCACTAAACCACTTGATGAACAATTTTTATTGTTACACTTTGGATTGCCACAACCATCTAATAATTGATAAAAATATCTTTCAATTAATTTTTTTGCAGCAGCACGCTTCATTTCGTCAGTTTCAATTATCTCTTCAGCAGCTACTAGTGAATTTCTATTTACTTGTGTATTCTGTAAACTAGATGATGAGGATGGTGTAATAATTATATTATTAACGGAAGTATTTGTATTGATTTGTGACGACGATTCTTCAGAAGTCCTAAAAGTTTATTATTATAAAAGAGAGCAGAAACACTGTTATACATTTTGTGTCAATTTTCGAGTTTAGTGAATGTCTACGGTTGTGCGAAATTGTTATTTAAAGCAAAATTATATTATAATATATTTAATATTTATCACAACTTACTACTCGTACTTCATTTTAGTAATTTTAAAATGAATAAATTAAATTTTAAACTTTCCACTAGCAAATTTACTGGATTAATGAAAATGAAAATCGCAATAAAATAACAAAACGCAATATTATTTATTTTCTTTCTTTATACTATACAATGATTTTACAAAATTTATTATTTATTTACCAAGGATTTTTATAAAGGTTTATTTTAAATTATTATATTTCTAAAAATACATTTTTTTTTTCAAATTTAAATAAAAAAAAAAAATAAAAAAAATTAAAAGAAAATTGAAAGAAAATAACAATGGCGACCGCTTAAAAAAATTTTAACCTTACTTCCTATTTTTTCATTCAATCAAAAAGATAAATTATATTATAAATATACTTTTTATAACAATATACGCACAATGTAAACAATTTCATCAATAAAAATAATATTTATCTGATTGAAAGACTTGCCTTGAAGTTTCGTCGTCCAAATTATTTTGATTTTCCGAGTTCATAGAATTTTTCTATAAAAACTTTAAAAATTTTTTTTTGTACATACAAAATATAGTTATTTATGGCAATTAAATAATAATTTATTTTGTTATAAATAGTTTATTTTTTATTATTTTATCACCAATTTTAATTTAATCTTTTAAATTAACAAAAAAAAAAATATTGACACAAGACAAATTAAAAAATAAAAAGCATTGTATAGTGATGATGATCCTTCAAAAAATTCTTATTTATTTTTTTCCTTCTTTTAATTTTCAATAGCAAAGTGCAATGAATTACAGTGGCGTAGAAAATGATAAATTATAACTTAAAAACTTATGTATCAACAATTATAAGAAGTTTTAATATTATGTATACAGAAATTAGTATTGCAAATGATTTTCGATTTAAATTTATTTAAATTATGATTAATTAATATTATTTCTGATAAATAAAGTTATAAATGATTTTAGGCTGTGGTCTTTTTTGCGATCAATTCTAGTTTGAATTTCAAACCCGCTACTCGAGTAGCTAGCTACTCGAGTAGCTAGCTACTCAAATTCTAACAATCGTTTAATTTATTTTAAAGCATCAATTGATAGCATTAATTTAATTTTTTTACATATTTTAAAAGACAATTTATTATTTATAATCAAATTATTTAATGTGATCGTATTTATTTATTTATGTAATGAATATTAAGTTAATGAATAGCTTTTTGAATCAATTGGAAAATACTTCATTCTTATTTGATTTTGACATTTGCACAAATGCAATGTTGCTAGGTGGTGCTGCAAACTGTTTGTTATCACACTATCTCCCTTTGACTATTATAAAAATAAAAATATAAATCTAAATATGACAGGATAAATATAAAAGGCTGGGTGGGAACATTTTATGGAAATTTTATTTGGCATAAATTTTATTTTCTAATTGAATAAAAATTTATAAAATTCAGAAAGTAGTTTAGTTTATGTAAAGTGAAGAGATAATATACTAAAAAATTAAAAAATGGATAAACAAAATTATGATTCAATTGTGTCAGATAATTCTAAATTAGCAAAAGAACCCTTGCACAATTTTGTTGAAAAGGTAAATTAAAATATTATTTAATTATTAAAAAAATTAATTATTGATTCTGTTTTCTTTTAGAATTCTCAAACATTTAATTTTTCATCATTTCATGCAACTGGACAATGGTCCAAAATATGGTCGGCAATATTTAATTATTTATATTCTGATAATTCACCGGAAATTCATATTGATTGTTTATCAGCAATACGAATATTAAGTCGTGATAAAACTTATATAAATGATATAATAACAAATGAACGATTTGATTGTTTATTAAATTATGCAAATATTGGAGCGAATAATTTTAATTGTTCAACAGTATTAACAATTGAGGCATTAAAGTGTTTATGCAATTTAGTCTATAATAGTACAAAATGTCAGGAGATGTGCTTAAAAAATACAACCGTTGAAGGTATTATTAAACGTATTAGGACATACAAGTGAGTTTGTTTTTAATGTTATTGACCCATATATTATAATACTTGTAAATGTAAAAAATTGATTATTTATAAGCTTATTAGAAGGATTTTGTATTGTTGTTTGTTTTTCTATTTTCCTATAAGAAAATAGTGAAAGTGATTTATGTGTAGTCTCAATAGCATTGTATATGTTTACTTTATATAAGTTAATTAACTTAAATAGATTATGTATTATTCAATTTCTTTATTTTCTTTACATTTATTTTCATATATAATCAACAAGGGATCAAAATATTGAATATGACATACAATATTTTGATATGAAATTATTATTTTTAATAACAGCATTAAATCCAAATATTAGAACAAAAGTACGCGATGATTATCATGGTTTAATATATTTAGCAGAAATAATTGATTTAATTATGTTAAATAATCATAATACAAATATATTAACTGATAAACAAATTGATTTATTATGTGAAATATTAAAAATTTTATTTAATTTAACTGTACGTAATCCAATAAATATAACAACAGAGGAGGAAGATGAAATACAATATAGACGTTTAACAAATAAATTACATGACTTATTTTTATATAAAAATTATAATAAAATTAAAGAAAATGATTTGCATACAAATATAATAAATTTGTTAACATCAATACCGACACCGTGTTACAGTGAATTGATTATATTAAATAATGATATAAATAATATTAATTGTAATACGATAAAAACTTATGATAATTATGATATAACAATTGTTGATATATTATTAAATTATTTAAAAATAAAATTAGATATATCACTGAATAAGAATTCACAGCAAGATATATTATTACCGATATTAACAGTGATTGTTAAATGTGTACGCTGTAATAGTTTATTAAGACGTTATATACGTACAGTAATATTACCACCATTGCGTGATGTTAAAAAACGTCCAGAAGAGGGTAATGAATTGAGAAATCATTTATGTCGTTTATTAACAACGCCATCGACACAAGTTCGTGATTTGTCAGCAGAAATATTATTTGTTATCTGTAAAGAGAATGGTAATTTGGGGATTTTATTTTCCTTATTAATTTAAATATTAATAATAAATACAATTATAGTAGGACGAATGATTAAACATACTGGATATGGTAATGCAGCTGGTTTGTTAGCTAATCGAGGTCTCTTGGGTGGCCATGGTACACCTAGTGTTGATTATTCTTCAGACAGTGAAGATAGCGATACGGAAGAGTATAAGAGTTTACAGCATGGTATTAATCCAGTTCTTGGTTGTTACGAACCGCCACGACCTAATCCATTGGAAGGAATGAGTGAGGAACAAGTAATTGATTGTTTTATTAAAAAAAAAGAAGAAATAAATAAAAATATTTAATGATTTTCCACGATTGTTTTGTTTGTAGAAAGAATATGAAGCAATGAAATTAGTTAACCTAATGGATCGTTTACACAGGCAGGGTATTGTACAGCCATGTAAAATTGGGGAAGATGGTCGACCAGAACCAGTAGATAATATCTTGGAACTACAAGATGAAATTCCGCAACAGCAAAAAGATCACAAAAGAAAAACATAATCATATTAATATAAAAGCTATCATAATTATGAATTTATAAAACTTTTTTAATTAATCTTCATATTAAATTATATAAATGTTTTGAATTAATTACAGTCATACATTACCATATAAATGTTAATATATAAGTATAAAGTAAAAAGAAAAAAAAAATCACTTCCGTTGAATGTCTATTTTTTATTTTAATTGTAATTTTTATTAAAATGTGCTTTGATGTTTGCCAAAAAAATATAATTAATAATATTAACTATGAACAATTTATCTTAGCTTAATGTTTAAAATTAAGAATAAAATGATAATTTGATAGTTTTCATCAAAGTAAATTTATAGCAAGCCGTAAATTTTTAGATTAGTAAAATTTTAATTTAAACACATAACTTACACACAAAACCAAATTAATAAATAATAATAATTAATCACAACCAAAAAATAAAATAATTAAATAGAAAAATAATTATATGCAATTGTCGTGAGTCAAAATAGCAATGATTTTATTCAAATTTCGTTTTATTTTCCTTTCTTTTTTTATAATATATTTATATACATTTTTCATCTTTTTTTCATTATTAATTGTTAATCACTTAAGAATTTCCAACAAATACATTTATTTTTATTTATTAAATAAATATATTTTTAATTGCGGGGTGTACCCAGCACTAGTATCTTTTATCTTGTTGTTATTAATGTTTATTGTAGTTTTAAAATGCTAATTTAGCATCAATACTCTTGGGTGGTGTTGGTTTTGCAAAGTCATCTAAGCCCGCTTCATAATATTGTGCAGCTCTAAATGGTCGTAATTCCCATGGTACCTTAGAATAAAGAATAATGAAAGTATATTAAAATATAAAGGATTATTTTAATAAATAAATTTAAATTACTTGATCTTCCATTGGTGTTAAAGTAACCCCCAAATCTTCTAATGTGGGAATACCTTCATGAACGACATCAGTTACGTATTCGCGTTCAACCCTTTCTGAATGTAAATCGCCAATTGGGAAACTTGGACTCATCATCTCACTAATTTTAACTTTCATCATGAATGTTGGATCATAACGTAAATCATAACGATAATATCCCCACCATTTTTCATCTTTACGCATTACACGATGGAACCAGTCCACTAATTCAGCTAATGTATATCTTTTAGGACTACAAAATTATCAAATAATATATAATTTTTGCAAGAGTGGCACATAAAGTATTCTATGTATCTTACCCAACTGCTTGGAAAGTTTTACCAACTGCATCTGGATCACGAGTTGCATTTACGATAGCTTGAGCTAAATCAGAAACAAAAACGGGCTGTTTAATAGTTTGTTCACCCTTGTACCATAAAGGCATTGAACGAAATTGACGACGCCAAATATGTGAATAATAACGTAAAAATCTATCTTCCTGGCCATAGACATCAGATGGTCTAAAGACAATTGCATCTGGAAATTCTTCACGTACGGCCACTTCTCCCATAAATTTACTTTTTAAAAATTTACTTCCACCTTTAATTATTAAAGGATCTGGATGTGATGACGCATTTAATGCTGAGAGATGAATGAACTTTTCAACACCAGCCTCTCGTGAAATTTTTGCAATATTACGAGCAACTTTTACATGTACATCATCAAATTTAAAATTCTTTGTTTCCCAATCACGTCCTATTAAATTGATGACTACATTTGAATGTTTAACTGAGTCGTAGATTGCCTTACTGTCGCGAACATCGTAAAATTTAAACAAAACCTGTCCCAAGTCGCCGCATAATTTGAGTCTTTTGGCTTCCTCAAATTCGGCACGATATGGTAAAATTAACTAAAATTTGATCATTTTAATAAAAGGAATACGATTAAGCATATAGTGACGCAAAAATAACCTGTGATCCAATTTTGCCTAATTTATTGCAAACATAACGTCCCGTAAAACCAGTAGAACCAAAAACTGTAGCAACAACACCATTAAAACTAGATCTACCACCGGTACCCCGCTTCATAGCAGATGGATTCATTTTCACTGGACGTGATTCGGTGCAATATCCTGCTTTTAAACATATTACACCAAAAGCGCCCGACTGTTGTCCTAAAAATGTAAATTACAATTAAATTTTTCTACTGTATTAAAAAAAATTCAGCCTAACCTAGCAAAAATTACATAATCTATTAACTAATAATATAAAACTAATTTTTTAATTATTTGAATTAAAACTAAAAACACATAACATCTAACTTACGTGCTGTTTGTGCACTATTTAATAGCACTATTGCTGCCATTGCTATTAAATAATTTTAACAATAAATAGTTAAGAAAAAATTCAAAAATTCTTCAAATTATTTTTTTCCAATTATCAATGACAGCTAAGCTGACAGCAAAACTGTTTCAGGGCTTGCACAATTAATTATCGTTAAAAATTTAAGTGAAAATAATTTTGAAGTTTGCATTTAACTTCACAATTATTATTGTTTTACAGCGACATCTTTGATATCAATAGCATACTATTTTATTAAGAAGCAAATTTTTAAAATATTTAATTTTATTAAAATAAAAAAATGAAATAATTTATTTTAAATTGATCAGTTTTGCATAAAAAGCATGCAAAAATTACCATAACTTGTTTCTGTATTCATAAATTTAAAAAGAAGTGTGAAACCCTTTAAATATTGTCTGCATCAGCACACAACAAATAATAAAATCGTTTTTTGAAGATATTTCGGCGAAACAAGACTTAAGACATAAGCTAAAGAAGAAGAATAAATAAATTTTTCAATGAAAAAAAAAATATACGAATTATGCAAAAAAATATTAAAAAAAAAAAATTAGAATACAAAAAAAAAAAATAAAGACCCACACTTGCTGTATAAGCAATGGTACATCTTCATACTCCCCCTGTGATACTTGACGTTCACGTTATAAATCTCTACGTTTTTCTCGTTTATAACTCATATCTTTCTTTAATTTTTGTATATATATTTTTTTTGATATTAATTCATTATGATTATAAATTAAATTTGTATGCTGTTATTTATTGAACCAAAAATAAAATACAAATAAAATATAAATAAAACATGAACGAAAACGACGAAGGAATTTTAACCATAAGCAAAACAAATCATCTTTGGAAAAAAGACTAAATTTTTTTTTTTAAATTTATTTATAATAATAATAAATAAAATCAAAGTAAATATTTAGCTTAAATAATTAAATAAAAAATAAAAGCTAAATGATAAGATTATTGTATGTTGAAAAATTATATAAAAATTGTGTGAGATCTATTCAAATTGTAAATATTGTGTTAAATATTTCAACAGTATTTAAAGGAGTTAAATATTTTAATAACAAAGTTAGATACTTTATTAATTGTTTAGTATATTAAGACTTGACTTATATTTTCGTAATATTAGAGGATGGATTAAGCTTTTAAGAACTATATCTTAATGCTTATTACGCAAAAAGCATGTACGTCGATTTATTTATCCGAAATTAAGATTAAATTATTAAATGAGGTTTAAATTGTTATAATTACTATTAATCTGGATTTTTAATTACTAAAATCCGCTCTTATAATACCCTGATAACTGTTGAATAAGCCTATCTAGCCATTAAAGTGATAGATTGCAAAAATAAAACAATTTTACGTATTTAAATCTCCTCTGTCTGATACTTTATTTTCTGACAAAAATTCGTTAGATAACATACAAAGAAATAAATTAAACTAGTGTTGCTATGATACGAAATAACAAATTTTTTTATTGAAATTATTTTAATCATTTATTAAACGATATTTTGATAAAGAAAATAATGTAATAACTAATTAAAGCCTCAATAGAAGCGGAAAATGAGCAATTTTATACAAAATGTAATAATACAGAAAACAATTTAATCTTCTATTCTAGTAGTCATGTCAAAATCAGGTGAAATCAATGGAAATTGACCAAAACGTGTCTAGGCTAACAGTTACAAATCAGTGAGATAGTAAAAACCTAATCTGCCAAACTTTAATACTAGACAGTCAATATTTAATTAATAATTTACGAAATTATTGTATTATTACTAATAAAAATAATTTGAAAAGTTCAATTAATTATTGAATTAATAATTTTAATACAAAGTATTTCAAAATAAATTTATAATAATTCTATTTCTAAATTTTTTAAATTATTAGGAATAATTTAACAAAAAAATAAAAAAGAAAAGAAGAGATTTTCTCAACCTTGAATAAAGTTTAAACATATGTTTTAATACAGAAAAATAATAATAATAATAATAATAATAATAATAATAATAATAATAATAATAATAATAATAATAATAAATATTTATAGAAATAAACCGTTTTAATTAATGGTCAAAACTATAAAAAAAAAACGAAGACAACATTCGGCCAAAATAGAAAAAGAAATTAAAATAAAAACAAAGTATTAGATAAAGATATATTAATTAATTCGGTTTATTGTTGAAAATAGAATAACAAATTTTTCTAGCAAATACAAAGAAAAATTTTCAAAATTTTATTAACAAAAAAATCACTATAAACATGTGCTCTTATCGTTTGTTTTTTTTTTTTTTAATTATATTTTATATTCATTATATAAAAACGTAACGAAAGAGAAATATAAAAGAATTATTAGCAAAATTTATAACATTTTTTAGCAAATAAAAAAAAAAAATATTTTTATTAAACAAACAAGATGATTAATAAAAAAAATTCTTTTTCTTTTTTTTTTGTTAAACAATCATAAATGTGTCTCAGCTAAAGTCTATAATTAAAATCTATAAAAACGATATGCGATTTGGATTGGTGCATTCGGATTAGCGGTCAAAGTCATAGAGTATCGATGTAAAAAATATTTTTTTTTATATATTAATGTCAAGTTCATGAGCAATTTTATTTCGCTGTTATTTTAAGGTATGTGCCGACGGTATCAATATTAAAAGGATCATTTTGTATTTTCATAAATTTTAAAGATGACTAGTATGTTATACGAAAGTTTTATTGTAGTGGAATTTTTTCAAGGAATTTTAAGACAATATTACTTCATTTTAAAATGAATTTATATTTTTATTATTATTATTTTTAATTAGAAGAAATAAAAAATCAAATCGACTATGTACTTATGTAGATTTTAGCTCATTTAAATACTAAAATTGGGACTTAAATTATACTCTTATTTCATATGAAAAATTTTGTGCTTATAATCGTAATATAGGGCGACTTCCAAAAAAAATCTCATTTACTTTAATGTGATGATTATTATAATATTTTAAGATTCTTTACGATAAGAATAAGTAAAATTGTCAATAAATATAAAAAAAAGAAAAGAAATAATCATAAATAGATTAAATATATATTCATTTAAATTATTTGTGTACTTAAATCAATCTGCAAAAAAAAAATTCAAAAATTGATTATTAAAGACAATAAAATGATTTATATATTATTACCTAAATTGATAAGCTCTATTAATGGTAATATTATTGTTTAATTGTCGTTGAATGATAAGAAAATTTACAGGCTTAGATAATAAAGTTCAATAAAATTTGTAATTTGTATCTTGCAGAATTTCTTGAAGAAAATAAACACGATAATGCATGAAAGTAAAAGCATAATTATCAATAATAAAACCGATGATAAAAAAAATGTTATACATTAGATATATTATCGCAATAACGATATGCTAATATTAATTTTTTAATCTTTTAACAACTAGAATTATCTGTTGGTATTAACAATTCTATAAGCCGAACTAATCATAAAAAACGGAGTTCAGTCATTTTACATGTCGTTACATGTTTGGATTGATTTTAGAAAAAATTTGCAAATAAAATGCAAAACTCAACGACTGGCATCACTGTGCATAGCATAATAACTCATACATTTATAAAAAAAAAGTATTTTTATCTCGAGTCGCGTTCTCATATACGACAAAAATGAACACAACACATGTAAATGTAACTGTAGCTGGACATATGGTTGGGTTTTGATTAATAAAAGTAAAAAAAAAAAAAAAAATTAATTTAATTAAATAAAAATAAATTTAGTGTCAATCTAGTAGCCGATCAGTAAGCCAGTAAAGTTGTAATGAAACTAAAATTAATAAACGTATAAAGTGAAATAATGTTCAAATAATAGTTTAAAAGCAGTTAAAAAAAAAAATTAATAATAAATAATTTTGTGTGAGAAAGCGCTATAACAGCAAACGTGGTGAGCATAAATATTAATAGCAAAATAAAATAAAATCAACACCGTAGCGCAAAACGGATCACAAATCAAACGAAAACAATCAAAAAAAAAAAAAAGTAACGTTCGCAACAAAACAGTTTATATTTAACTTTTGGTTTGAATTAAACATTTATGTCGTTGTGATTATTATTTTTTTTTATTTTATTTTAATTAATTTTTATTTTTTTTAATAACAAATAGAAAAGAAATATCAAAGTGTTAAAAAATTGTGATAAATGGATAAATAAAACACATAATTTATTTAATGTGCCTTGTTTGATTTGTTATTATTGTTTTTTTTTTTAATTAGTTATTTCTATATTGGATTTTAATTATAAATTTATTTTTATATTAAAGTTTTGCTGTAAGTTTTTTTTATTCTTGTTAATTTTAACAATTAAATATAAGTAAATATTTTTTTTAATAATTAATAAATCTTAATTTTTATTTTTGTTTTTAAAGTGCTGTCATTTTTGACATAACTGACAATCAAAAATCTGTTCACGTATTATTTATTCATTTTAAAAAATTAAAAAATGTCCATCCAAATGATGATACTTCAAATAATTGTTTTTTATTTTTCTTATAATTTATTATTATTAAAGTATTGATTCTTTTTGCAAATGAATAAATAAATAAAATACAAATATTATATTAGTATACTGCAGTTTAATGATTTTTTTTATTCCCTTATTCTGGTAGTTTTAACATGTGCGTGCTTATTGGCAAATTTGTTGTTGTAGATTTAAAAAAAATAATTTTTTTTTTGTAATCGATCGAACTTTGTACGTTATCAAGTATTTTTTTTTTTGTTATTTTAAAATGTAATCTGTTTTAATTAATTTTTATATTAACTTTAAATTGTAAATTTTGATTGTTAAGACGATAACATCATACTAATCGACTTTTTTTAGTTGTGTTTCTACTGCAGTTTAATCATTAAAAAATCTTAACCGTTATTTGTAAAAATATTGTTATTAATGAAAATATTTTAATTTAAACATAATAATTTTGCATTAACAATTTTTTTTTTAAATTAAATAATTGTTTTCAAAATGCATAAAATAATTGATTTATTTATAGTTTTTTTTTTATATAACAATAAAACAATGATAAAACGAGTGTTTGATGGAAAAAATAAAAACACATAAATAATTAAATAATCGCTCAGTGATGTTAATTAATGTAACGAGAAAAAATGTAACAGATTTAATGTGCTTGTCTCAAAAATAAATAAAAATGAATAAAAAAAAATTTTAATTCAGTAAGACAATTAAAAAAATAAAAAATAATAACGTAAAAATGACAACGAACTCACCCATAGTCAAAAAAAAAAGCAATAAAAAAGCACAAAAAAGCAAAAAAAAAAATAAAAATTAATAATTTTTATTTTCATGTTCATTATTTTGGAACGAAATATTTATAAAAAGAGCGTAAATAATATTCAAATGAGACACAGTTTTTGTGCTTAATTATTATATATATATATATATATATTTTATTTTTTTTTTTTGCTTTTTTTCCATCATTCATTTTTCACGTTTATTTATTTTATTTATATTTTATTTAATGCTATCTATATATTTATTTTTCTGCTTTTGTGGTGTTCTGAAAAGTATAATGACAATTTAATAAATAAATAAATAATTAAATAGATAATAAAAATTTATTTCAAAAACAATGTAAACACGGGATGTTGAATATTATTTTTTATTTATATTTTCATATGTTTTTAATAAACCACAACTAACGATCTGATTTTTTATTTATTAATTTCTTAGTGTACTTGATAAGGAATAAAATTATTTTTGTTATTCACGTATTAAATCATATTTTTTCTATGTCCAAATACTAGGACGTGTTTATTTTCTTATTCACATGAGCTAAACATTTATTTCGAAGGTCTGAAAACAGATAGAAGTTTGCATAAATTTAGCAACAATCTGGATAAAATCCATTTAATTACAATTGAAAACTACAATCTGTACATTATTTCTGTACATTATTGACGGGAATATAGTTTTTATAACCCAAACATAAATAATCATTTAATGGTTAATGGAGTGCCGTATTATTCCAGAGTTATTTGAGTTAATAGTGCTTAACACATTGGTTTAAAATTTAAAAGACGTTTGCTAATAAAAGTTAATAAATTTGATTCTAATTCAAGTCACAACTCTTATCATTTATAGTTAGTTGGTGTTTTACTAAGAGTTATTCAATCATTTAACGTAATTAATACTACGTAATTAATTAGATTACATTAAAATTTTAATTTCAGTGAAAATTCTTGTAAATACATTTCATTAAAAAACAAACACACAAAAAACAGATGAAATTTAATTAAGATAAGAGTTATTTTACGGTTTTTTTTTTTTTTTTTTTTGTATACATGTGATTGTTGTTGATTCTGTTAGAAAGTGTATTATTTATTAATAATTTTATTTTATTTTATTTAATTAATTATAATTTATATGATAATTTATTTCTGTTTCTGTTTTCGTTTTTTATTTATTTATTAATTTTTTTTTTTGGCGCGAATATTTAAGATAAACAAACAAATTTTTTAATAAATTTTTCTTTTTTCTACATTTGCACGTATTGTTTTTATTGTTAGTTTTAAAATGGTAAACGACGTAAGAAATCCTTTTTAATAATTAATTAATTATTTATTTATTAGAGATTACAATTAGTACGCGATGTGCGTAATTGCATAATGATAATTCGAAATATAAAATTTTTTAGTCAAACTGAACTTCCTAGATGACTGTGTTATCGATATAAAATTACATTAAATTAATTAATAAGTTCACATTAATTGGTTAGCTTAGTTCCTAATTAAAAAAATAATAAATATTTATCCAATTTAAACAAATAATAATAATTATTATTATTATTTTTTATTTATAAATCATAGTACAATAAATAATTAGTAAAATCAATAAACATAAAAAAAAACATTCAAGCATAACCAAGCATGTATAAAACCTAAGAATTTCAAGTATTTATTAGGTATTTCTGGTTTTATTTAATTAATTAATTAATTAATCGATAAATTTTACTGCAGTTGTTTTTAATAATAATTTTTTTTTTTTTTTTTTTTTTTTTTTGTTATTTATGCAAAGATTCTTTAAAAATTTAATTATTTATTTAAGATCAATGATATTTATGTTGTATTTGATTTATTGATTGTAAAAAGTTTGATTGCTGTTATTTAGTTATTAATTACTAAATCACTAAATTGTGAAAATAGATTTAAATGAAATAAAAGTTTTGTATATTTCCACCATATAAAAATTTTAAATATTTATTGCAATAGAATAATAATATTTATATTGACTAATACGTCTCATTTTTACACCGGAGAATTATATTAACGAATTAAATGTGTTTTTTTTTGTTCTTCTTCTTTGGAATAAAGCCATGTAACTTAGAAATAATTATTAAATAATTTATTATAAATAAGTAACAATGACATCACGTAATTATTTGAAATAAATACAATTAAATTTACTTTGTTGTAGTATCTTCACTATTTTTAAACAATAATGACACCTTTAATTACAATTTCTACAACCTTTTACACAATTAACAATAAATGAAATGAAATTAATTAAAAATAAGAAAAAAAAAAAAAAAAAACTAAAAATCCATCAAAATAAAAATAATAAAACTGAATTATATATATAATTAATTAACCTTCTAATAATAATTATGTAAACGATTCATCAAATTTTTCTATATAAAAATATTAATTAATTATTAATTATCTATTTTAGAGTGTGAATACAAATTATTATGTGCACGAGGGACCGTTTAAAGTTTTTATCCGTAATTGAAATTAAATTATCTCGGAACTGAGGGTTGTTAATCCAAGATTTTATCAGAATTAACGCTTAATCATTTTATATGATGTATTTCTGGTGGTGTTTTTTTTTTTTTCTTTAATTTGTTGTAATATAATCATTTTTAAATGGTAATATTATTACAAAACATTTTATACGTTTCTTTAATTCAAACTAATTTATATTTTAATCATAGTAATTAACCAGTAATCAGGAAATGCAATTAATATTTGTTCGTGATTTCGAGCGTTATAATTGTTAAATCAGTAAATCAGTGATAATAATAAGAGTGTCGTTATTATTACTCAGTTTTTTTTTTTATTTTATTTTATTGCGAAAGCCAGGCATCCAAATTTAACATTGATTCTTCTCTAAAACATTGACTTTTAATTTAAAAGAATTTTTATTTATTGATTTTTTAACTTGTTTTTATAGAAAACATTTAAATACTAAATACTAAATTACGTTTACTAAAAAGAAATAATAAAATTAAATCAGATGTAATTATCAAGTAAATTACCATTTTCGCAACTGTGAAATGTGTTAAATTTTAAAAGGAATTAATTTGAAATTTATTTCTTATTAAAAAAAATTAAATAAAGTGATTTTTATATAAATAAATTTTGAGTCATCTTTATTTTGTTATTTAAAAATAATTAATTATTTTGATGATTGTTTTGTTTTGTATTTTACAAAAAATAAAAAAAATTTACACCAATGCTAATGAATATTTTGTGTTGAAAAAGTTCGATAACCTAATTTTAAAAATAATTTTTATTTTTATTTTTATTTTCACCAGACTTAAAAATTTTATTTATTTATTATTTTTTTTTTTTTTTGTGTTTATCTTTATTGCAGTTGACTTTGAATTTTATTTTATTTTATTTATATATATTTTTTACTCTCTTATATATATATTTTTAATAAAAAATAAAATAAAAAACTACAAAAACCGTAAAGACGAGTCATCAGAAAAAAAAAAATTACTTTGGCGAAGGTGAACCAAAAACGAGCAGAAGAATCTAATGCAGCAACAAGAAGAATAAATATTTTAACATCAAAAACTTTATTGATTTTAAGTCATCAATAATTTAATGCATAACATTACAAAAAAAAAAAAAAAAAAACTAAAAATTGATATAAAGTTTAAATTACGTGACGAGTAGTTTTTATGTTTTTTTTTTTTCGTTAGTTTTTTAAAGTAAAATCGAATTAATTAATTAATTAGATAAATAAATATATAAAAATGCCTATGAAAGATATATTACATAAATTACAACCAATACAATTATATGTTGTATTAGTATTAACGATAATATTATTTTTATGGCAATTATATTTAAGTCAAATAACACATGCATTAACATTACTGGTTGCTTCCTATCATATGTTATGCAATATAATTGCCTTATCAGGATGTTTAATTACAATTAAGGTGAGTTATTTATATTTTTATTAATAGTTAAATAAATGTTTTGTTTTCTATTTCATTAATAATATTTTCTATAAATAATGTAAAAAGTGTTTTTTTTATTATATGAAACATGTTTCGAAACAATAATGAAACGTGTTTCTTGTGGTTTTGATTTTTTCTTTTTCTTTTTTTTTCTTTTTTAATTTAAATTATTGAAACATTTTTTACGTAAATTATACAAGAAACGTTTATTATTTTTTTTATTTTTATTTATTTATTTGTAAATACTCGTAATAATAATAATAATAATAATAATAATAATAATAATAATAATAATAATAATAATAATAATAATAATAATAATAATAGCGTAAAGAGATTATAATGTTATTAACTTAAATGATGCAAAACAAATAATAATAAAAATAATTTAAGAAAAAAATTATGTTACTAAGTCAATGTGATTAAAATAAAATACTTTAAAGTAAAAAAACACTTATGTATTATTGTCTATTATCATTATAAATATATATATATATATATATTTTTTTATATAAACACATTTTGATTGTAATAATTATTATTTTGTATTGAAATTTTATAAATTAAAATCAATGATTAGTATTTTATTCGTTAATAACTTAATAATAATTTATTGTAAGTTTGCTAACTAAATAAACATTTTTCTTTTTTATATATAAATTGCTTAATTAACTTAATTATAATTGTGTTTATTATGAAATGACAAATTTTTTGTTTTTAACTTAATTCTTAAGTAGTTAAGTTGAGTAGTTAAGTTAGTTAGCAACTCAGATAAACGATACAATGTATTTATGATTACAAAGTAAAGTTTTATTGATGGATTGATATAGTTTTTATATGGTTATCAATTATTTTAATAACAATCAGTTTAATTATTAAATTAATTATTGTTAGCAAAAAAAAAAAAAAAAGCAAAAACGATAAAATATTTCATCCATGCAATACAAATATTGTGTTAAAGTTAGAGATAAGAACTGACAATACTAATAATAATGATTAAGCGAGATTAGAAACAATATTTATCCTTTGTTATGACAATAAATTTACTGTTGTTCTAATTTGTGGACAGTTTATAGCTCATTTGGCATAAATTTACGTGAGAAATATCGATAAAAAATAAATAATTAAAGACGCGAAATAACGATTTTTTATTAACCATGATAAGTAAAAATGTAAAAATAACAAAGGCTGATAACGTGTAGTCGTCTAGCGGTAGTGGTTTAACGTAAATAATTATAAATGTCTTGTGCGTAAGCGTCAAGTGCAGTTGTTTATCACGTAAATTTGATAAATAATTAAATAATTTATAACCATGAATAACCTTGCCTTACTGTAATACGCTAAAATGTATTTTGTAGTTTTTTTAAAATAATTTTGCTTCATTTTTATTTTATTTTGGTTACATAACCTAGGCCTTGATTATTCAACGTAAAAAGTAAAATTTATTTTTTTTTAAAGGAAATGAAACATAAATTATTTAATACAAATGAAATTAAATTATTGTTATGAATTTAAATTGAATAATTAAATTATTTTTTAATTATTGAAATTAATTGATTATAAAGTATTAATAAAAAGAAATAGGGAAAATAAATATATAATCGACGATAAAATTTGTTATATGACAGCTTTTGCTATTGGTTGTCTTCTACTTTTGCTTAATATAGTTAACCCTTTCATTTTGATTATTGACGTAATCTTAACAGATACAAAAAACTTCGAGAACTGAGATACCAGAATTCTTACGAATCGTCTTGGTCAACAAATTGATTGCGTTTTAATAGAATTCTTGCTTACTGACCTGAGCACAATAGACGTAAGGATGACGTAAGGAATGTCACCTAAGAGTTGATAAATGGAATTGCTAGTAGACGCACAATGCTATTAAAATTAATTAATAAAATAAATAATATTAATAAATTCATAAAACGAAATTTTAAAATGACATTTGTTAAAACTTATTTACATTTCCTTCAATACAATAAATGCGTTTTTATTGCTTTAATTAATTAATCACTTTCACTCTTAATTTATTTGTAACTTGGGTTACATCAACAAGTTGTTGATTTCTACAATAAATCAACACAATCAAGCATCATCACTTGTTTAATATTTTTTATTTTATTTCCCAACTACTATCATACACTGCTTATTTATTTACTGCTTATTATTTTTTGATAATAAAATTAAATGAAATTAATAATATTAAAATTCCAATTTTTTTATTTATTTATTTATTTATTATGATTTTTGTTTCTTTTTCTTCATGTAACTTTAGTTAGTTTGTAAACAATCAAATAAATAAAAAAAAATTTTCGTTTAATAATTTTTTGTTTTCAACATCATTTTTCTTATATTTGTTCTGTTTATTAAATCGTTAATTTATTCTTTTCATATATTTTCCAATTAATTAAGATAAATTTTCTTTGTATTTTTTTTTTTTTTATGGTAATTTTATGTATTTTATTGATTATTATATTATAAAGTAAATAACTTTTAGTTTTTTTATATTGTTTATTATTTATTATTTTGATAAGAAAGAAATTTCTTTATTGAATTTAAATATATTAAAAAAAAAAAAAAAAACAACAAAAATTTAATATATAATTGCTTAACGGATATATAAGATTAAGTAATAAATTCTATATATTGTAATATATAGTAGATTTCTACATACATTATTTATTATGTAATTTTTTTTTTTTTTTTTTTCATTTGATGAAAAAATTTATAATTTGATTAGTGGTTGAATGCAGCATCATTTTTACTCTGTTTAATTCTTTAATAACAATAATAATATTATATCTTATGACTTATTATTTATGTCAACATCTGTATATTAATGCTTTTAATGTTTTTAATTTAAATTCATTTATTTATGTTATTTGTCTAATATTTTTTTATTAAATTTCTTAATGGTGAATCGTCTTTTATAAAAATATATTTAATCATCTTATCCTGATTAATTTTTAAATGACTCAACATCACTTAAACGTGGTTATTTCCACACAAAAAATTAAAAATATAAAAATATGTTTATAAGGGATTCTTATCATAAATAAATAATTACATATTATTATAATTAATTAAAAAGCAGGTGAATTAATTTGTATAAACTTGTTTGTTTGAAACAATTTTTTATTCATTCAACTATTCACTGTTGTAATCAATGCAGTTTTAATAACAAAACACGCTTTACACTTATACGTTTACTATTATTTAATAAATTATAGATAAACTTGATTATAAATATGTTAATAGTAAAAATATTACAAATAATGAACAAAATATTTATTGAATATTTTACACATTACTTACCCACCCTCGCACAATTAACCATAATTGTAATTTAATTAAAAATAATAAACGCAATACAATATTTTCTATTTAGTAATCGACAACATCGATGCATAATAATTTTTAATAATAACAAATAAAATGTGTTTGGGTGTGTATGTTTATTAATTTAATTTTTTATTAAATTTTACAATTTTTTTTTTTTTTTTGTATGTCAAGTTTATGTTTATTTTGATTTTCATTTTGATTAAATTTAAATTAAAAATTGTCGATTATGTAAAAATGCATGATGGCACGTGATTAATTTTGTTTTTTAATATTTTTTAGCATAGTAAAAAAAAAGCAAAGAAAAATAAAGAGCAACCATTAACAGAGGAGAATGTATCATATGATGGTGGTAAATTTGTTGAAGTATGTATTGCGAAGCAGAAAACGGAATTACAAAAGGAACATGAGAATACATTAAAGAATACATTTGGTTGGACCAGAATTGATGTATTGACAATGCTAATCGTTTGTATATTTATGGCATCATTATGTTTTTCATTATTGGTTGAGGCAATACAAACGTTGGTCCATATTAAAACGAAAGATGCAATGCATCAGCCAATTTTAGTATTAATCACCGGAGGATTAGCATTAGTATTAAATGGGATGTGTTATCTATTAATTGGTGGATATACATTTCATCAAGGTAGTTTTTTACATATAACATCAAGTGGTGATGTTATATTGGACCGTGTTGTATCTGGTGACTCGTTGAAACACGGAGAACGACGTTTATCGAGGACAAAGAAGTCTAATGTTAGTAATTTCACTGGTCAGCGCCAACAGCGACAGAGTATCATTGAAATGACCCGCGATATTTGCAGTAAGTTTGTTGATTAATATATATATTTTTATTTCATTAATTAATTAATTATTTAATCGTTTTCTTTTCTTTTGTTTTCTTTTTTCACAGGCACAATATTCGTTATAATTTGTTCAATAATTGTTTATCTAGTTGATGACGACGATATTACAAAATTTGTTGATCCTATCATATCGATTGTATCGTGTATGCTACTATTATGCCTTAGTTATCCATATAGTAAGTGTTTTCATTATTCACATTACCGCGCAACTATGTGAATGCAACTTTATTTTAATTTCTGTTTATAAAAATAATTTTTTTTTTTTTTATATTATTTTAGTGAAAGAATCTGGTTTAATATTATTGCAAACCATACCAAATACAATTGATATTGAATTATTTAAAACAACATTATTAACACAATTTACAGATATTGTGAGTGTACATGATTTACATATATGGCAATTAACTGCCAGTAAATATGTATCAACTGTACATATTATTTTTCAAAATCCAATTGTAAGTATTAGTAGTAATTGTAATTTAATTTATATTTTAAAACCATAATTTGTCTGATCTTTATTTATAGGTTTACACCAGTATTGTTCAGGATGTTAAGAAATTTTTCCATGAACAGGGTATACAAATTGTGACAATACAACCTGAATTTAATTCGACAAAACCCGTAATTGAAACATCGGTGAAATCAGTACCAGATTGTCTGGTGCCTTGTCAAGATTATGCATGTATGGAGAAACATTGTTGTGTCCACAATATAAATGATTTGAAAGCAATTAAAATTAATGATAAATTAGATAGTAAACCGACAACATGCTGCGACCATGATAATACAAATAAAAAGGATAATGAAATAATAATTTCTGCAATTGAATTTTGTAAAGATAAACCTCAAACGGAGGAGCCGCATCATCATCACCATCACCATAATCATCATCATCATCATCATCACCAACATAATCCTCATCATCATACTAATGAAGATCTACAAGTTGATGTAAATATATCGCAGTCACCAGCAAATGAATCGGAACACGAATTAGGAGATGATAAATTATCGATAAAAAGTATAAAATCCGTTGTCAGCTTGAGTGCCTTATCAAAACTAAAAGAAACAATTAATGATGATAAAAATACAAATTTAAAAAATGAACGTGAATTTGTCAGTGACACAGAATTAAATCAACATGAGAATATAAATAATGTAAATTTAGATAAAGAAAAAAGCCCTGAAATACAGGATTTACATAACTTAGATAGTAATAAAAACTTATCAGAAAACAATAATATAGATACAGAAACATATTTGTGATAACAATTTTCTTTTCTATCTAAATCTTAGATTATATTAAATGTTAATGTAATTGTTTAATTAATTTAAATTTTTAATCTTCTATTCTTGCCAAAAAAAAAAAATTATAATAATAATTATAATTAATAATTAATAATAACAAACACAAAAGAAAAGTTAACAAAAAAAATTAAAACGATAATTTAGTTTTTTTTTTTTATTTATTCTAAAAAAATGCTGTTTCAGTATTTTTTTTTTAAATTAATAAAAATAATTATATAACGAACAATTACAAATTAAGATGATAATTGTGATAAATTTAATCATTATTTAATTTTAATAATTAAAATAAAATAAATAAATTTAATGAACATAGTTTTATTTAACCACTTTTTGAACACTTGCAAAATAATGTTGAATTTGAAATTTTTAGTTTTGTCTGCATTATCGATATTCAAAAATTTTATTTTATAACTCCAAATATTTTTTGCTATAAAATTTGGTGTTATGATACTAGCTTCACAGTGAAAAATTTTGTTAAACAACAAATAAGATTCAATATAATATTGTAGTTCTTTGATTATTCCTTCTTTTATCACAAAGTCAAAATGGTGAGTGTAGTTACTTTTAATAGTTGCTTAAAATATCTTTAAAAATATTCATCATCTCTTACTTTATTAAATTAAAAATGTGTTGAAAACATATTTAAAGATATAAGCTATCATATTATGTTATTATTTGTTACATATTACGTTAAATTGTTTAGTTAAATAATATGTGAAAATCATAGTGTCGGTCTTGTAAAATGGGCCACATGATTGTATTGTTTATACATAGTTAATTTCTTTTCTTTTCAATTGATTTAGGGTAACATGAAAAGGAAGAAGACCAGGAAGCTACGTGGTCATGTAAGTCATGGACACGGTCGTATCGGTAAGAATCGATTTCTATAACTAAAATAAAGTATTAGGTTATGTTTATCAAATTGACATTTTTGTTTTTTTTTTAATAAATAGGTAAACACCGTAAGCATCCTGGTGGTCGCGGTAATGCTGGTGGTATGCATCATCACAGAATAAATTTTGATAAATACCATCCTGGTTACTTCGGTAAATTGGGTATGAGGAATTTCCATTTAAACCGCAATCACATATACTGCCCAACCATTAATTTGGACAAATTATGGTCTTTAGTTGATGAAAAAACTAAAACCAAGTTAGAAAAGGAACCAACTAAAGTACCCGTACTTGATCTTGTTGATTTTGTAAGTATTTATTTAATTTTGGATTACAATGTTTTTCATGATGAAATTTCTGCGACGGGCGAACTGAAAATTTCTGTGTACAAAATTTGATTTTTTATGTTGACGTCGCAACCCATCTGATTGCATTTCCAATTATTATACTCATTGTTTTACATGTTTTATACAATTATATTAATTGAACTTTTATTTCGTTTTGCAGGGTTACTTTAAATTATTAGGCAGTGGACATTTACCAATGAAACCCATTATAGTTCGTGCTAAATTCTTCTCAAAGAGAGCAGAAGAAAAAATCAAAGCTGCCGGTGGTGTCTGTCTTTTAAGAGCATAAGGTTATTTCCAGGAAACATTTAAAGATTCATTAACAACAAATCTGTGTATTCCAACTTTTACACAAACAATAAATTAATATACAAAATGAAAAAATTCGGTTTTATATATTTCATCAGAACCCAACATCCACCCATTTGTCCCTTTAATTTTCTGCATTCGGTCATTTTGAAGAATGCAAAAACAGTCTTGCATATATTCTTGGAAGTGAATTTGGTTTTTTTAATGAAACACATTTCTGGTTTTATAAATTCGTTAATATATTAAAATATTTTTCTGTTTTTATAAATAAAAAGGTTAACACGTTTCTGTTAAAATTAAATCAAAAGGCAAAATAAACTTTTCTATCATTAAAAAAAATATTACACATTATTTGAGAAATTAAAATATTTGTATCCTACAAAGCATCCCTACTAAATGTTTCCACCAGCATAACAATACTTTGTTCTTGTGAAATTGCGGACAATTCTTTGAGCCATTCATCTAAAACAACCGCACATAGGGCAAGATCGCGTGCCCGTTGATCATTGCCACACGCAACACCATCTATAATATTCGAGTTTAATGAATCTAGTGACGATGGTTGTTGTACTTGATAATCTTGGCTATTTGTTTCTTTCAACTGTAAACTGTTTTGTGACGATGAACCTATAGAAAATGAAAATTATTTTTATTTATCTAAAATATTGACATTGATAGAGAAATTACAAAATTAGTTTAATAAAATACTGATTGAATAACATGAATGCCACAAATAAATGATAATTATTACGTCAATTAATACATGCTTTGGATATTAATTTCAAAAAAACGTTTTTGGTTCATTATCGTATGATAAACCATATTACATTCTCATAACACATGCCGCTGTACACACAAATCATGCAGATTAATTTAATTTAATTAAAATTGGGTTACATGCAATTTAGGTATTTTTTAACGTTCATTAAATAAATTTAATAATGGAAACGATTACAACATGAAAATTAATATTTAATTAAATAAATGGGGGGTAGAGGATGGTCTAATACGTTAATAATTTAATTTGGTGGTTTATGCTTTGTTTGATTTCTTTTTCGTATGTTTTGTACTCGTTACAGATATGTTTTTTTTTGTTAACCATATAAATATGTAAATAAATAAAATTAACAATACAATTTATAATATTAAAAAAAAAAAAAAAAAAACAAAAATTAATAATAGCTAAAAACAAAAAATAATATTATTGATAACCAGCAGCAATCAATAAATTTTATAATTAAATATTTACCAGTAAAAAATTCGAAAATTTGTGATAAACCAGGAGTAGCTGAATTGTAAAGAAAATAATTCAAAAATTTAAATTAATTAATTAAAAAATAATAAATTTAAAGAACAATAAATTAGCGTAAATAAAAACGTAAAACGTTAGTTATAAACATTCCGCAGATTAACACGAATTATAATTTAATTATTTTCTCTTTTTTTTTTTTTAGTTCTTGTTTCATCTTAAGTTCAATTTATTTTAAGTTTTTAAAATAAAAACAAAACAAAAATTAATGATTATATAAAATGTTATCTCGTTTGTTAATGAAGTAAAAAAAAAAAAAAACAATAATAAAACGGAAAATAAATTATACCTGGACCGCTGCTACTCGGCCGCCTAAACATATTCGAAAATGATTGTGTTAAGCTTTTCCGCTTTGTGTCATTCCTTTTAAATGGATCATAAGATGAGCTGGGTGTCAATTGCGGAGACTGCATCGCTGATGTAGTTGGCGGTGTTGACAATTGGTTAACACCTATGGTTGGTGATTGTGGTACACTCGGCGTATTACTTTTGTTATTATTTAAACCATTACTACCGGATGATGTTGCTGATGCTGCTGTCGTTGGATCTAAAATATGTTTACGAATATTTATTAATCGAAATTCACGATCAATTAAAAATGAACGGGCAATATCTATAAATTCTAAAGATTTCTCATTTATTGGTAATTCAGCATCAATTTGTTGCTTCAATATTTTTAAAACCTAAAAGTACAAAAAATTATTTTTATTTTGTATTTTAAACTAAAATAAATTAATAATTCTACCTGATAAAATGATGGAGTATCGGATGTTGTCGGTATATCAGGCCGTAACAGTATTGAATTAATCAATGGTAATGGATACCACGCTAATCGTGTTATTAAACCAGTTAAATGTAAATTAACATATAAGCAATTGCTGGTAAATGTTTGTAATTTTCTCCAAATTGCATTAAAAAATGGACCTGAAATAAGATTAAATGCGAATTGTATTAAATAAATATTCAATTAATTCTTCCAATAATAAACAACCTAAACTTGCTGTCCCTTGTGTAAATAAATCTTCAGAAAAATCAATAATATTTAATTTATCACTTTTTTGATTTGATGTTATCCATGGTTTATTCTTTTTTAAAACCGCTCCATTCTCATTATGATTATTAAAATTTAAATCATCATCATCCGGACGATATTTTAAACTTTCATATCCACTGCTTTCACCTAATGACTGCAAACTATCCATTTGTTTAACATATTTATCATTATCGTAACTTGGTGATTGTTGATTTGCATTTGATGTCATTTGTTGATGTTGCTGTGATGTTTGTGTACCCATTGTTGATATTTCTGTTAGAAATTCTTTTACTAAATTTATTACGCTACTGTCTTGTGTCAATTGTTGATTGTGTTGTTTTTTATTCATATCATTAGTATAACAATACAAATTTGACCATTGTTCACAACCTAATTTACATTGTCCGATTTTGTGACGTGCATCAAACAAATATGCATGATAATTTGAATATAGTGTATCACAACCATTTGTATTTAGAGCATAATAATTCCAATTAGCACCAATTGTCTTACTTAATATTTTATCAATTTTTAATTGATACGATTTTTTCATAACTTCTGGCGATAAATTATTTAAATAATCAATAATATTATTTATGTTATAAGGATTTATTTTATTGATTTTATAACGATACGATATTGGTATATGTTGGCATGGTAATAAATATTTTAACAATAATTCAAGCATTATGTCCTCACAATGCAAACTTAATAATGTATCAAACAGTGACAATGTCACCATGCATAACTGAAATCAAAGAAAAAATATTAAATAAAATTAAAGTCATAAAAAAATAAAAATACTGCATATGTAAATTACTCTTGAATCAGGGGATTCCATTCTTTCAATTAATACATCAATAATACGCTGGCCATCAAATTTGTCCTTCTCCAACAGAAACTTTACAAAAATCTTCAATAGGCCGGGTTCAGTTACTGATCTTATAATCAAATCCAAGTAGGCAATCGCTGATATTTGTGACTCGATATTTGTCTGGAAATGACTCCCATTGAATATCTGTAAAATTTGTATCTCAATGTGTTAGTAACTGGACGCGCTGCTCATAATCTTGTTCGTTATCAAAAAACAATATATTTATAATTAAACATAATTGAACAGGAAAAACAAACCGTCACCCATAATTTCTTTACATAAATTTTATTATGTAATTAACATATATGTACTGTATGTATTTAAGTGTTTTTGGGAAAAACATAACAAATAAAAAAAATAAACAAACAAGACTTATTGTACTTTCACCAGTTACCCACACACCAGGATAACAATAATAATACAAACAAAAACAAATCACACAAATAATGATACCTGTAATATTGCCGGTCCCAAAACAGGTATTAGAAAACCTTGATACATGAAATCGAGTAATTGTTGGCGTATTAATGCATGTGCCACCTGTACCACAGCATTACAAAATTCTAATGAATTCATAAACAACGTTAATTCATTCAATTCGGTAATGTCATCTTGTGTTATGCGATGCCAGTCAATCGTTTTTATTTCGATTGTATTTGGAAGACGTGAATATAAACCACATAACCCAGTTACCAGTACAGGACACATTGAAGAATATTTTGCAATATATGTACCGATATTTGTATTTTTTTGTGACAATGCCATGCACAATAATAATGCATCTCGCGCCTGATGTCCTAGTGTACCTTCACGATGGACGTATGGTATCAATAATGAAAATATTATAAAACTGAAATTGATTTTTGAAATAATTTTAATTATTAATAATTTTTTATTTATTGTATTTATTTTTTGTTTATTACTTTGTTGTTCCATGCTCTTGTTGTGATGTCGAAAAGAAAAATAAATCTAATAAATGTACATTTTGCATTAATACAACACATAATTGATTTAATAATATAACTAAACGTTTCTCAATATCTAATGAAAATATTTCATTTTGACTTGATGCTAATATTTTTAATAACGGACGCAAGAATGGTTCATGAACTAGTAATTGATGACGTGAGTGACTCACTAACAATTCATACAATTTTAATTGTTCCAAACGGACGGCATTTGCATATCTACAAAGAAAAATAAATAAATAAATAAAATTATTAACGAATAAAATTTATATTATTATTTTCAATTACCTTCCAGTTGTGATTCCCCATTCATATAATTTATCCAATAAATTCTCACTCAACGTATATTCTAAACATGGTGCAGATGGTGTTTGTTGCATTCCAGGTAAACCAATTTTATTACAATTATGTAATTCTACTAATAATAATGTTACCATTGAGTCTAAATGATTAACAACTCCCAGAACATCATCGTGTGTTGAAGGTTTATTAGGCTGCAATAGTAAAACAATAGAAAAATGTAATTCATATGAAAAATAGGGTGGAACTGCTACAGGTAATAAAAATTTGCAAAACATTTTTTTATATAAAAACATTTTTGCCGTTTTGCCAAGTGTATTATTATTTTTTTTTTTTGGTTATTCTAAAATACAATAAAAAAAAATAGAGAAAGTTTTTTTTTTTCTTAAATTTATTAGGTTTTTTTTTGCTTTTAAATTGCTTATTAACTGTAGCAATAAAATTAAATTATATAAAATTGTGGGAGTTTTTGTTGATTACAATCAAAGACACAATTATCAGAGACGCATTTATTGATTACAGCGCTGTTATTTATAAATAATAATTTTAAAGAAATAACTTGACAGTCACCCACTACAATGAAACAGCCAATGCAATGTCACATTAAAAGCAATTTAAATGATAATAAAAATAAGAAGAAATCGCAAAAACGAAATAAAAAAAATATATGAATAAATCGAAAATAAAGATTATAAATTGAATGAAATTAGATAAGAAAAATAAAAAGTGAAAAAACCTCTGATCTTAAAATAATATCATATGCCTGTTGCCAATGTTTACAAAAGCTATCATAACACGCCCTGGGATCACAATCAGTTGCTGAGTCAATATTTCGGCTCCGATTACTTCTAGAGAAGCTGTGCCTTAATGGGCTTGTTCTTAACCAACTCATCTTTTCTTTCTTTAAATTTATATCGTTGTCTTTTTAATTGCACATTCAACTATGATTAATATTAAAACTACAAACAATTATTTTTACATTTCACTATCACAATATTCTTTTGTTTTACTTTTAACTAGACAAAACACAAAAAAACAAAAAATTTTGTATACATCAACAGTTGGCACAAAATAATATTAAATTTTTATGAATATTTAATATTATTTCAAGTATATTCATATGTTTTAATTATTTATTAAAAATGATAATGTTTAATTATATGACGTTTTAGCTTTTTTCCTTTTTAATTAAAATATATTATTTCGTGCGTTATCTAGTTTGACACATTTTTTTTTTTTATTTAATAAGTTTTAGTTTTATTACACTCAATTAATTGCACAGTAGGTAGGTGAATATAAATAATTATTATTTGAATAAACATTTAAATATTTCACATGATTATTTTTATATTAAATAATTAATTAATATCAAGTATTATTATTGTTTTCAATTTAATAAACACATATATTTGATTACTTTTTTTTTATAAAAATAAATAAAAATTTTGTTCCGTTTTGACTTTAGTCATCATCACTTAAATTTTCTTTTTTCACTTATTCGTACAAGACGAATGGGCGAAGAAATATTTTTTAAGAAATGGTACAGAATGTTATGAAGTTATATGTAATCCTAAACAAATATTTATTTCACATTTTTTATAGTTTTTTAATTTTATTTTATTTAATTGCACATGATTGTTTTAATTAATTAAAGAAATAAACAAAATGCATATTTTGTTTACTTAATTTTTTGTATTTATTAAAATGTTTTATGGAATAATTGTACTTTTATTTGATGAATAATTTTTTTGTTATTGAATTATCCATAAGAGATATAGTTTGATGGTTTTCCCTCTCTCCTATCTATAACAACAATACGGAAAGAAGAAGAAACAGTTTAGTTTTTTTTATGATAATGGCGTTCATTGTTTATTGCAAAAAAATATTAAATTAATTGTTGATTAAAATAAAAGAAATTAATTAACAAATTATAATATGTCTGAATTATTTAAATCACTAAATTTACCACCACTTACAGAAGGTAGAACACTCGGTACATTAGATTTTGCTATAAATTCAATAAATTGGAAAAAGCGTTCAAAATTCAATGGTATTAATGCAGTGATAATATGGTGGGGACAAAGTATTAAAACAGGAACTCTTGTGAAGTAATAATATTTATTATTTTGTAATAATATACAATTGAATTATTTTTAATTAAATTTATATTTTAGATTTCCGCAAACAAATACAATTCAGTATAATATAACATGTAGCAGTATTCTATTTAATTCTTATTTATCATCCTGTGACCCAATCCAAATACGTTTCTTTTCGGCAGTATCAAACTTAGATGTTGGTGCTTCTATTATAAAATTATCAAATAATACAATAAATCCCACCGATATAACAACAAATAAAATTATTTGTAATAATATAGCAATTATTTATCATAAAGAGAATATTGGTAGTATTGATATATCATTAGAAATAAAATTTCATTTTAAAAAAGAAAATAGATTAACACTATTAAAGAATAAATCGATAAATTATATTTTAAATGATGCATTAAAAAGTTTGGTTGGTGTAAGTGATAAAATAAATTATAAGAAAAGTACTTATTCGATTGAGGAGGGTTGCAAAAGAATTTTGACAAATAAGAGTAATAAAGAAAATATTCACAAAACTGAAAAACCATTTAATGAATTAAAAAAAACGGATCAAAGTTCTATAATTGAATATTTAACTGGTTGTCCTATGACAATTGAAGAAGAAATATATACTTTAAAAAAAATTCGCTCAGTTTCACCAACAGAAAGCTTATTTAATATTATAAATAAATATTCTGATGAAATTCCTTATGAGAAACTCACAATTAAAAATGATATAAATATATTAAATAAAATAGACTCAATTAAAATTACAATCGGTAATTTATTTTTGACAAATAGTGGTATAAAAAAAATACTTAAATATTATGAAGATCAGCCAATGGTTTCCTTTCTCATCGAATGCACTATAGATAAAAAGTTTAATAATGTAGAGAATAATAATTGTCTGATTCGTTTCTATTCATCGTATATTGATAATTTATGTGATGGTATTTATATTACTTAATCATATTTTAAGTAAATATAAGTAATAATAAATTGTATTTATATTTGCAGAAATTCCCTTTGATGTTGACATTGTTAAACGAATTAAATTTCCAAAATATTATAAATGTTTATCTTTATTACAAAGTTTTATAACATTTAAAATTTATTGGACTGCGGATAATAATCCGAATTTAAAATTATTCGCTTCCCACCAAATACAAATATTGGATATATTAAACAAAAATAATTTAACGTATACTAATAAATGCTTATTTGAGAGTAAGAATAAAATAAAAGTATTGTCTGAATTATTTACAGAAATTAAATTTGGTGTTAATAGTCAACATTTTGGTGATGACTTTTTAGGTTATTATTAATATACATAATTTTTTTTTTGGTTATCATTTTATTTCAATTAAAATAAATATTTATAGATTATATAAATAGTGTAAATGAAAGTTCAGAGATAAAGCCTATTGTATGTAATCGAGATAGTCAAGATACAACAAATAATTTAAGTGCTTCAACAACAACACAACCAATGGAAACAAATAATACAGATTCATTAACCATGAATAATGCAATAAATAATAGTACAGAGGATAGCAATTCTGAGGGTAGTAACAAAACGGATATCGATTTGTATCCTAGTGATTCTAAACCTGTTAGTTTTATAATAAAATATTAGCACTAAATAATTAATCTTTATATTTTTAATATGTTGCAGTTAACCGAATTATACGTTCTATTGTATATAAATAATATGCAAATAAACGATAAAAATAATAATTATTTTAATTATTTAACAAGTGTGCCATTTTGGAGTAATAATAATGAAGCAATAAAATATTATGAAAATGCAAATAATAATCATTTACAAATAATACCAATAAAATTTACAAATTTTATATTAGAAAAGTGCAAACATAATTATATGGTAGTTGATTTTTGGAAAGAGTTAAATAAGAATCCAAATGATTCCGGAAAATCTCAATTGGGTTACGTACGATTGCAATTGCATCCTTTTTATGTTGCATACAACAATAATGATATAACACAATATTTAAATCGTACTAAAGTAAATAATTTTATACAAAAAAAAAATTATTTTTATTTATATAATTAAATTATGCATCATTTTAGTTGCCGGTTATATCGCATGATGGAAATATAAATATTTTAAATAAAACGTCCAATGAAATAGTTGGTGACATCAATATAACTTTGGTGGTTGGCTTTAAACATCAGATTGACCATTTTACTTCAATTAAAAACTATATGCAATACCAACGGCAAGATACAGTTCAAGAAAATAATACAAATATAGAAACATATTCTCAATGTGAGAAAAATAATTCGCAAGCACCTTTAATGAATTTTATCGATAATTTAACAAGAACCTTACCAACAAAATGTTCTATAACATCCCCAAACAATGTTGCGCCAGCAAGTAATCAAAGTTTATCTAATTTAATGGATATTTTACAAAATTCATTTGATAGTAAATCGAGTTTAACAAAGAATTATCCTGCAGTATCACAGTTAGCAAAAGATAAACAAAAAGTATTTAAGGTACTAGTTGAAATAAATAGTGCTAAGCATTTAAAAAGAAATGAAGAACGGGCGACAGTTAATAAAAAATTAAATAAGCGCGTATCATCCACGACACAATTAAATACATTTGCGTCATTTGATGCGTTAAATTTATTATCAAATAATACCACAATTCCAGTTACATTAAAAACCCAGACGATTGTTAATTCTTGTAGTCCTACATGGAAGAAAAGTTTTGAAGTTTACTTACCATATACTATGATAACAGCAAAAAAGGTTAGTCTCAATCACTATTATTTTTTAAATATAAGAATAATAATAGTAATATTAATTTGTATTAAAAGGATAATCAACATTTCAATGTGCAATTATGGCATCATGATTCTTTAGAAGAAAATAAAAAATTATTAGTTACCGATGAACTGCTTGGATATATTTCGATTGATTTAAGTGTATTGCTAACTGGAATACCAACACTATCCGGTTGGTTCAAAATAATGAATCGTGAAAAATGTCAAGGAGAAATGATGGTAATTATTGCATTTTGCTTTGCCCTGCTTATTTTGTGTAAACTTATTTTTTTTTTTACCAAAAGGTATCCATAATGCCATTAGAAGATATTGTAAAGTACAATTCATCAAATATGTTTATGGAAAAAATACAGCCAACAACCACCCCATTGCATGTTGATGTCGGTTTGCCAACTGTTCAACTTCCAATGACACCTTCTTCGCTAAATGCAACAACATTATTAAAGGCCGATGATGAGAACCAAGAAAATCATGATGTTATTAATTTTGATGTATTAGAGGAATCGTCAAATGCATCATTATCGCGTGCATTTAAAAGAAAGTTCACAGAATTAGAAGAGATAACGCAACGATTGCGTGCACGTTTAAATAATGTGACTAGTAGTGTTATCATAGATCATGATGAAGATGATGAATTTGCTTTGAATGAAGACGTAATTGATGACGATTTTGAGAAAGATTTAAATACAGTGTGCTATGATGATGAAACTGAATTTGATAGAAACAGCAATCATACAAATAATTATGGTTGGCTGAATTTAGCTGATCCCGATGATAAAATTGCCTTAGTTAACAGTGAAGATGATGAAAAAAATAAACCAAGTTGCTCATATACATTTGATACGAATAATAAATAGTTTTATAATTTATGTTTTATACATTTTTTTTATACATATATTAATTTTAAGTATAATTTGCAATTATTATTGTGTAATAGTTTCTATGTCATTTATGATATTTCAGATATTGTTCCTTTATGATAATGATAAAAAAGTATTGAACACTCTGTAAAATGTATTAAAATATTTTCATTTATAAATGTTTTAGAAAAATCCAATTTAATGATTTATAATTATAATAAATAAAGGAAAAGTTTTTAATCTGATTTATATATTTATTTTTTTGAATTTATTAAAATAACTCGTAATTCTTTAGAAATAATTTTTTTTCTTCTTAATATGGCCAAGTAGCATGATTTAAAAATTATAATTTTCAATGCAAAATTCAATTTTTGAAATTTTATTATAACTTTAATCTAAATTAATAATTAATATGAAAATGAGCAGATACAAATAAAATACACAAATAATGTCGTAGTATGATTTATTAATCCATTGATTTTGATATAATAGAAAAGTAAATGCTTGCGTGACAAATAAAATGATAAAAGAATAATGGCTAAAAAATGTATTCACTTCTTATTAGATAATATAATTTATAATAAATCATTTTAACTTTCATTTATTTTATTTTTTTATTAAAGCAGGGAAAGATTTTTATTTATTATTAATAAGTAATAAATAATAATTTAATAAATAAGTTCTGTTCAATCAGGATGTGTTTAATCATTATCGATACATAAATTATCTAATTAAATTATTTAATACATAATATAATGCCAATGTTTATTTTTATAAACATAAAGAATTCTTTCGTTATGCAAGTCATGTATCATTAATTATAAAGTGAAGAATTATTTCTATTTTAAAATTATTTACTAAAATCTAATATTATTAAAATCGATAAGGTTGCTATTAGTTAATTATTAAATACTAATCTATTTTTTTATTTTTTAATAAAAATTAATTCTCGTTTTAAATATTAAAACTATTAATTAATGAAAAGAAAAGTTTTTTTTTTTTATAAATTATATTGAAATAACTTTTATTATTTAAATTTTGATTATTTTAATTCATTAATATTCCCACATTACTTCATATATGATACTTTGCCAAATAATTTTCATTATTAATCTTATGTGTTAATTCAGTTACTGATAATAACCGTATTGCAGCAGTTGTTTTACCATGATCATGATAGAATCCACAATGACGAACACTCTGCAAATAAAATGAATGAAAATGATTTTAATAACTTGTTGATTTATAAAGAAAAAAAATTGATAATTACTTCATATTCATTAAGTTGGCTTAATTGCTTTATTTTTTTACTTATATTTTTCACATTATTTTCAATACGAAATTTTGAATTTTTCATACAAAGACGACAAATATCCAAGTTTTTATGGAAATGCCGCCAATAATCACCAATTGGCGTTGTATTGCATATATGGCATTTTGTTAAATTATTTGGAGAACATAAAACGATTACACTTGGCAGTATTTGAATTTTATCACCAAAACTATACTTTTCATATGTTCTTTTTTTAAATTCTTTATATGTGCCTGGTCTATTGATAGCATTAAATATGTTAAATATAAAATCAAATATATTAAAGAGATAGTAACAAACCCAGGTGTAATTGATTTAATATCTGTATAGTCTGTCATTGATCTTCCAAACGGTTTATAACATTGCTTTATTTCCTTTTTAATAATAACTTCCTTTCTAGCCTTTTCATAATGCTTATATTTAAAACGAGGTAACCTTAATGCCAAAGAACCAAATCCTTTAACATTTACTTTCTATAAATATAAACTATAATTAATTACATATCTTCTATATTTAATTTAAACTGATTAATTACCTTATTTAATAATTTAGTTGTTGCACTCTGATTACGTAAATCATAATAAGCGGGACTAACTTTTTTACTATTAATACGTCCAGTTATTCTACCAACAAACGAATGAAATAATTTACCTTTAAGCGGTAAAACCTCTCTTTCTATACTCGAACCAAAACATATCCTTGCGGGTTGTATTTTTTTTACAACGTAATTAAAACCTTTAAACAAAATAATAATGATAAATGCATGTTTGATAAAACAATAAAGTAATTTTTGCAAATGCAATTATAACTATGAAACCAATTAAAAACTTTAAAACTTGGTAAAACTAACCGATTTGATTACAACGTTGAATTATCAATTGAAATTCATCACGCTTAGCACGTGCCAATTTGCGTTCCACAATTCGCAATTCATATTGTTCACGATCAAACATTATTTAATAAACTGATTGGTTAACAATCATTTGCGAATAACATTTTAATTTCTATATTGTAGAAACATAATGGGGAACTTCCTTGTTAAACTACATTGTGGCTTGACGTAAAATATATATTGAAAATGGTTTTGAATAGCAAGGAAAATTTGTTATTTTATCATAAGGTAGAACACAACTTTAACTGTCGATATGTCCTGTATCAAATATTCAACGCATTGGCCTTAAATTTATTGATTTTATTTAAATAGATAAGGAAGTGAAATATGATTATGTGATTATATGATTTTTTTTTATTTGATTCTATTTATTAACTTTAATGGGAATTTAATTCAATAATATAATAATGTTTGCGTGACAAATAAAGCAAATGATAAATAAGAAATGGTTATGAATTTATATATAACAATTTCATAATTTTTATTTAAAAAACAATAAGTAAAATAACGAAATGGCATTTTTAAAAAAATATATTTTTTACCTTCCATAATATTAAATTATTTTTTTTATTTATATTTTCATCTATATGTTTTATTATTGAAAATGTACTTTTATTATATATAAGTTAATTAAATATATTTATATTTCATTAAAAAAAAAAAAGATAATAAATAATATTAAAAATAAAAATATAATGACTTCTCTTACTGATTGTCATAGAAAATATATTATATTAAACGTTTGTTTTAAATATTATTCAAAAACAATTATTTACCCGCCAATATAAGTTTTTGTTTTGATAGAATTATAAATACAAAAAAATATTATTACATCGAATTAACAACATAAAAAATACTCTTGTTTAATTAAAATATGTTATACAACAATTTTAATTACAATTACAATTGTATAACCATTTATTTCAGTTAAATATATTAAATAATTAATTACTTAAATGCAATATTGTTGTAAATAATAAATAAATAACAATAAGTATTTTTAAGTGCATCAGGCAGTACTTTTATAAATGCTGGGTACTTTAAAATACAACAACAATTTATTTATAAAATATCGTATTCAGAGAGTATTGAGTACAATGCGTTATAATAAAACTTGCGCAGTATTGAACTTAAATAAAAAATATTTTTCATATTATTTTATTTGCTCTATGTGTTGTATATTTCTTTTGAACAGACAACGGTACGATGTGTGATTATTGTCGCTACAATAAATTTCCTGCCCATCAAATAATTGCACATGGCGGATGCCATAGTTCTATAATATATAAGCTCCATACAAAATTTATAAAATGTACAGGTAAATAATCAAAATATTGTACCTAATTGATAAAATATTGTTTAGGAATATTTTGTTAATATTAATTACATACAAATTGGTGAAATATACATTTATTTTATATAGAAAATGATTTTTTTAAAATTAAGATGTCAGTCATTTTTTTTCTAAGTGTAGAATTATTATTGTTCGGCTATTTATTTTTAAAATTTTTATTGAAATCGTATTTTTGGAAAATAAAAATATGTTAAATTTAATAAATAGATGTTATTTAAAAAACAGAAATATATGTATTTTTCGGATGAAATAATTAAAAGTATTAATGATTAATGAAAACTTAACATACACATACAAGAGAATAAAAAATGCTATTTTACCAAGAATTGTATCAAAATATAAATAAATTAGGCGTCATTTAAATAATTATAAAAAAGATTAAATAATATTTAATGATTGATTTTTCTTTTAGAACTATTTGAAAAGCTTTGCCATATTTGCCATAGTAAGGAAGTTATAAAGATCTGACTTATTTTATTGATAAATTGAATAATTAGGTAATAAAAAAATAACACAAAATGACAACAAGTAGTGAAGATGTTTTGCTACAAATGGGAGAAGTTCGTTTCAAGAAAGGAGACGGAACTCTGTATGTTATGAACGAAAGAGTAGCCTGGATGGCTGAACATAGGGACACAGTTGCTGTTTCTCATCGTTATCAGGATATTAAAAGTATTAATCATTACAACATTTATATTGAAAATAGTTTATAACATTTTTTATCTTTTTAAGTGCAAAAAATATCGCCTGAAGGTAAACCAAAAATACAGTTGCAAGTAGTTTTACACGATGGAAACAGTTCAACATTTCATTTTGTAAACCGCAATGGTATGGCCAGCCAAGTAAGCGATCGTGATAAAGTTAAAGAGTTGCTCCAACAGTTGCTTCCAAATTTTAAACGAAAAGTTGATAAAGAATTGGAAGAGAAAAATAAGTAAGTTAAATAAATTATTTTTATATAAAATTATATTTTATATTTATTATTTTTTTTTACATTAGAATATTAACAGAAAATCCAGCACTTTTACAGTTATATAAAGATTTAGTTATTACACAAGTATTATCAAGTGAGGAATTTTGGTCACAGCATGCAAAAAAGTACACACAAAAATTATCACAAAAACAAGACATTGGCGTTTCTGGTGCATTTTTAGCAGATATTAAACCACAAACAGACGGTTGTAATGGTCTAAAGTATAATTTAACTGCCGATATTATAGAATGTATATTTAAAACATATCCGGCAGTTAAAAAGAAACATATTGACAATGTACCAGCAAAATTAAGTGAGTCAGAATTTTGGACAAAATTTTTTCAATCACACTACTTTCATAGAGATCGTATTATGGCTGGCACCAAAGATATATTTACTGAATGTGGCAAAATAGACGACCTAGCTTTAAAATTGGCTGTACAAGAAAATTCTGGTGATCCGTTATTGGATATTCGTGGTTTTGTAGATAATTCATTAGAGGAAGGTTTTGGAGGTTTTTCAAGTGATAAAGGAAATGTAAATAGTGGTAACATTGTCCACCAGAGTATGATTAAACGTTTCAATCAACATTCATTTATGGTAATATTCAAAAATTTCAATCACAATATCAAGCATAAATTATATTAATTTTCATATGTATATTTCCTGTAGGTATTAAAAACGTGTACCGATGTTACATCATTAAATAGTTGTAATAATAATATAGTAAATAATAATGATATAAATTCTGGAAGTACAACCACTGCAAATGGCCATATGCACGATGGCAAAGCAAATAATAATATACTAACAAATAATAATGATGATTCAAGATTATTTCAACCTAAAAATAAGAAGGCAAGAATATTAGAAAAAATAACTTTTGAGGATTTAGCAACAAATGATAATGTTGTAAAAGATACCGTTCAATTAAATTTAACAAAAGTAAGTTGTATGAATGACTACATGTTTAAAATGTTTATATCTTATTAAATATCTTAATTAGGTTGAACGGTATTTACATGGTCCAATGCCAACAAATAATACAGAAGTTGTTTATGAAGATAATGTAGAATTAGATACAGTCCAGTCACATATATTAAATGACATAGAATCATGGAATACCCGAACGCCTCATAAAATATTAGTTAGTGCTACGTCAGCCGTAAACGCTTTAGGTGAACTAAGTCCCGGTGGTGCATTAATGCGTGGTTTTCAGGAACAATCACTTGCCCGTATGTATTAATTTTCCTGTTTTTTCAATCACAATATTGTTTTTAAATTATTTATTCCAAATATAGAATTAGTGCCTCCAGACTTCGAAAAGGAACTTAGAAATCTGTATTTATCATTATGTGAATTATTAGGACATTTTTGGCGTTCATTTCCACCGACAACACCTGACCTAGAAGCAAAAGTAGTGCGAATGCACGAAGCATTGCAAAGGTATCAAATGGCTAAATTAAAACCATTTGAAGTGAGTTGGAACTTGTTGATTTATCAATTAAAATAATATACAAATTTATTGTTTTTATTTAAGGATCGTGCAATGCGTGAATTATCACCTTTAGGGTCTTCACTAACATCACATTTAAATCAATTGTTGCAATCAGCCGCACGTAAGTTTGCAACATGGCAAGATCGCAAAATACGACAACATAGGTAGCCTTAAATTTGAAGTTTTTGTAATAATAGTTAAAAATAATAATATACAAATTAATTATATATGAAACAGAAAGAAAAATTTCAATACTTATCAGTAAGCACATATTCATATAAAAGTAACTAAAAGCAAATTGGTTGTTTTTGGTGAAGACAAAATGTTTAAAAATGAAAAAGATAGAAAAAGTTACCTATTGTATATTTTGGATAATTCAAGTTGATAAATTTTAAAAAGAAATGATTTATTATTTTTTTCAATTAAATGTATGTTAAAAACATAATTACCGCATTTTTTATTCTAAGATAATGACATCTATCGTTGTATGAAAAAATGATTGGTGGTGCCATGCTGCTTTTTTTAGAGGTTTACCGAATTTCGATTCAATTAATTTTTCTGTTATAAAACATTTATTCAAAAATAATTTTGAATTTAGGCCGTGAGTGAAAAGAAAAAGGTTAATATAAAAAAATATATAAGAGAATTTGCTTTTATATATATAAATAATTTAAACGTCAAAATTGTAAATTATTTTAAATACACAGTAAATTAACAGCTGTAAATAAGCCGCCATAAACACACAGTTGACATTTTGTATATATTCACCACAATGTGGTGAACATTAAAGTATTTCCAATTCAATCCCAACTATAAGATTAATTTATAAAGAGAATAAACACTAGAGTAACTAGATTCAACACAATATATATTGAATACGATTTAAATTACATTCAACCATATTTTGTCAGTTTAAATTTTATTACAAAAGAAAATAATTTAAAAAATGAAAATAAAGTTAATGCAGCACATACACGCTTAAAATGTATAGAAATTCCAGTTCAGTTTATATTCAGTCAGTTCACAATTTGGTTAAACATATAAAGAGAATATTATTATAAAAAAGCATATATTGTTTTTTATCCGCCATCGATTTTTTTTTGTTTCTTTTCATTTTCGCTTGATTATAATTCCCTTTTTCTACAAAACATATTTAATAATAACATACAAAAATGCAGTGTTGGTATGTTCATTGGTTTTGTTATTTTTAATCATAAAAATAAACTGAAATAAATTAAATAAATTGTGTGTTATTCTTTATACATAAAATGGATAAAATATATTATTCAAGTTTTGTTGCTTAAAATAATAATTATGTATAAAGTGATAATAACTAGTAAAGAGTTATTGAAGTGATTGACATTTTTGTTGTGATTGTGCTTTGTGTGATAAAAAGGCATCTAGATAAATTGGGAATAATAGAAAACGAAAATTAGGGACCGTAGTGCTAGAAAAAATAACAAAGATTAAGGTTATGGAGAAGTTTAGTTAAAAAAATATCATTCTGTTAAAAATATGTGTAGTTAGTGCCTTTTTGTTTGTTGTTATTTTATTTCCCAGAAAAAAATAATTTAAATACTTAATAAATTGTTATTGTATTAATAAATAATTATTTTTTTAAATGTTTAATTCTAAATAAAATAGAAGAAAATCGTAAAAATAAAAAATATTTAAAAAGAAAAATAAATAAATAAGATAAACAAAAATGTCAAGTTGGGCTCAAAGAATGCATCGTCGTGCAGCAACATTGGGTAGTGTTGTAACATCATGTGGACATCCTGGTCCAGGACCGTATCCACATCGTTTAGAAAAAGTCAAATTTGGTATAACATTAGATGAAGTATGTAAAAATGATATACCAGGGCCACTCCTTGTTTTAATATTAAAATTAAATAAGGAGGCACCACTACGAAAAGATATTTTTCGTGCACCTGGACATCAGGGTGCTATGAAAAAACTTATTCATTTTTTACAATCTGGACGTTTAGTTAATGTTGACAATTATTCTGTTTATACAATAGCAAGTGTATTGAAAAAATTTTTAAGAAAATTACCGGGTGGCATATTTGGACGAAATGGTGAAACAGAATTATTTACAATAATTAATATTGATGATGAAAAATTAAAACAGGATAAAATTCATAGGTAAATATATAAAAATTAATCAATAATTAAATTAAAACAAAAAAAAAAAAAAGAGAAAGAAAAAACAAACAAAAACATTTATTGTATAAATAAATAATTCAATTTATATAATTTATTTCATCATTCAACATAATTTAAGATCAAAAAAAGTCTTGTCAGAGTATTTTTCTTTTGGAATTCTTAGAATTTATAATGTAATTCTGCGCATCTCCTTTCAGTGCTAGTGCGTGTGATTGACAAAATTTGTTTTTATTTTCTAGTTTTAATAAATTAATTTTTAATAAATAAATTTAAAAAAAAAATAATATTAATAAGTTAATAGTTAATATAAATGAAGTAAATCACAAAGATATATTTTTGTTTTTCATTTATATAAAAATTTATTAAGTACTAGGCAATTACTTATAAATTTGCGAAATATTTTTTATTGCAGCTATAGATACTTGTGGTGTTGTTTAGTTTATGACTAGAGTAAGATTAAATCAATAAAATTTATAATGATTATAATGTAAATTGTTTACACGGTAGTATAAAGCAAATAGCGAGTAAAAAAATCTTGTTATATTTTAAGTAACAAAAACTCGAAAATAATTAAATTAAATGATTTTTCTAAAGAAAATTATAAAAACAAAAAAAAAATGTAGAAGAGAATTACAGTGAAATCACTATTATCTGGTAAACATTTCTCTTTCGTTAAATGAAATCAAATATTTTGTGGATTAATAAATTTCATTTAATAATATTATAACGACGTGGTGATTAATGTGATTAAATTTCTTTATGATTTTACATATAAATGATGATTTTTACTTTAACTGAATCTGACTGATTAAAGTGAAATTAATTTATTGTTTTATATAGAAATGAATGGATTAAAGCTGAATGAACCGTTGAAACACCTTGTAAATTAAAAATTAAAAAAAAAAAAAAATACAACAAAACAAAACACATGTTTTATTTTATTTAATTTTAATTAATTTAATTTTTTTATTTTCGCTCTCTTATAAAAACATTTTTTATATTGTTATATTATTAATAAATCTCAAGTGTTGATCTTTATTCAATTTTTTGTTTGTTCACTTTTTATTCTTTATTTGTGTTTCATTATTATTTTGTTGTTTTTCCACTATGATACTGTTAATTAAATTAATTTTCTGTTAATTGATTTTAATAATATGTTTTAATTATAATTATTATTACATATATATATATATATTTTTATGTTATTATTTATATATATTACATATATATATATATTATTTTTATGTTAAGCCATTATATGTGTTGTATAAAATATCAATACGTTGCTTTGCCGCCTCTATTTATTCTGTCTTCTATTTCATTTTCTATTTCAAGTGTTGTTAATTTTTTTTTTTTTGTATATATATATATTATATTTTAATGTATTTACTTTACATAACATATGTACTTGTTAAATATGTTGTTAAACTGATTAAAATACAAAAAAAAAAAAAAAAAAAAAAATTAGAAACATGTTAATTTATTATTATATATGATAAAAGAAAAATTATAAATATATAAAGCGAAAAATATATACAAAATAATAATAATAATAAAATTATTAAATAAGAAAAATTAAAAAATTTAAAGTGAATTAAACAGTTATTAATGTTATAATAAGTACATATATAATGGCCTTGTTTTTATGTATTTAACTATTTTCTATTATAATTATTATTATAAAATAAAAGTAGTAATATGTAATGTAAGTAAAAGCCAATAAAATATATATTTATGCTTTATATAGTAAAGTAACTTTACTTGACTTTAATTAATTAACATAAACTTTAAAAATTAACGCATAATTTTTATCTTATTCTTATAATTAACAGAGTGTGTGCCTTTTTATTTATTTATTATTATTAAAATTATTGTAATTGTGAAGAAATAAATATTATTTTTATTTAGAATTGTTGATTAATATGAAAAATGCGCGTAAATGCTGCTGTTGTTTTGTAATTAAATTATTTGATGGTGTTACATTTTTTTTGTTTTTTGTTTTTAATATTTTATCGGTGTTATCTTGAGGAAATGAGAAACAATTTTATTAATATTTTAATTTCTTTTTGTTTGTTTACGTTTGTTTTTCTAAACAATTTTTTTTTCTTATTTATTTAATTAATTTTAGGAGTAGGGAAAAAAAAATGAATGATAAGATATGCTTTATTTGAATTTAAGTTGTCGCGTCCAATAATAATATAGTTTTTTGTTTTACTTTTTTTAATTCAATTGTGTATGATTAATATTAATGAATGAATTTTATTTATTTGGTTAGTATTATTAATTTTATTGACAATTCTTTTTATATATAATAATCAATCACGTTATCAGTTTTATTATTATTATTATAATTTTTTTTTTTTTTTTTTGGTAAATTTATAGAATAATAATATTTTTTTCTGCACTTGTACTTATCTATCACCCTGTTTTAATTTATTCATTATTTATTTATTTAAGATAAAAAAAAAATTTGTGTGTCTGTCCACAAAGTTCATATATTCTACGTATTTATAAAAAAAAAAAAATTATTTGAATGATTCATAATTATTGTATTTTTATCTTCATTCTTTATAATTAATTAAGATAAATGTTAATTAAATTTTTATTTGTGTGAATTTTTTGTTTTTGTTTGTTTGTTTCTTCGTTTTTGCTTATTTATTTTTTATTATTAGAATTTAAAAATCCCTTTTGAGAAATATTTTATTAATAATTAATTTTAATAAATAAAATATTTTCTCTTCTGTCTACTTAAATGTGGTTGCAATATATTTCAATAAAATAATAATTAAAATAAATTTATTGATAAATTATATGATTATGATTCATTAGAAACATTTAAAACAAAAATTAAAGACAACAAACAAAATAAAACAGAAAAAAAAAAAAATACAATTTTTGATAGGTTTTCTATATGGAACATCACTTATTAGACTTTTATACATTTTCTATTATCTATATTAGTTTTTATTTTACGTATTTATTATCTATTACATGTGTTTCTTTGATAAATTTTCTCTTTGAACACGAATAGTATTTATGGATAAAAATGATAGCAAAAGTGATTGGCGTTATTCTACAACAATTATATGTTGTTAGTGAAACTTTTAAGCTTTTTCTCCACATGTACTATGTAGGATGTTTAATACATTTATTATTATTTATAAATGTATGTAGGCATTTGTTGTAGGGTTGACGTCTTTACTGAAAATATCAAATGTCGTAGGTTTATAAGGAGTTTTTCTAAAACTTATGGTATTGTTCTTTAATCAATTTGGGTAGATGTATTGTAAACAAATATGAAGATGACTCAAATTTATTTCACATTAATTCATAGATTACGATTTTAGGAAACATAAATGAAACATAAAACTTAATGATAGAATTTTTTTTTTGTTACACAAATTGTGTATTTAGTTGATAGAAAAAAAAAACAAATATAATAAAAATTCATTCATTGTCGTTATAATCGATAATATGTTTAAACGAAAAAACAAAAAAGAAGAAATATAAACATTTTCTACTTGTTAATCATTAGTCAGTTACAACTGGTTTGTCACCTCTGACCTTTAACCAATTACTTGCAACATTATGAATTATTTTTATTATTATTTCTCTTTATTTTTCAATAATTCTTTCCTTTTAATAAAAATATAATATACATACAAATCATAAATGACAATAGGCTTTGTTATGCTTTCATTCAATTTTATTTTATTATTTTTTATTTTTTTTTTTGTATAAATTATTTTTATATTTAAGTAGAAAATGTTTTAATTCATGTTTTGTACGTTTTGTAATATGTCTTGACATTCTGCATTCATTTTGAATTTTTTTATTTTTTGTTTATTGTAATTAATTATCCAATTTGGCTGAATGGAAGAATATTAATTAAAAACAATAATAATAATTATAATTATAATTTATTTAATTATAATAACACATTATTACCGTCAGTCTTCTTTTTTTTTTATTATTAATAATATTTTTATTACTAATTTTAATGACGACTTAATTCCATTTAGTATGATAAAAATTTGGTGGAATTACTTGCGAATTAATTTGGTTAATTATATTTTCTTTTTTAATTAAATTTCATTTTATGAATATGGTATAACGTTAATTATGGTTATATTATTTGTTTTCGGTTTTTTAATATCAAATTTTCGGCATACATAATAAACAATAACAAAAATAATAATAATAATAATTATTATTTTTAATAAGTTTAGCACATACATTTTATCACGTAATTTAATTTTTCTTTCTTTTTTTTTTTTTTTTTTTTTTAATGGAAAAACATGGTATGCTTTTAGGTAATACAAATAGTTGATAAATTAATTACTTTGAAAATTATATTGATTAAAATTTTAATGTTTAATCAATGACTGGCTGTTTTTCCATTCATTTATCTTTTCATTAAAATTTATAGGATCATAAAATTTAATTATAATACAAATCTGGTGAAATCTGTTGACATTTTATTTTGTTTTGCTTTATAGCATAGAATTGTATTAAACAGCAAAACTAATTATAGATTTATTAATTTTTCTTCTCTTATTTTTTTTTGTCTTAACTTTTATTATGGCTAATAAATTGAATTAACTAAAATGAAAATTTAAATGAATTTATTGAATGAATTGTATAAATCGATATTTATTTATTGAGAATTTAGTTATTTGATTGGAGAGACTGATTTCCGTTTTTGAATGTCTATTATCAACAAGTTTTTTTTATTAGTACCTTAAATATAGAATGAATGAGTAGATAGATAGTTGTGAGGTATGTGATCAATATTAGGTCCCTCACCTAATCAGTCACTAATTAATGTTTACAACATGCTTAGAAATATTGTTAAATTCTTGTTTTTCCTACAAATATTTTTATTATATAAAAAAAATGCGTAATGTGAAATTAATATTAGTTTAAATTTTAGAATATTAATATTAAACAATTTAGTTTTAGTGAAAATACTTTTGTTGTTGTTGTTGTGTGCTTTTAGATAAATTGGATTACGTCAAGGAAATTTAATTTTACTTTTTTTTTCTTTTTTTTTTATTTCTAAATAAAAATTCTTCTGTTTTATATTTATTTATTTTATATGTATATTTTAATTACCTGTGTTGTCTTGTTAGGAAAATTTTTGCGTGTATATAGTTTTTTTTTTTTTTATTATTTTTGTTAGTAAATTTTAAAATTTTGATTTAAATTTTTTTCTCAATTTTATTATTTTGATAAAAATTTTCCTGCTCTGGTATTTTGTTGTTGTTGTTTTTTTTTTCGTGGAATTTATTATAAATAATTAAATTTCTTTTGTAGACTTATATTGTCACTGCCTGTATATACTCAACGTTTATTGGTGCTATTGTTTGGAACATTTCGTGTTATTGCTAGTAATGCGGATAGCGCTGGCACTGGTATGACAAGTGAAGCATTAGGTGTATCTGTGGCACCGAGTTTTTTTCAATCATGTGTAAGCGATGGTAAAACTGCGAGAATGGAAGATGTTGATCGGTTTAAGGTGAGTTTTTTTTTTTATTTATTTATCTATTTTTTTTTTGTTTTAATTACTTTTACTTTTATATTATATACATAAGATTATTTTTAAAATAAAAAACTATTTTTGGTAAATTTGTTTTATAAGTACATGTGGTTCTTGTTTTATTATTTCATTATATTTTTCCTTCAAATGTATTTTAAGTTTAATTTAACATTTTTTATTTTTTCTTTATTTTTGTTAACTTTAAATTATATTTTTAATCATTAAACATGACATATTTTAGTTTTAGTTATATAGTTAAAATTAGTTTAGCAAAATAAATTAATGACGAGAAAACTAACTGGAGAAAGAGAAATTTAATGCCATAGAAAAAAAAAAGTAATTAAATTTTAATCCTAGTGTTTTAATGAAATTAGTTTTAACATTTTACTGTACAGAACGATGATTCTCAATAATATTATTGTAAAATACATACAATTTTTTTTTTTTTACTTTTATGCAATTAATTTTTTTAATGTCTATTTACGTGGTTTTAATGCTTCAAAATTCCACGTTTAAATATGCAAGAATAGGAAAAATTCAATTGTAAATAGTATTTTTCTTTTATTATTTATCTGATTACCAAAGTCAGGTATATTCAACCGGCATTGTTTACGGGGCCGCAAATTTCAAAATAGACATGTAATAATATTTATAAAATGGAAAGTTAATTATTTCCTTATAGTTGTTATGTTGGTAAGCTCATTTGTAAATGCTTCCGACAACCCCATCTAATTTTTATTATGTTTAATGATTGAATAGAATCTTTATTTTACGGGCTGGAATATAATTGTCACTTCCAGAAGATCTGTCAATTCTAATCATAATTCAAATTAAACAATATTTCTAATACTTTATTTGATTTGATTGCATTCATTGAAATTTTATTGTAAAATTTTAATTATGAAAACAATTAAGAAAAAATACTTATTTTTTGTTAAATTAATGCTATATTCCAAAGTTAAGTAATATTTCATTATAAAACTTAATTATGTGTATTAATTATTAAATCAACAATTGTGTTGAAATAAGCATTTTTATATTTATTTTCCATTAACCCATAATATTTAAGTACATATAAGAAGTTTGGGATTTGCTGATTTGATTTAGTAAAATTTTCATACAACTTGTTTAAATATCTGTATATCTGTTTTACTAAATCTGTACATAAATGTATTATTTTGCAATATGTGTATATATGTAATATAAAAAGGGAAAAATAACCATTTAAATTAACGAATGGCTAAGTGGAGTAAGTAATATGTGAGAAAAACATTAAAATAGATTAGGTGAAATTACTTGAATTAGCTGCTGTTACTGCTGTTGCTGCTGTTTGCTTTCATTACATTTTTTAGTTTTCTTATATTATTTTGTAACTACATATTTAGGTTTTTCATTAAAACAAAAAGAAAAAAAAAGAAAAATAATAATTATAATACAATTTACAGTACATTTTTTCATTAATTCAATTATTTTTTTCGTTGTATAATTAAATGTATGGCATTAGTAAATATATATAAAATTCTAATGCTTTAAGAGTAAACATAATATCATTTTTTTTTTAAAATAATAATTAGAATGTTACGAAACATATAAGACCCTTTAGTTTTTTATAAAATTACCCCAAGCTGTGAGTTTTGTTTTTTTGTCCTTTTTTTATAATAAAAAAAAAAATTGATTATAAATGAAGGAATGAAAAATCTACATATATGCACACTGCATTCATTTAATTTTATTCAAAAAAAAAAAAAATTCTTGATTTAATTTAATTATCATTTTACAGTAATTAATTGCTAATTTAAATATTATTTAAAATTCATTGTTAAATATATCTTGCTTAATATTATAAAAATAAGCCTCTACTGTAATAAACATAAATTTTTTTCTTTCTTTTTTTTTATAATTAAAGCAATTTCCTTCTATAAAATATAATGTGAGAGAGTATTTTATTTATTTTCTAATTCTACATAATAAACTTTTACTCCTTTCTTTATTTCTACAGTTTTTACTTAACTGTTGGCCACTTTGAAAATGTGTAATCATTAAGCAATAATCTTATTTTATTTTTTATTTGTGTTTTTACAATTTCACTCATTTTTTCACCTTTTTATATATATTTATTTTTTTAAACCAGATACTAAATTTCTCTTCTTCTGTACATTTAGCTGTAATTGTGCATTTACTATTTTTTTTTTTTTGTACTGAACACTCTTACTTTGTTCAATAACTATATATTTTACATTAAAAAAAAAATTTTTTTTTATTTTTATTATTTGTTAAGTTGTACAGATTTGTAGATTTATTAACATGAATTAAATGTATTGGTGTTAAGAATTATTTTATTTTAAACAATATTTTTTAGGTATAACGTTTTTTTTAAAACTCGTTTCAACGTTTCTGTTTTCGCTTAATTATTAAAAGTGTTTTTACATTTGTACTTTTACTCTGTACATTATGCTCAGTGGCGTATAGTGATTTTTTTTTAACGCCACACGCGCTTACCATAGAACTAGTTAATTAGCGAACATGATACTTGGCGGAATTTGGATGTAGACATTTATTGCAGTTATAATATGGAATATATATATTTCTTTGAACTTTCTAAATGAAATGGGGTTAAAATTAGGTGATTTTTAATTACCCATTGTTTTAACGGAATCAAAAACCTTCACGAAATGCTCAACTATATTTTTCGATGATTGATTTGTTCGTCTATCATTATCCATAAAAAATCATAAAACATATTTTACATAAAAGTACTCTAAACTTGAAATAAAATCAGCTAAAAAAATAATTATTTTATTTTTTTTTCACATTATTATGGATGGATGGTACGCCACTAAATGTTTATATACATTTTATAGATTTTTGCTATTTTTATGCTTTGTTGGATTGTATTCTATCTATATGATACTACTTTGTTTCGTATCATTAAAAAAACATTTTTTTTTATATTTTTTTTTTTCAAATTGTATTTTCCTTTTGGTATTTAATTTTTTTTTTTTTTCGTATTTTAAAATAAAACTTTTCCATTAAATAATGTTTTTATTTTTCTTTTCTATTTTTGTTTGTTATAAATACTTAATTAATAGTAAAAAATTATTAATTAGATTTTGGTTAGCTGTTGGCATTTTATGTATATCTACATTTTAAAATTTTATTTGAATTATTTATGGTTACAAAATTAGAAAATAAAATAATTATAAATAAATAACAATTAGAAGAATGTTTATTAATTATTTTACATAAAAAATTTTTTTTTGAAAATTGTGTAAAAGCATATATAAGTCAATTTTATTTGAGTCATCATTTAACTATGGTTTCGTTATGTTATATTTTGAACATCCTTTCACTAACATTCAAATGTTACTCATTGCTGATTATTTTTCAAAACATATTAATTTTGTAGAAAATATTATTTTGAATGGCTAATAAATATAATGAATGGTTAATAATTACAATAATTTCCAAAATGAAAAAAAAAAGATAGAAGAATTGTTATTAAATGAATCCAGTAAGTTTTTAACACGAAAATATTGGCGCGAATACTAAAATATGGGAACCTTTTTTCTAGTGTTACTAACGCTGGCACACGGTATTTACTTTATTTCTGTAAATAAATTTCTAAATAAAAAATATGTTTAATTTAAATTATAGTCGAAATTCGATATGATCAAATAAATATATATATGCGACTAGACTTAGCTTAAGTTTTGGCACTGTGAATGTAAATATTAATTGCATATAATTCAAGTTTAAAAGAAAATTTATTAATAAAATAAAACAAAAGAAAAAAAAAAAATTTCCTCTATATCCAAAACAAATTCATTCATCACAAACTGTTTCCGCAACGAATTATTTTATTCATAAATTTATATTTTCATTAAAATTTTTATTAAAACGATTTCTGTTGTATATAGTTGTTTTTTTTTTTATTTAGCCATTATTGTTTTAATTATTTTACCAAATCATTCAGTTATGCCTTTCAAAACATTAAATTTTTGCTATTTATATGTTTTATTGTGTTTTACTTTTTTTTTTTAATTTTAATTTTATTTTCTTTAATTAAGGTTTTTTTTTTTTTTATTTTTGTGCAAAGTTTAATCATAACAAAAATGTTTTATTTTTTATTTTAATTTTATTTATATCTATATAAGGCTAAGAGTTTTTTTTTTATTATAACATAAATATAAATTTATAGTACATTAATTCTGTAAATAAAGGCAAGCATAGTTTTATTTTGTTTTTTTCTATTTTTATTTTTTTTTTATTATTATTATATGTAACACATAACACGTTTAATGAAATTTATATAAAATAACTAATCATTATTAATTAGATTAAATCAAAATATATAAAAATAGTAAAATTAAAGAGGATAAATTGTGTTTAATAATAAACACAATTACACACATTGTGTAATTAATTTCGAGAGCAAAAACAAAATGAAAAAAGAAGAAATTAATTATTTTATTTTTTGGTTTTTATTTTATTTTTTGAGCTTTAATATATATATATATAGGAAATTCAAGAAACACAAGGTGTAAGCAGCAGCAGCAACCATCCATATATACCATGTTGAAATTAACTGATTAATTTTTTTTTTTTTTTGTTTTTGTTCTATTGTGTGTGATTTTTTTTGCCTCTAAATATATATTTTTAATGACACGCACTTATTCAGAATTGTTTGCTATTTAGTATAATATATATATATATATATATATATATATATATATATATATATATATATATATTGTTCAATATCAACAATTTTCATTATTTATTACATATAAATTAATTTTTTTTCTTTTTTTTTTTATTTTGTTTTGTTTTCATCACATTTTCTGCTCGTTTTATTTATTACATTACATATATTAGATCATCAGCATTTTATTTAGTTTCTATGGCTCTAGAAATATTTATATATTTATTATTTAGTTATAATAGTATAATATTTTATCGTTAAATTAAAACAATAAATGGGTTTAAATGAAGAATTTCTATAAAATGTGTACTAATCAACCGAGACGATATTTTTTATTTAATTTTTTTCTTTTTCGTTATTAGTAGCTATATTCTGATCTCATAAATATTTTTTTTTAATTTTTTTATTTTTTATAATGTACATTATTACTTAATTAACAATTATTAATTTTATTTTAAGTAGTTTCTATTAAAGAAACTTTTAAATATTAATTTTTATTTTTAAATTGAATAATGTATTTATATTAATTCTTTTAAAAGTTTAATTTGTTTTAAAATATGTAATGAGAGCCAGCTACTAGTTTGTTAAACTGTTCATTTATTTTTAACATGCTTTTGAATATGTTGTGTCATATTCACTATGCACTTATATCGAGTATTTTAATTAATTTATTTTCACAATAAATTTTTTACCATAATAATTTGTAACTGATCCGTATATTATGTATTTTAATCAATAATAATAGAAGTTAATTTACTAATTAGCATATAGTTATAAATATTATAATTAATTAGTTGAAAACACGATTTATGTCAAGGCACCAACAAATAAAATTCGGTTATAATAGTATAAACTAGTTTTTTATGTACATTAAAACTAGATCAAGTGACGTGATTTCCTTTACATATTATTAAATTTGACCAATTATTCACTTATGTTTGCCTCTTTAAATCATACAAAGAATAATATTTTTAACATACAAAAGGTCACGCACGATAACGACTTGAAATAATAATAATAATAATAATTAACATATTTTAATAATGTAAATGTCTTTTATGAAAACACGATTCTATGTTGTTTCTGTATAGATTAAAACATATTAATTATCATCACGATTAATCACTCTAACAAATAATCAATTTTTCCACATTTTTTTTTTTTTTAACAATTGAATTTTTTTTATGAATAGCATTTGTTTTGTAGGAAAAATGAAAAAAATTACATAATAATTAACGTGGAAAAAGGTCAACAACTTTTAATGTAAAAAAAAAATATATATATTTGTTTATTACTTGTTTACTGTGTAATGCAATGCGGGCGAACATGTACATATATATGTTTCTGGTATTTATAAATTTTCATTTCAACTGAAACAATTTTAATTTGGATTTGTGGATTTTCTATTAAATGATTAACAAATATTTAACAATTATCAAACTAAATTTGTCTGCTTTTTTTCTCGTATTTTTTTTTTTTGTATACAAAACAATTTTGTATGAACACATTGAGTTTGATTAAAGTGGAATTATCTTTTTTGGAATAGTTTTTATTATTATTATTATTATTTTATTTTGAAATGATATAATTGTTGAAAATTATAATTTAATAATAGTTTTGTTATTGTCAATGTAAAATATTTATTTCAACTTCTCAAGGGGTTAAGCCATTTATTGAAATATTTTAATTAATTTATATATGGTAATGTGTTTTAAAAAAAAATAAATAAATAAAATTCATTGATAATTGTGATCATTATTTAGTGTTATTTAATTTTGTACTTTAATTGGTCATATGACGTCTATTGGTTTAGTTTTTGTCAATGATTTTTTTCCTTTTTTTAGCTGTATTGATTTGCTATATAAAATGATTTATTTTTTCATTAAACAATTTCTTTAAATTAATTTTTTTTTATGATTTAATTCAATTAGTCACATCGGACATTATTAATAGTTTTCTCAATTAAACCGTCATAATGAGCGTCACCTAAATAATTAATTTTCTGAAATATATGTTGTAAAACATATTATCTTGATTGACCCAATAAAACAATTTCGAATTATAAGAATTTTTCCATTTTGTACAAATATTAAATACACAAAATTATATTATCAATTTGTGTCTTGAGTAATTATTCACTTATGCTGAGGTTTTAGGTCACACTAGTTGTAATAATAGCGTGTCTAGATTGTTATTTATGTGTTATTGTTTAAAACATTATAACAATGCAATTGTTGACAATAAAACTGAAAGTAAATAAAAAAAAACTTTTGTTTTATTATTATTATTATTATTTAAAACAATAATTTAATTTATTTATGTAGGAATTTTGATTTATTTTTTTTATTTTTCATTTTATAATATTTATTAATCATGAACCTTTTTTTAAATTTATTTCTTATATCCTCATTTCTAATCTATCTATCGCTTACGTTATCACTATTAAGACTATTAACTCTATACAAAGCAATTCCGATCAATTATTAAATGCATTTAGATTTAGTTTTTATTACTATATAAAGCTTTACCTACTATATGACATTTATATAACTTTGTTGCTTTAAATAATAATAACAACAACAAATGTTAATTGACTTATCGTGAATATTATTTTAAATTGTAATTATTAATGGAAATTTAAATAAAATGCCTATTGTTATCAATAAGAACGTAAAAATTAGAGACTTTACTATAACTTACAGAAATTTTAATCATTATAATTAGACTTTATAAATTGTATATTATTATTATTATTATTATTATTATTATTATTATTATTATTATTATTATTATTTATATGTAAAATTTAAATAAAATAAAATAAATAAATAAATAAAATAATTTTTTTTTTTTTTTATTTTAATTATCATTTTTTGAATATTTTTTCATTATTTTGTTTTGTTTTTTTTTTCTTTTCTATTTTAATGCTACCATACTAAACGTACACACATATATAATTAAAAAATATAACAATCAAAATAAATATGTAATTTAATTAATATATTTATATAACTAATAAAAAATAAAATAAATTTTGAATATAATAAAACGAAAATAATAATAATAATAATCATAAAAATAAATATAATTAACAAGGCGGAAGTTAATGTAAGTTCTTAAGTTTTTTTTTTCTTTTCTTTTCTTTATTTTATTTTGGATTTTTTATTTATTTTTTTTTTTGTTTTCCTTTCTATTTTGGTTTTGTTATTTCTTGTAGCTTTTTTTCTTCACATTATTATCAAAAAAAAAAAAATTTAAATAAAATATAATAAAAATTTCTTTAAAAGACTTCTTTTTTTCTTTTTTATTTTTTATTTTTTTGTATATAAATTAATTTTAGAATATTCTTTATTTTCTTAATTATTTATATAATTAACCATGACAGATGATGTTTTTTTTGTTTTCTTTAAATTAAAATTTCATTTTTTTATTTTATTAATTCATTTAAAAATAAAAATTAAAATATAATTCAAGGTAGTATTAAGTAAATATAATTATATTATATATATTGTAATTACTATTCAATGTTGTTTATACATTGAGGCCTACAAATTAATATAACGATTGTCCAGATTTCTCTTTAATATACTTGTTGTATGCTATTAAAAATCCTTATGAATTCAATCCAATCAATATTATGTTTTTATAGTATTATTAATAATAATAATAAACATTAAAAATGTTTTAATTACAAATAAATAATAATATATTTTTTTTTTATAAATTAATATTTATTACTATAAGTTTATTAGCATTTAATAGTGTAAACAAAGCTCTCAATAATTGCATTAAATTTAAATTCTCTCTAATTCCTCTATAAACAATAAATAAATAATTATTATTATATAAATAATTTTTTTGCTATTATTATTTTATACACAATAAAATAAATAAAAATACTCAAATTAAAAATATTTACATAAATATTTAACTCAACAAAACAAAATTATATAGATATTTGTTGAAAATATATACTTTACAAAAGAAATTACATTAAATAAATAAATCATTTAATTATAAATTAAATAATTAACCTAAAAAAGTAAAAAGAAAAATAATGGAAAAATAAATTACATGGAAAATTGTTGTTTAATTTCAATCGAATAATTATCGTTTAATCTACTTCTTTTTGTTTTTTTATTACTATAAATACATCTGATTGATTCTTGTTATAATAATAATAATAATAATAATAATAATAATAATAATAATAATAATAATAAATAATATATCTTTTATATATCATATACAAATTTTATGTTTAAATTATTTATTTATTTTTGGAAAATATTTCAAATTAATTCACCCGAAACGTGGTTATAAAAGTGATTTTATTTAATAGAAATTATATTATTATTATTATTATTATTATTATTATTATTTTACATTACTCTACTTACTCTCTTTATTGTTATGGGTTATTATAATTTTTACTTTTTTTTATTATTTAAATTAATTTGTTATAAATAAAGAAAGATGGGTGAAAATAAAAAACATAAAAAATTATAACATAAGTTGGTTTTAAACTTTCAATTTTTTAATTTGAAAATTTTAATTTTTTTTTTTTTCAATAATTATAAACACGCATGTTAAGAAATATTATTACAATTATAATTTACTTATTACTATTATTATTATTATTATTATTTACTTGTAAAATATTTCTTTAGTAATCATTTTGTTATTGTTTTGATATTTTTTTTCGTAATTAAAATTTCTAATTAATTTTTTTCTTTTTTTTCTTTTTCATTTTTATGATTATGAATATAAAATATATATATAAAAAAAAACTTTTAAAGGTTGCAACAAAGATAATGAAACAAATGATTGAACAATTTGCTGCATTTAATTTATTTGGACGTGAAAATTATGAATATTACGCACGTGTAACTGGACGTGTACTACGTGTACAAGATGAATGGATATGCAGTTTTCGTTATCCACCAACACCTAGGGGTAAAAATTATTTTCCATTAATTTTATTCTATACTTTTATTAATTTTAATTTTTTTTTGTTGTTTTTTAGTACAATTATCATTAGAAACGGAAAAAACTTGGTTACAATGTGAATGTGAACGATGGGGCTTAAGTATGATATTCTATCTTAATTATTCATCTATATTTATATATTATATATATATTTTTCATTTTAGATCAAGATGAATCACATTCAACACCTGCTTTATTAACAAGTGGCGGTCAAGATGTTGTAAATAGTGCAATATCATTAGGTATAATACCTGAACACACATTACTAGAATCATGTACAAGATTATCAGTGTCATTAGAGGGACCTGGTATATTTACATTGCAAAAAAATCAAACAAGTCATAATGGTACATCATCATCAAAGTCATCATCAACCCGTTCCACAAATTCAAGTTCATATCATATGACAATGGATGAATTGCGTGCGGTTAATCGTTATGCAGAAAGTACAAAAAGTTTAACATATTTACCACAGGTGAGATAATTATAATAATTTTCTAATCCTATTATAATATGAATTTGTGTATTCATTTATTATAATAATGATTATTAATATTAACACAAACAAAAAAAAATTGTTAGAAAATTAACGCTGCTATATAAATAATTTTATTTTAACTACAACCTTTTTCATTATCAATATTTACATGAAATTTATTTTTTCTGGTTTTGTTTCATTTTCCATTAATCAATTTATTATTTATTATAAAACATTTATTATTATTTTGTTTGATTTATTTAATGTAATTGTTTTTGTTTTTAATATTAAAATTGAAATAATAAAAAAAAAAACGATATATCAAAAGCACTCATCTAACAGCTATTATCAATTTATTATGTATAAATGCAATTTAACAAATAGGATAAATAAAAAATAATTAAAAATTGATTGTGGTGTGTGTATGTGTGTATTTTTTTTGTATGCAATTGTATATACAGTAATTTCTTGTTATTATAATTATAACTATTATTATTTGTTATTATTTTTTATTATTATAATTGTAAATTTATGTCATCGATGATGATTTGATTTATTATTTAAAAATATGTAATTAATGAAACAATTTATAAAAGAAATGTAAAATAATTAATTTATTATTATTATTAATAATCCACCTGTTAATTATTTTAAATAATAGTATGTGTAATACGGTTATTGTTGTTTATATGCATTTAATCAAACATTCATTCATTCATATATATACATATATTTTTATTGTTGTTGTTTATCACATTGGAATAATTACATATGCGGTTTGTTTCTTTGCTATTATTTTTCATAAGAAGAAATATTAATAAAAAAATTTATCAACAAGTAAATTACTGTAAATACAATAATATAAAGTATGGTGATTGTATTAATTTATTTTTTACGTTTGTTTTTAAATTTAATTTAAAAGGAAAATAAAAAAAAAAATAATTAACTTTTATTAATAATGGAAATAAAAAAAAAAGAAAAATGTATTTGTTGTGTTGATGGCTAATTAAAAATAGGTGATGTGATGGTGAAAGTTGTCTTATTAATTTCATTCATATTAATTTTTAATTACACCAAATAATTAATATTATTCCTCATTTTCATTTTTTAATTAATTTATTATTTTACTACTTGGTATTATTTTAAATTACTTTCTCTACATATTACAATTTTTGTGAATTGATTTATTTTATTATTTACGACACCAAAGTAAATTAATGTTTTTCCTAGCTTTTTTATTTTTTAATTATTTTTGCATATTAATTTTTGCTAACCACATATTACTTTATTGTTGTTCAACTTAATAATTATTAAATTAATTGTAAATGTGGTGGCTAAGTTATTACTTTGTTTTTATTTTTTATTATATAAAATTGAGTTGAATATTAAAAAAATAAATATATTAAAAAGAAAAAAATTTAACTTCTACAATATTATAAATTATTATATTTTTCTTTTTCATTTTTTTTTTATTAATTGTTTTCCATGATACAATTATGTATGTGGCCCACTTTGCACTCGGTTTACATAAAACAAATTTGTGTAAAATAAAAAAAACATTGTTACATATTATAAAAACGAAATAAATTATAAAAAAAGGTACATGAACGACAAACAGCACGCATGAGGACACGTTCTGAATGGTTTTTGGGTGCTCGTGGTGGTTCATTAGAATTAAATCCAGATAATTATCATCATATACAATTACATCGTCCGACATCAACATCAGCTGTAGGTGTTATAAATGGGACAACATTACAAAAAGGAAATAATAATAATAAAAATAATATAAATAATATTTCATCATTACAATCAACAATTGGTAGTTACAATTTTGTTGATAATACTAAGTGTTTTTATATGTTTAATAAATATAATAATAATATTAGCAATAGCATGTATCATATAAATGTGCAAAATACTTTTATTAATAATAAAAATAATAATTCATATAAAACATTATCATCATCAACATCATCATTAATATATTTATCAAAAAATAATTCATCATTATTAACAGAATCACATTTACATAATAACTTGAAAAAAATAACAAAAAAACATAAACTTACTAAAAAGTCACCACATCATCCACAACACAATACACAACACGAAAATCAGCGACACCAACAAATACAACATGATGAAAATATAAGAGAAAATAATGCATTAGTGCTATTATTTAGAGTATTAGATTTTATATTTTAAACAATAAACATGAAAATAACATATAATAATGATGAATTATTCAAATATAAATTAGAAAATAAGCTTATTTGTTTTGTTTACTGTTGTTTGCATCATTTTATGTGTTGTCTTGTTACTAAATCATAATTATACCATACATAACATTAACAAAAGCATTTACAAATACAGAACAGGAAGAAAAAAAAATACATTAAATAGAAAAGTATAAAATTAATAATGATAATTAATTAAATAATAATGCGAATTTAAAATGTGATTTAATTAAATTTTTGCTTCTATTTTTTTTTTTATTATAATTACATTTTTTTTTCTTTCTCTGTGTTGTTTAAATAAATAATTTTATGTACATATAATTATTTATATATTTGTTTTATTATCTTTAAGCACCATTTATATATATATATATATATATATATATATATATATATATTAATTTGTGTCTGAATGATTAATATTTATTTACTTAATTAATTTAATATAATATACATACTAATAAACTAATAATTAAAATGCAAATATTATTTTTATAAACAAATAATTATAGTTCGTTATAAAAAAATAGAAATTATAATTAATAACGTATAATTTACTTAATTATTAACAATTCATGATAAGATGATACAAATCTGGATATAAGAATTACAAATATAATTTCATTATTAAAACCACGTAGAACATAAAATATGTATTATACAGAATCATAATGTAAATAGAAAAAATACCAATCAGACAGCACACCATCATTTTTGTATATTTTTTGTTGTTAATGTTGCATTCAACACGTTTTATTTTTTGTGAGTGTGTTTTTTACTTTCTTAAATGCATTTTTGTTTAAGTTTATCAAGCATAATTACTTACCGTTTTTTTTTTTAATTTTTTTCTTATTGAATGTGTTTTTTGAATTTGTTTTTTTTTTCTTTATATATTGAATTATTTAATAATTATTTAAATGAAAATTAATTTAAAAAATGTAGTTGGCAACATCGGCTTAAGTGCCAGTGCCGAATCTGTACATCAACAAATAAAACGTCCTAGTCGTCGTGGTGCATCACGTCATTTACAACATCGTTCATCATCACGTCGTAATAAAGAGAATGGTGGTTCTAGACAGGGTAGTTTTCGTTCAACAAATAATAAAGATATAAGAAAACAAAGGGCAGTATCATTTGAGCAAGCTGTTGCTGCACACCATCACCATCATCATCAACAACATCAACAGCAGCATAATAAATGGTGTGAATATACAATAAATTTAGATAATAATAGTAAAACATCACCAATTACAACATCCGAACAAAGTTTAAACAATTCACATAATAATATTAATATAATTGCATCTGGTGGAGGTGTTGGTATGAGTAGTAACAGTAATAGTATTAATAATATTGTTGTTTGTAATAATGACATACATCGTGATTCAGAAGATTGTAATATGATGATGGATACAGATCCACCTTTACCAATAACATCTACGTCTCCTTCCGCACAGGAACAACAACAACAAACATCAATTATATTATTACATCATTATAAACCGCCCAGAGTATGATTATAAAATAAAACAACAAAAAATAATGTTTAAATCAAATTTAGGTCTTTTTTTTTTTGTAAAATCAATTAATTATTCTTAAAAATAAAAAATTATAATAAATATAACTATTCATAAAAGAGAGTAAAAAAACGTACCTTTTTTAGTATAAATTTTATAAAAAAAAAAGAAGATATATAAGTATACACACATTATATACATTAATATATTACATATAGTATATATAAAACAATTACATATGTTTATGTACGACAATGTAAATTTGTAAATTTCGTTTTTGAAAATAATTTACAAAAAATTACTGTTACTTCTATTATAGCATAGATGGCACTGCAGCTAATATAATTCAATGAAATCTCAATTTTTTTCTTAATTAAATAAAATAAAATAATAAAAAACTTAATGTTTTGCACAATTTACTATTTTCTCTCTTAATAGCCAAAGAATTATTTTTAAATTATTATTATTGTTTAATTTTGCTTCTTTATTCTTTCCCCACCGACTTTAAAATGGATCTTTTTATTTTTAAAGTTTTATTAGTGATGAATTTAAACCGCCACTGAATTTTTTAGTAAAATCTCAATACCAAAACATCACATTTATCTATTATTTTCTTTAAAATCCATCCCTTCTATCATTTACAATTATAAAACAATTTATTTTTATTATTGAAAATAATTATAATTATATTAAAATTTATATATATATATATATAAATTACTTACCATAGCATTCCTTTAATTAAAGCATTTAATCATTTAATTAAAAAAAAAAAATTTTTTTTTTCGTCATATTATTCGTTTAGATCTTAACTTAACCTGAAACTCTCTTTTTTCTTTACTATCTATGTTTTCTTCTTTATGTTTTCCATAGACAATTTGCTTTTTTATAAAAGTTTAATAAAAAAAACATCAGAAATATAAAACAATGTATACATGCTATTCAAATTTATAATTATTGTCATTGTTTTATACATATTATACAATTTGAATTAATATTTAAAACTAAAATAATAAAAAAAAAAAAAAAATTAAAGACTATTTAAGACACAAAAATAATAAATATATTACCCAAAGATTTTTTTAATACATATGTATTTACATATATATAAATTAGACATTTAATAAAAGAAAATTAAAAATAATAAATAAAATTTTAATTAATTAAATGGCAAATTATTCAGTCATTTACTTTAATTATTATTATTATAACTTTTTTCTTTTCTTAGTTTCATAGTTAAAAATAAAAAAAATTTCGATGTCATTTATTGTGTTCATTATGATAATAAGGGAAATTTATTATTATTATTATTATTTATATATAAGAAAAACAAACAATTTAATTAAAACTAATTAACTATTAAAATGTTGTATTTTATAATATAATAGAAAAATATATTTCATAAAAGAAATTTTAATAATTATATAATTCGATATAAATTAACAATTAAATTCCATAATTAAATAAATTAAAAAAATAAAAAAATAAAAAAAAAAATAAAAGAAAATACATTTAATTACAAAATTTAAGCCAAAACTACTATGTTTAATTAATTATTCATTATAAAACTGCCAATCACAAAATAATATCGAATAATAATGTACTTTACCAGTTTTATATATACATTTTTTTTTTTCGTTTTCATTGTTGTTTGTTCTTTTATTATTGTTCTTATTTAATAAACGTAAATTTTAAAAGGAAAATTAATTAATTTATGTCATTTACTGAGAAATATTATTATATAAATTTGACCAGAAGAGAGATGAGAATTTAAAAATAAAATTCTTAATGTTTTCCAACAATAAAATTTTTATGACTTGGTTAATTGTTTATATTATTTTTCATGTTTAAAAAAATAAAAATATTATTTAGCTAAAGACACAAAATATTGTATTTTTTAAAAATAATCATTCATAGTAATAATTTTTATTTTTATTATTATTGATATAAAAATTGCTTAAAACAATTTATAATAAGTTAAAGAAAAATGTGAATTGAAAAAAATATATTTAAATAAAAACTAAATGTTGTCGTCAACAAAAGGAATTTTTATTTTTTCATTAAATAATAAATATATTAATACAAATTAAACAAAAAAAAAAAGAAAAAATGTAAAAATCACTTAAATGATTTAATCAAATAAATAATGAGCTTAAAATAATTATTATTATAAATATATTAAAAATAATAATACAATCATATAAATATTTGTTATTTGGTCTGTTTATACTAAAGAATATACTACTAAATATATTAAAATAATAACTTTAATTATAATAAATAATTAAAGAAATTACTCAATGTTTGAGTTTTGTAATAATTGGGACAATTTCCGATTCATTGTTTACAAATAAAAATTAAAGGTTGTTGCATTCGCTAAACAGATTTTTATTTTTTTCAATAATTCTTGATGTTTATTGAGTTATCAGTTTTTTTTTTTTGTATTATTATTAAACAAAATAATAAGATAAGAATCTTGAAATAATATAGAATAAATAATAATAATTTATATATCAATAACTACTGAAAAATGAATGGAATTAATTAAATAAAATAATAAAAAAAAAAAAAAATTACTTTGTAGAAATAACGGTCATAATGTGTTCTGTAAAAAAAAAAAGAAGAAAAATTAAAATAATAAAAACAATAAATAATTCAATATCAATATTTAATTTTATTTTTATTAATATAACAATTACAAACAACAAATTTATCTAAATGTGAAATTATTTGATTAATATTAATTAATAAATAAATGTAAGTCATAATAAAATAAATTTTTAAATAAAAAAATTAAGAAAATAAATATTTTTTATTTTTTAAAATAAAAATAATAAAATATAAGGGGGTACCAAAATTAATAATAATAAAAATTAAAATTAAGTAAAGAAAAACACCAATTTCATAAAATAAGAAAAATTAATTCATTTTAAATGTTTTTTTTTTTTTTTTTATTTTAATTAAATTATATAAAACAAGAAAGTAAACAAAATATTATTTATATAATTAAATTTAAATATTTTGTAAAAACATGAAAAACAAAAAAAAATAAAAATTATTTTTAGCTTATGAAATAAATAAAAGTAAAATGAATGTAATTTAACGTTGATCTGATAATGTTTATGTCTGTTAATTATATTATATTAAATTATAAATAAATATAAGAGAAATCCTATTAAATAAATGAAAAATAAAAAAAAATAAATAAATTAATCACATCTTGCCAAATGTTTTGATCAAAAGAATAGAAAAAATATTTTATTATTATTTTTTTTTTTGAAGAGAGAAAATGCTTATAAAAATTCAGACTGATCGAATACTTTCTTTAAAAAAAAAAAAACTTTTCATTTGCTAATTTCTCTATGTTAAATAGAAAATTCACCAAAACAATTAAATTTTGATTAATTGAAATAAAACTTTAATAATTTAAAGCACAATAGAATCTTAAACCTATTGCTAATACTCTTTTGTGCTTTTTATTTTTTATTAATTTTTATTCTCTTTTAATTTATAATTTCTATAATTTTTGTAATTGAAATAATAATTAAGTGGAATTAAAACAAAAGAAAAAAAAAAATTTGCACAATATTTTTTTTTTAATAAACAAATAAAGAATTATTTAATTATTATTAGTTTTTTCATATAAACAAATTTATTTTTTACAATTAAATTTAAAAAAAGAATAAGAATTTAAATGTTCTTCAAATAAATTTTTTATTTTTAATTATGATAAAAATTCAAGTAATAATAATAATTAAAATTATAATAAAGAAATAAAAAAAAAATAAATTTATTACATGTATTTCAAAAATTCTAAAATATTTGTTTTATTTTTCTTATATTGTGAAGTTTTTTTTAACGTGTTTTTGTGGCTTTGATAAATTTTGTATTTATCGATAACACGAGATTGTGATGTGTCTTCGCTAATTATTTTTTGTAGTGTTTATCTGTTAGAATTAATAGATAATAAGAAGACAATAAGAACAGTGGTAAACTTTGCTTGCTCAAAGTAAATATATTTTCTTGTACTTATTGTCAAAATTAGGCAAAAGTTACACAAGAATAAATGAATAATAAAAAACGCAAAACATTTTATAAGAAACGTATGCTTATGTTAATCTAGCATAATGATGTTAACAAAGAAATCTTTATTAATTATATTACTGTTTGATCAATTTACAATATATATAATAAGGACCAATGAATATCATCGGTACAACGATACATAAACAAAATTCTGCTTTGATCAATTTAATTAAAATAATGTGAACATAACAGCTTGGTAAAAGTAAGATAAAACTTGAAACATGTTTAATAAAATTATATCTTTTTGTTTTGAAAAAAATATTAAATAATCATGATATTCGTAGTGATATTGTTGTCATTCAATCATCATTGAGTATTTTTACATTGGATGAAATTTAAAATATAATTTTTATTAATAATAATAATAAAAAACAATTAATAATGTGTATTGAAGTCGAATAAATTATACAAATTTAAAACTGGTATAAAGCAGTGGGGACGCCCGGTAAATGGTAAGTTTCTTGAATAGACATTTAAAGCAAAAAAAAAAAAAAAAAAATTATATAAAATTTTGTAACCTTGACTACAAAGGTAAAAAAAATTATTTTATCACAAATTGTTTTTTTTCTTTTTTATTTAAAATTTTTTTCTTTTTTTTTTTTTAATATTAATCAATACATTAATAATACAATAAAAGATTAATTTAATTAAAATGAAAATACTATGAGCGAATAATTTTAATTAAAAATATCAAATAATTTTATTCAATTTTTATTTTTATCTACATTAGTACGTTAATAAAAAAAAAAAAAAAAAAATGCAAAAATGTTCATTTTTATATATGTACAATAACAATAAAAATAAATGTGGTAGTGGTTAATGAGGTGTCACTTAAACTGTTATAAATATAACATAAAAAAAATATGTCACCGGTATCAGGGTAGTACAGTAAAATCTCATTTATCTGATAAAAACTATTCATAATTTTAAAAATGTTGAATAATTAAACACATTTTACCTATTTAATATTATGTCACAGAAGGTTACTGTTTTATTCATTAATTTTTTGATGTTTAATGCAAGAATAATGACATTCGTTGAATTTAAAATATAAAACATTTTTATTTTTTATAATAATGTATATACTGGACACAAATTCTACACACTGAATAAATTTACCTGGTAAAAATTTTTATTTTATTTCCTCAATAAGTGTATTTTGCTTCTTTTTTTTTGTAATAAATATTACTGCGTTATAAATCAATTCAATAAATATGATTATAATGCGTGCGGCGATTATAATTATGTGGTGATATAGAGTAAACGAAACAAGAAATCTAAATAAACATAAATAAAATAATAAAAACAATAACACTAAATGAGGACAAAAACTAATTTGTAAATACAAAAATCCATCAAGAAAAATAGTAAAATGAAAAAATTATTTCATGCTATATAAGAAAGGGAAAAAAGCTTAATATAAACACGTGTTACGTTTTTGTCATACCATTTTATTCTTAGGATTACTTCTTTCGTTTATCCATGTAGTGGTTTTTAATGATTTTATACATTTACGGTATTGTTTTACCTATAGGCTTCTTCAGTCGTTTAAGACGTATTTAAAAAGAAAAAAAAATTGGAAAACTTAAATAAAGTTTCCGTAAATCGTTTCAAAATTTTAACATTAAATTTTCTAACCACATTAACCCGTAAGGTAAAGTGCTTTTTCGATTACTTTTTTTCTTTTTTTTTTCTTTCTTTTTGGTTTATAATCTCGTACCATTTGTTAACCAGTTCAGTTTCATTCTACAAGTGAATAAAAAATAGAAATTATTTTCTAGGTCAGACAGCAACCAAGGAAAAAAAAAATAATTTTTTTTTTTTGCACTGAATGTTATATCAAAAAAAGGGAAATTTTTGAATTTTTTCTTTTAAAACAAATTTATAACAATAAAAGATTTTCACTATACTCAACGGTTTGTATTTATTATAGAAAATATGAATAAACGTTTTCTACTACCGGCAAGAAATTGTAGTTTTTTTTTATCTATGGCAGCAAAGAGAAAAAAAAACTTGTAACGGTTTTTTTTTTTTTTTGTTTAGCATTTACATTAGAAATTAAAGATTATAAAAATAATCGAAGAGCCGAATCCCACCCACAGTATATAGTAAAAGTTAAAATAAAAACCAATACATATGAATGATTATATAGACAGAGCCAATCCAACTCACAACAGTAGCGCAAACGACGATGTGCTGTACACAAGTTTAATATATATTTATTTTTTTGTTGTATTTTCTGAATAACAATTTTTTTTATTTATTTGTTTGCTAAAAACTTTTCTTTTGTATTTTTCTCTTCGTCCTTTTTCATATGTTTTTTTATTTTTGTGTATTACAATTTTTTACTCCAGTATTACAATTATTATTTTGAGTGAAAAAAATATATATTATATGGGTTCAGAGTTCAGTTAACATTCAACTGTTGTACTGTTTGTATCGTCGTTGTTGTCGTCGTCGTCGTCATTACTTTGTTTTATTAAATTTCTTGTTTATCATCATTATCATTGGTTTTAGTTTCATTTACTCTATTGTTTTGATAAATAAATGTGATGTGTTGTAATATATGTAAACAATTAAAAATAATTACATTTTTCAGCTGTGTACATTTAAAAATAATAAAATTTATTAGCAAAAATTCATCAGCTGTTCGACTATAAAAGTGTTAATAATTTAGAAAAAAATGCACAGAATGAATGAAGTAAAGACTACCCATATAAAATAAGGAAACAAAAATTCTATAAGTTACTTAACGTTGTCATGTTTACGGATCTTTAATTTTATTCTTGTGTTGTCTTATTATTTTACCAGTGACTAACGGATAAACTGTGTGATTTTTCTGTTTATATCCATATAATTTTTCTTGTTAAACCGTTCATTTGCAAATTTTCTTTATAAATAAATTAAAATATAAATAAATAAAAATGACATAAACAACATTAAAAATGGATTAATTTCAGTTTTATATTCTGTTGTCGTGTGTGTTTATTAATTTTTTTTTTTTTAAATGTTTTGTGAGTTTTATTTCTTTCTTTTTTTCTTTATTCCACATATTTATTTACTTTAGAAAAGAAATAAAAAAAAAAAAAAAAATGAAATAAATAAATAAATAAAAGAAAAAGTTTCTTAATGTGTTGTTCTGTTGTTGGTGAAAATAAATAGCAAATGCAAAAATGTAATTTTTCATTTGTGAAATAAATAAATAAATAGTCAAAATTCATGTGAAATTGCAACGTTAATATTTATTTATTTTAATTCAGAGAAAAGAAAGAAAGAAAGAAAGAGAAAAAATAGAAGATAAATACCTCAAAGTGAGTTTAAATGAAAAGAATTTTTTTTATTTAATTATTGCTTGTTATAATAATTTTCCTTCGTTTTTGTTTTATTAAATTATTTATTAAATTGTTTATGATTGGTTTTTAATTTGTTTTTTTTTTTTTTTTTTTTTTTTTTTTTTTGAAAATTTAATATTTCGTTAGACTTTAAGACAAGATTTGTTTTTTTATTAAAAATTTCTAATGGTTTTAGTTTAAAAATTCTTCTTTATTGCTATAATAAAATTTAAATTTTAATTAATTTTCTGTTATAAAATGATCATTCAAAAATAGATTATTATTAATAATTAAGTTCTTAAATTGATTTCGTATTATTTAAATATTTATTCTGATTTTTAATTATAAATTATAATAAGATTTGTATACATAATTAATTAATTAATAATAATAAATACGTTGTAGTGTAGTAATGAATATTAATATTAATTTGTTTATTTTTCATTAATTTAATGTATGTTTTCATATTTTAATTCAGACTTTTTAGACTAAACTATATTAATAACTACTATATTTCTATATTTATAATAGGTGTAACTAGGTTAAAACAATCCATATTCAATCAATTAATAATAATTTTTTTTTTCACTTTTTTACACTTAAATAGAATTTAATTGTTTTTATTATTACTATAAATACGATAAGATTTTAATCTACTACAAAAAATTCACTATAAAAAAAAAAAAAAACATATATAGAAAAGTTAAGTTAAGTTATAAATCGTCGTCTAACATCTGAGGTACGTTAAGTATTAAAGTAAAAATCCATTGTGCAGAGAAAAATGGTAAAAGTTTTTTTTTAATTAATTAATTTAATTTAACCCTTTTTTACTTTACAAAACTTGTTAGCTTATTTTGTAGAAGTTTTACTAGCTATATGCATCTTATAGCAACTTTTTTTTTTTTTTTTTTAATTATTATTGCTAGACGAATACTTTATATCGAATACAAGGTAATGGAATGTTTATTATTATTTGTGACAAAACAAAAAAGAGAAAAAAAATCACGATGATTGTAATTGAGAACCAATAGGGAAATAAAGTCTGAATTTACTATTTGTTTGCTTTTCAATTAAAAAAGAAAAAGCAAAAATAAAAGAAAAAGCAAAAAAGAAGAAAAATAAATCTCTAGTATTTATGCCACTATGGAAAAGAATTTTTTTTTTTAATGTATTTATGAGTTAAGTCAGTAAAACCAGTGTACTAGAAATACATTTATAAAATGCAATAAAATATCTTAATGGTTAATAATGTAATTATTTTGCACGATGCGTTACAAATAAATGGTTTCATGAATTTCGTGTTACATATTATTAAATAAAATCTAAAAGTATTTTACATTTAAAATATTCACAATTAGGCATCTCTAAATTTATCTGCAAATAATTTTTTGTGACAATTTGTAAAATTTATTATTATTTAGATAGTAAATTATGTTATATATGTTAAGCATGTTACAGCAAACATAATTTCACTTTATTTATTTATATAATTCTATTAAGTAGAAAAATATTTTTTATTTTTTCATTTTGATGGAAATAATTTATCCTCAATTTGTGAATTGAATTTTTATTTTTTTTTCTTCTTTTTTCTTATGCCGCTTCACACAAATTTCTCTAGAGAACTCATAATAAGATTAATAAATTATTGTTTTTCATGGACCAAACGTACCTTGCTGCTCGTAACATAATTTTACTTTATTACGTAATATTTTTTTTTCTAACTTTCTTGATTTAAAAAAAAAAAAAAAAAAAAATTTGATAACGCTGTAAAAATGGCAATAAAGGTATGCTGTTATCAGTGTAAAAAATATTTATATATATATATTTAATATTTAGGTTTTTTTGATGGTTATTTGCGTTTATAAGTGAGCAAACCAGCTGCGCCAAGAATAAATGAATGAAATAGTTCATGTTACTTATCAGTAAAAATATCTTAATCACAATTTAATCGATAATATTATTTGATAAAATGAGTAAAAAGGCTTTAACAATATGAAACTTAAATAAATGTCAAACATATGTGTTATTCGTCTTTTTAAATGTATAAAATTTCAATTTAAATCTCATCAGTGTAAATAAAAGGTTTGTTTTTTTTTTATATATATTTGTTCTTATAATCCTTAAGCTTATGTTCCTGGTTTCAATAATATTGGCTTCCACACGTTATTTGTGAATGAAAAAAAAAAACACAAAACCATTTTTGTTAAATTTCATGTTTTTACTTAAATATCAATTTCAATAGAATATTTGTGTGTTGTTATATATTCAAAAAAATACTGTTGTTTGCATACTATATTTATACGTTATTAATAATTTTATTTCCTTTAATAAACTGTATATATGAGTGGAAAATATAAGAGAAATAAATAGAAATATGTATTGTTCCTAACAATTGTCACGTAATACGTTTCTTTCAACTTTAAAATGAATATTAATCGGGCATGTCATATTGGACGGAAATGAAGCTTATAAAATATACTAATTTATTGATTGAATATAACTATTATAATAAGCTATATTGGAATTCTACTATTGAATGAAATGTACTTACAAGCATACAGCATTTTAATGTAAAACAAAATGTAAAAATAAATCTATCAGGTAAACGTTTCACGTTTTCATTCAAATTTTTAATGCTTTTTATCATTCGCTCTATTAATATTTTAATCTATAATTACTTATGCCAGTTTAGTTTATTTGATTGAATTTATTATTATTATAGTTTAATGATCAATAATCAATTATAAAATGTTGAAAAATTTATCTGTATTAATTTATAATCGATAAATAAGAATTTTTTCTCAGATGTAAAAATAAAAGTTCGTTAAATTTAGTTTTCTTTATAGAAGAAATAATAAATTATTTATATAAGACAAACACTTATAAAGGTGGATAATATATTATCAAGCATAACAATTTACGATAATGTATTTTTTTATATAAAATTAATATCATTTTTTTTGCTTTACATTATCATTAAAGTTCCTTTTACACCTTAGTTTATTATAGCTAGTACGAAAAGTTTTATTGTCAGGTTTTTTTTTATGTTAATTTATTGCATAAATATTTGTTTATTTATATTATATAAGATATTATTATACATTAGGAATTTGTAAAAAAGTGTACCTTTATTTAAATAATGAGGTTTAAGTGGATAGAATTATGTTAAATAACTGATTAATTAAATATAAATATAAATATGTTCTGTCGAATCAAATTTTGGATTCAATACTAGTATATCCCATATTGTCTAGTGGTTAGGATACCCGGCTCTCACCCGGGAGGCCCGGGTTCGATTCCCGGTATGGGAATATGTTTTTTTTTAGTTTTTCTTTATTTAAATGTATTGCATTACGTGTTTTTCAATTTAAAGCTCTATCAGGTCCTATAGCCATCTAGTACCACGGAAGAAAATATTAGAAAGTCTTCGACTGCAACGATTGGGTTTAGTTTTTATTTCTGATTAAACCAAGGAGTTTGTTATGACGTGACTTTTTATAGTAAGTTTTATCCACTTTAAATTGAAAATACGCGAGGCCAAATCGTTTTTTTTTTCTTGGTGTTGTTTATCTAAGATAATTTCACGGTATTTTATTGCGAACATTATTTTTACAATCCAGTCATGTTATTTGACTGTCCATTCCAACGAATATATAATTAAAATAATAAAACATTATCGATTTCACAAACATTCTGTTTAGTAAATTGTTGAACCAATAAAACAATCAAACATAACCATATTCGGAGGTGGAGGAGAGTACAAAGCTTAATATGCTACATGGATAATATTATGTAATTTAAATTTCTTGTATAAATAAATAATCGAAAACTATTATTATTATTATTAAGTTTCCTTTATGAATAACTATACCCATCTTCAAACAAATTATTCTCATATTTAATAATATTTTATTATCAAATAAAACAAATAAAACAAATGAAAAAGGCACCCCAGCAAGCAATAACCAAATAATAATGAACCAAGTCTATTGTTAGAAGACCAAATAATAATAATAATAATAATAATAAAATATAACAAAAATTGTTTCTACATTTGTAATATATTATTATATACAATAAATAATTGAAAAAAAATGATGAAATAATAATAAAAAATAGTAGGAATAAAAGGATATTGCTTAATGTAAATGTAAATAAAAATATTGAAGGCAAATATAAAATAACTAAACATATGGTTTAAATTGTCAACATAATAAAATGTCAAACATATTTTTATGGGATGGAACATACATAATACAAATAACACAGAAACAAAACTGACGAAAATTTACTTTTTCGAAAACTAAAAAGAAAGGAAAGAAAACTTTTTTTTCTAACTTAATGTAAATTTTCCTATTGTATAATGATAATAAATTTCATAAATGACATCCAAGCTTTATGTTTTTATTATCTCTTTTGTTGTACAGCAATAAAAGAAAAGAAAAAAAACACACGTGTTAAAGCTTTTCACCTTAACCCTTTAATACATTATGCGTTATAAAATTCGTTAGTTTATTTTGTCTTTGTAATAACAGAATGAATCATTGTATTAACATTTAATTTTATTAAAGAGAATAAATTAATAACATAAAATTCGATTATTAAATTTGGTGGGAAACGAATTATCATCATAACGCGTGACTGTAATTTTGTATTTTTTATAGGTTTGCAATAATCTTTCAAACTAATGAAAATTGGCGGCATTTAATTGTTATGCTATTAACCATTCTCTATTTAAAGAATAATTATTATTTTTAATTTAAACAAGATTTGTTATTGTGACGTTTTCTCTTTTTTTAAAATATATTTGCTATCAATTCTAATGACGTTGCTCTCGAATTACGTCATTAATAAACTTTTATGACGTTATTTTATTTTTATTAATTTTTTTATCGTTTTATCAAATAAAAAGGAAAAGACATTAAAAAAGTATTATCCGATTAAATTTGATATTTAATAGTTATGCTGTGACTTTTTATTTATTTTATTAGCTTTCTATTACTCCTTTCTTTCTATCGTTAAGTAAATGCAATGGAATTATCATCAGTGCTTTTAGCGTTATTGCTGAATTTTCATTTTTATCTGAATTAAAAATATGGATTATGGTATTATGTTATGCATGAAAATATAATTTTTATTTTTCTGAAATGTAATTTAATAATTTAGCAATCGCTAAAACGTTGGTTGTACTTATTTTGTTGTTGTTTTGATTGAATAAAATACTTGAAATGCTTTGGAGTTGCTAAGACTGTAATGAAATTAAGCAGGTTACCACAAATCAAGTTAAACATTTTCCACATTTTACTGCACTCAATAACGTTAGATAAAATTAACTTAAATTAGCTTAATTTTCATCAAGTAAAAATATACTTGAAATAGAAATATTTAACGTTTTACCACTTAACATTAATACTCAACCAGCACCAGTAAACAGTTACCATTTGCCACAACTGTCAATAAAGTAATAAAACTAAATAAATAATATACAAATGTGTGTCTGTCTGTACACATTTTCTATTTTTACTTTTATTTGTTACAATAATAACAAAATCAACAAACGAAAATTTATTTTTGTCCATATAGTAAATACTAAGAGGTAGCAGACGGTAAATAATATAAATAGCAAAATATGCAAGCATATGTTGGAAAATGACACCATTAAACACGATAGGAAACTCAAATTGAAAGTATTTATTTGCAAAATAATTAATTATTTAAATTTTATTTTATTTTAGATAGGGCATTATGTGTGGTTTAATTGTTTGCTTTACAGCTGGTCTCTCATTTATTTTAATCAGATATCACGTTGTGATAATAGTAATAAAAAAATGATTATTAATTTCTAATGATTTAATGATTTTACTCTCTGTAGTGTATGTACACATATTAATGGAAAACTGCTAATAATAATATCAAAAAGAAAAAATTCATTAAAATTGATAAACGAAAATAAAAATTTCCGTGTTTATTTTTTTTTTTTATTTTTTTCTATCTTAAACACAGTGAAAAGATTTGAAGAAAAAAAAATTGTTAATTATATTTTAAACATGTGGTTTGTTGCCTTAACGTTTTTTTTTTTTTCCTTATTTTAAATTTTATTCAAACTTTACCGCGTAGGTGTTTCGCATCTTTTGCGGCTTTTCTTAAATTACTTAAAAATTAACAAGAAAATCAAATAAAAAAAAATAAAATTCTTGTAATTTTGCGTTTTTTGTTTTAATAAACAAAAATAAAAAAAAAACAAAAAAAAAAACAAAATTTTCATTAATTAATTTTTTTAATTTTATTTATTTATTTATTTATTTTTTTTAAGTTAATTTAGTTTCCTGTGTGTTTGTTATTATTTTTCTTTTGTGTTGTTAATATATATGGGAAAACGGATTTTTAATTTCTTAGTTTTTACTTCTGAAATCAGCGAAAATATTACGATAAATTTTGTTTTATTTATTTTTTTTTTTAATAGTTTTTCTTTTCTTTCCTTTTTTTTTAACCTGATAATTGAAATGTAAACGATTATTAAATGGATTAACTTGTTTATTTAATATATTTTTTTGTAAAATTGTTTATGTTTTTTTTTTTTTTGGTTAGTCTATGTTATTTGATGAGAAATGTAAACATTGTACAGTAGATATTTGTAATATTCTAGTGATCAAATAACAAGAAAAGGTAAGGTTATGTAAGAATGAATTTATTTATAAGGAAACAGTCATAGATTTGTTTTATTTTTGAGTCAGTTAAGCATGATTAAGTATATTTAAAATTCAAAGTTATGATATAACGCATAATCCACAGTTTTTGGTTATTTCGAATTTATTAAGTGCCCATCAAATCTCTTTACCATATCTAGGAATTCTAATGATCTCTTTGAGGTAGCTTCCCAGGCATGGTCACAATATTTTATACACGAACTATACGTTGATACATGATATATAAATGAGACCAAGTTGGTATAAATTCACCAGTAAAAGATGACGTAGTCACGATATTTTGCGTTTTCACCGTAATATATGTACCGAATTACTATTGCTCCATTTCCCAATTTTATTCAAATCCCCTGTTAAATAAATATTTAAATTTAAATGATTGTCCATAGATTTGATAGGAATTCTAAAAAAGACTCTCTCGAAAGCGACTAAACTTTGAAATTTTAAATTAATTTTTTAGTATTCATTTTACTTATTTGAGTATCCAGTCCTAAGTACGACTTTTTTTTCTCTATAAAGCTTTGCACATTTGGCATATTAAAATGCAAAATAAATTGCACAAAATAAACGTTTTAAGAAGAAGAAAAAAAATAAGTAAAAGAGATTTAAGAAATTAAGTTATTAGTGAAGATTGAAGACTTAATTTAACTAATGTGCTTCAATCAAGATAAATAGCTAAATGTTTTATAGTTAATGCACACAATATATTTAACTTTTATAATGAGATGTCTGAATAATAATCACAAAGTATGCTAAACGGCAAATTACAACTATACAAAGCTGATCGTTTCATTAATTCTCGCTGCTAAAACTTCAATTATTTTTACATTTTAGCTTATTTAAAATACTTACTCTAAGTTTATAATTATGAAAAAAAAGAAGAAGTAAATAATTAATTCCATAAAAAAAAGCATTATGATAAAAAAAAAATGCAATTAATATAAAATTTAAACAAAGCAAAATTAGAACTGAGAAAGTGTTGGATAAAATATTATAAGTGGGTAAAAGAATGCTTGTGATAAATGCAAATTACTGAAACTAGAAAAAAAATAAATAAAAAGTATAGTAAAAACAGTATTAAAACTTTTTGAATCCTCTGTGTGTTTTACTTTGCCGCGACGTTTCTCTATCGCATCGTACGCTACTTGATCCAAATCACAATCATCATTAAGGATTTTTCTTTTTTGTAATTTTTATCCTTGCGAGAGCAATGAAACAACAGCAAATGATTTTTTAAGTTGGGGTTTATTTCTTTTTTTTTTTTTTGGATATTTAAAAAAAGAATTTTTAATTATGTTATTAATTAAAAAAAAAATTAAATAAAAGATGAAAATTATGAAATTTTTGTTTGTTTTTGTTTTGGGGAATTTTTATTTAATTATTTACTATTTTATTTAATGAACCATAGGATGTTATTAAATTTTTTTAAATTTGTATTTAAAAAATGTGATTATTTCGTATTTTACTGTCAAAGGACATTTATTTGTAGTTAGTAGAACAGTAATTATTAAATAACTAGGTAACAACAATATGTTTGAAAAGGTTTCAGAAATCTTTATTTTCGCTGCTTTTCGTTGAAACAATCACACAAATAATTCGAGAGTACTGTATTTTGGTAGTCTATTGCTTGCTTTATCAATCAATCAAATTATTTCAAACAATTTATTTCAAAATATAAACTTTTCATAATTTTATCTTGGTTTTTTCTTCGTTTTGTTAACCCAATCAATGTTTCTGATGATTAGTTACATAAATCTTTATCGCTTAATTTTTGAAATTTCGAAGAAACTTTTTCGTAATGATTATTTTTTATTATAGTAGTATCACAAAAGCTTCAATTAAACCGATGTTACTAATTGAAAATAAATTTTTAATTAAAAAAGAAAAACTTTTCGTTGTATCAAGGCAATAGTGTTTTAAAATAGTAATTAAATAATGAAAAATTATTATTATTTAAAAAATTTAATGCTAATGCAGTATTTATGATCACTGTAACTGTCTGCAAAGTTTACTGAATATATAATTATATTATTATAAAAGCATTTATTAATTAAATAACAATGTTAACATTTGTGATAGAAACAGTACAAATTAAATGCAATTCTTCAAAAACAATACAAATTATAAATGCATCTTTAGACAATATATAAAAAAAACATTGAAACATAATTGATGATTAATCATTTGATGAAAGAAAATATATTTATAAGTAGTTATAAGTAGGTATATAATCGAAAAAGTTAAGGAAATAAATCAAGCAACGAAAAAAAGCATTAAAATAACAAAAATTCGTTGATATTTTTTTTTTTTTTAGCTTTTTCTTTATATTTTTCTCGCTTTTAGCTATTTTATTATTTTTGTGTTGGTGTTTGTGTGTGTGTTTGTTATACGGTTATAAATCATTTATTTTTATTATTATTTAATATTGATTTTTATTTATATCATTTATGGAATTCATATTATATTAACTCAAGTCATTTATATATCTATTACTTCTATAGAGTTTTATATGTGATTTTTTATTTTCAAAATAAAAATACACAGTCTGCCCTCATTTTATGGGTGAGTTTTTAATGATAAATTGTTTTAAGTTTTTTTTATGTCTTACTTTATTGTTGTTTCTATATTTATCGTTCGTTGGAAGCAACAATTATTTGACTTTGTTATGACTTCTTGTTAACTTTTCTATTTTACCAAAAGTATGCATAATAACTGTTTACTTAAAATCTTTAATTATTATTTACAAAGTATAGAAAGCAGAATGAACTTTTTTAACTTTTAGTAAGTTATTATGAATAGATTTTGCTTATCTAAAGACTTTAATTTTAATCGCTTAAAAACTATTTTGTTTTAAATTCACTAAACAAATTATAATGAGACCACATTTCTATGTGATTTATTTTTGAAATTTTTGTTAAAGTAACATAATCATTTCATACGTTTATTCAACAATAAGATTTAAATTTGTGTAACTTTATGTGTTGTAAACCGCAACATCGGAGTTTAGACTGTTGTATAAACGTGTATAACCTACTCGTATGCCAAAAAAAAAAAAAAAATGATTTAGTTAAATGATTATAAACGTTCTATAGTGGAATACTTATAGAAATATTTTATTAAAACATTGCCATTCCCAGCATATGGTAAAGGAAAATATATATTTTATACATTTAGTCACAAAATAAAATATAACAATAAAAAAACAGAAAGTAGCTACGTAACGACAATAATGACTAAGTATTATTGAATAAAATATTTTGCATTATAATTTACTTTTACTATATCGGTTTAAATGTTATAAATAATAATAATATTAATAAATATAACAGGTAAACATTAAAAGTGATTATATATTTGCTTATAGATTTTGATAAATAATTAATTAAAATTATTATTGGCTTTTAAAACTTGTTGTTAAGTTGGAAATACGCTAGAAAATAAATTTTATTATTTCGCTTATTTGGAAAAGTTTTTATTTTTATAAATATAATCTTAAAGATTACCTTTGATGTATGAGAAAAGTATTATTATATAATATCTCTTTATTTTCCTTCCTGAGTATTTAACAGCGTGCCACAGATAAGGGTTTAATTATTCTTTGTAACAAAACGTAAGCATCTTATTTAATAATTACAATTCTACCATCACTCATTATTATCTTGTTGAACGAATTTTCCATATTGTTTTATCGTCTAGGTTAAAATGTTTGTTCTCATGTTACGTGACGAAACTGTGTTCGTTATGGTTAGACCTTGCATAATAACGTGTTGCTTTTTATAGTCACAATGATACCATAATATATTGTCAAATGTTTCCGCAATCAATATCCTTAGACATGATTTAAATTGTCTCTTTTACTAGCACTCAGTTGCTTTGTTACAGATATCTTTTCTTAGTCTGTCATTTCTATTTATAAAATGTTTAATAATTTTCAGGAAATAATACATTAACGAGGAAAAGAATTAACTGAATTGTTGTTGAGTGTATTATTTATTTTTCTTGTATTTATTTTGTAAAAAAAATTCTATCGACCAAATATGTCATTGTCGAGTAATGTCACATTCATTGCATGTCTATTGATAAAATATTATTTATATTTTTGATGCTTTCTAATTCAAATTGACATGACACGTTAAATTTTTTGAAATTATTCAATTAAAAATAAAAATCTTTAGTCTCTTATTAACGTATTTAACCTCTAACATGCTGGTTAACATCGAACTTAAAGTAGTCTAACACTGATACATATAATTTTTTTTAGAATTATGGTGGGAAATATCTTTAAGCATTCGTAACACTAGTAAATCTTAACACAACAAGTATTTTTCTTTTGGTTTAACTTCGGAAACATGGAAAGCAAACAATAATCATAAAATCCAACACCAAAAACTAAAGCAGAAAGAAAATAATGTAGAAAATTCTTATAGATGGAAGATTTTTTTTTATTTATTTTTACAATTTTTGCTTTGCATTTTATTAAACTGATCAAATGTAGAATAAAAGAAATAATAAAAACGCCTGAACTAATAAAACGAATTTATGTGAAATTGAGTGACGGTAAAAAGTATGTCGCCACCATCCAATTTCAATCCAATTCACATGGCAAAAAAGAATAAATTTTATTATTACTTATATAAGTTTCACCTGTTTTGACAAAAGCCATCAATTTAATAAAATTCAAATGTAAAATTATAATTTTTTTTTTTTTTTTCGTTTCTTTCGCTGTTTCGCTTCACCATATCGTATTTTTTGATCATGTTATCGTTGCTGGTGGTGTTATTTTGGTTTGGTTTAATGCGTTGTTGTGTATTCGTCTTATGATAATAAAATACCACGCGGTGTTTGCCTTCGGTTTTATTAGAGCGATAATATTTAAGACATTTCATGGGGCTTTATACAATTTATTTATTTGTTATTATAAAGAAACGTGTGACAATCCGTGTCAATATTAAACCAGGTAAAACAAATAAATTTCTTCCCTTAAAAAGTAATAATAATAAAAGCAAAAAAAAAAAACTTTTAATTAATAATTTACCTGATTTTGGCTTAAGATTTTATTTATAAAACTCTTAATACTTTATTTTGAAAATATAAAAAAATAAATTTTCTTTCCTTAACTTTAAACCGTTTAAACTTTAGAGTACTGTAAGAAACAAAAAAAGGAAATTTTAATTTTAAAACGAATAAAATGTTACAGAAGTTTATTGTTTTTAATTCCAAAGTAATAAATAAATAAGAAAAAAATAAACAGTTAAATTTAAGTCACAATAAATGTGTATACAAGTTCATTAAACGAAATTAATTTTATGAAGCTTTTTCTTTTCTCTTTTTTTTTTTTGGTTAATTAAACGACTAAATTTTATCGCTTTATTTTGTGACTGTGGTGACATTGGTGTTAAATTGTGTTTTTCTAATTTTCTATTTAAATATAAAGGATTAACTAAATTAATTATCAGCTAATCTGAATAAGCTAATCCTATGACTAAATAAGGGAATTAGAGATTCAAAATGTATAGTTTTATATAATTTAATATTATTAATTATAATATTGTGTGGCTAATTAAGGATGAACTATAGTTATTTATTTAATTAGATTTAATCTATGAACTATGTTGTAATGCGGTTAAGTTTTCAATATTTTAATAATTTATAATTAATAACAATTTTGTATTTTTTGTTATTAAAGAGATTGAAGTGTTTTAGATTGTTTTTTTTAAGTTTTCACACAATCATATTTTATTTATATTGACCTAGTTTTTTGTAACACGAATAATTGTATATTACAGATAAGAATTGCTCTATGGATAGTTAAACAGTGAGCCTTCGACTTATGTACGAACAATATACAAGAAAACCATCATGTTTTCTAAACGAAGTTAAAAAAATCATTTGCAGAGTAGAATTTAAGCAAAAAATGAAATAAGGGTACCTCATACTTAGTGGCTTCAGAGTTTTATGTTAATGCAACTTTTTTTTTGTTGATGAAAACCACATTACAGTTTCAAATCCTATTATAAACGGCTATCTACCTGCGTCATTTAAAAAATACAAAACAAAAAATTCTTAAAACTGAAATTAAAAACCAAAACGAAATTTAATTAAAAATATCCTATATGTTTTTACTATCCATAATAAATAAAGCAAGTACATATTAAATAGTTTGTAATAAATAATACACGGCACGTAATAGAAAATAGAGACTAGAATTAAAAAAAAAGAAAAACTCCAATGAATATTTATATAAAATCAACAGATGTGAGCTTTCACACAATGATATAAGTGCATAAAAAAAAATAAAAAAAAAAAAAAATGAAAAAGAAAAATAATTGAACACAAATTTGCATAACATAAAAAAAAAAAATCGAAAACAATTTTCTCATCAAACAAAATAAAAAGAAAATATATCGCAACTTGCAAAAAAAAACATTTCTAATATAAAAAATGAAAAAAAGTTTTGTTGAGTAATAATAACCAGGCGCCTCCACCGCAATTTCATAAATCCATTTTTTTTTCCTTTTCATTTTTAGTTTTTCTGAATTAATAAGTAATTCACATTTAATTTTCCTTAAAAATAAAAAAAATAAAACGATAACGAAGAGAAAATATTTATTTATCGTTGTGTTGTGGTTTAATGTTTATAAAAAAAATTTAAATCTAAAAGCATTGTGACTACAAGTGAGTAACAATTTTTCTGTCATAATTTTATTAAACATTTTTAATGCAAATATAATGTATAGGAAATTTTTATATAAAACACCAAAAAAAAAAAAAAATAATAATAATAATAAAGATAAGTACGTATGATACAAGACAGCATATAAATAACTGTTGTAAAATTGAAAAAAAAGCAACGAACCAACCTAACATAACAACGAATTAATAATGAATAACTGAGTAGTAGATGTAGAGCAAGTAGAAGGGAAACATATAATTTTACGTATGGTGACAAAGGCTTAGAGTTCTTTAATTCATTCCAGTCTCTTCTATTTATTATTATAATTTTTTTTTTTTTTGTTTATTTTCTACAAGAAAAAAGTAATAAAAATAAAAATACGAAACTTTATAATAATCAATAAATGACGTCACTGGTTGATTCACTGTTGAATTGATTTTCTTTTTCTCTTTTTGATTATAATTTTTCATTATGCCTTTTACTTTGTGATACAATCACCTGAGCTTTTTACTTTTTTTTTTCGTTATTGTATTATCCGATTTAAGTAAGCTTCATTTATAATTCTAAGAAATTTAATTGTATGTTTTAGCAGCAGCAGCAGCAAGCGATATTTGTTTTAATTTTAGGTTGTGGTAATAAAAGGTTTTTTCTATTCGATGAACATCTGCAATTGAGTAAATATTTATTAATGGAATTTTTAATAAGTTTATTTTTTTTCATTCATTTATTTATTTATTTAATTATTTTAAACATTAAAGTGAATTAAATTAAATTAAATTTCATTACAAAAAATAAAGTTTCTTCAATTTGTTTTTTGTACAAACTATTAATAGTTTAGGAAGGTTTTTTTTATTTTAAGTTTCATTATTGATTGCATTGGGTGGTTACTTTCTTTTCGTTTTTCATGGAATAGCACCAGACTGAATGCATTCAATTAAATATATAAAGAGAGAAAGGTACCGATATTAAATGTCACTTCATTTTAATTAAATTATTGAACGGCGAACACAAAATAATAATAATAATAAAAAAAAATATGTTAGATAAAAATGTAATATGTAGATAAACTACGGTTTGTTTAAAAAAATTGTAAAAATTTTAGTAGGTGGTGATTATAGTAATTATAGTAATAAAAATAAAATATATTACGGGAAAGGTAAAATAAACAACAATAAATAGCATATATATTACGTCACACGATGCAATTTAATGATAAATGTCGTTGAAATTTATAAATAAAATTTCACGATTAAAAATTCAATTAAATTTTATTTTTATTCAATGAATTTATATGGTAAGGTCTTACGTATATTAAGTATGATAATTTTCTTGTGTGAGAATATCATTGATTTTAATTATTTTTGTGTCAATTAATTATATTCTTGGCTTTCAGACAAATTCATTTTAAACTTTTTATTAAATCCTATGGGAGTCAACATTTTATAATAGCTTTAACTTATTTTATTGAAATTTAAGTTGATTTCATTTGCAAATTAATTTAAATCCACGGTCTGTTTGGTATTAACGCATTTTTATAGAGGAAGCTTTTCTTAAGATAAAGCTTATAAAATTAAATATAAAAGACAATTATTATGAGATTTTTTTTTGTTATTTGTTATTTGTTTGTGTTTTGTTAGTAAATTTTCTCATATTTTTTTTGTAAATTTTCTTTTTGATTATGCTTTCATATTGGTTATCAAAAAGCCAATAAATCTTTATGCTCTCTAATAAATTTATTATCGTAAGGTAAGGATATAAATTTTATTAAATCAACTTGTGTGAAAAAGTAGATACAGATTATAACATTAAAATTTATTATTGAATGATATTTATGTTACGAATGATGGACTATAATGGATAACAGAACTTTTACTATTTTTATGTTCGAATCAAAAGTCGTATCTATTAATCTAATGATGACAATTGGTTTGTTTTTTAACTCACAAAAATGAATAAAACTTTTTATTATTAAAGCAGAATGTTCACATTCATTTTTTGGCTTAACATTTACTATTAACTTAAAAGTTTTATTGCTGAATAAATATGAAAAATAATTGTTTTAACTGTGGTAAATCTCCTGCAGCTATAATAGTGAAGTTTTTAATGGAAAAATCTGTAAAGTAAAGAAAATATGAATGATTTCAATATGCAGCATTTTACATCACTACAATCAAAAATGAAAAAAAGAAAAAAAGAAAAAGACATTCATTGAATTGTCTAAATCAATGGAAAATATCGTTAAAATATTTGCATGTAGTAAAAATAAATTTGTATTCATGCTTTAAAGTATTTACAACTTCCTTTCGATTAAAAATAGACAATAGAAAACAAAAAATTCGTTGAAATATCATTTTTATGTTTCATTTAAATTTTATTTTATTTTTACTCAAGTATCGTGGTTATTGTTGTTTGCGTTTCTATTTATACAAACAGAAAACAAAACGCGGAATAAAATAGACTAAAAATATCATTAAAATGTGCAAAAAAGATGAAACAAAACGCAAAAAAGAAAAGGAGAAATTAAATGGGCAACCAAATGACTGAATAAATAAACAAAAAAAAAAATTAAAAACAACAAAATATAATAAAAGAAATGACATTTAAATAAGTTTTGTTGTTTTTTTCTTGTTATATTTTTATTCTTCCTAAAAACACATAAAAATGATATAAATTATGGTCGCTTGCTGATGATGATTACGATGAGTATTATAACAAATAAATTATAATTTTCTTTCAGCATTTACGACTTATTTAACATTTTCCTTAAAATAAAACAAATAAAAAGAAGAGAGAGAAAAAAAAAAATAAAATAAAATAAAAACACCAGAGTAACAAAAATCCCATTTCTTGTTAATAAATAAATTAGTTGATTAATAAAATATGAATTTTAATTGTTTATACACAAAATTGGTAAAGAAAATGAAAAAGAAAAGCATTTTTAATTGCTTTCTTTAATGCTAATAATTATACTGTTTTTAAATTTTCCCGTTTTTTAATTACTTAATTTTTCCAGGTGACATGGCATGACTGGTGGCTTTTCTCTTTATTAAAGAAACGGAAAAAATTTTCACTGCTTTTATACGATTAAACCGAATTTTTTTTTTCTTTGTTTTAAATTATAATTAAATTGAATCATTAAAGTAAAATGTAAATATACATAATAAAGAAAAAATAAAAATAAAAAAAAATTAATTAAATAATCATAAAATTTATGTTGTAGTCGTTACTAATTGTTATGTTTTTATCTAGGTTATCTGATAGGTGTTTGATTTTATTAGATAACGTAATTTATTTTTGTTCTGTTAAGCAAATAATAATTCATACCTCTCGTACTGTTCATTATTTTATTATATTTTAGACTTATTGAATTGCTTATAATTAATTAAATTAACGTGTGAATAAACAAACAAATTCAATTAAAAGCATTAGTTTATGAGAGATAGTTTGTTTGATTTTATTTTTACTGGATTGTCTTCTTCAACTTATTTAATTTAATTTTTATATAAATTTATGGTTGACTTTTATACAGATTCACTTATTTTGATCTAGATTCAGTTTAAACAATAAATTAAATTATTTGTTACTAAAAATCAGATCCGTTTAATAGCTGATTCGGTGTATAAGATGAATTGACATCCTTTTTTTTAATCTACTTTGCTTTTACAAACAAAGTATTAATTATTATGATTTCTCGATGTGGTTAATGAATTTAAAAAATTCTTGTTAAATCATATTCACCTTTTCGCTATCAACATAATAATAAGAATTGTGACAAAAACTGTTATTGTGAATACATAGAAGTAGCATCCAGTAACTTGTTGGTCTCAAGCAATGAAACTCATTATATAGTTGAGTTACAAGTATATTAAAAATAAATAAAAAGTCCAAATTGCGAAGTATCTATCTATTTCGATATAATGGAACAGTTTCCAGTCGGATTTAACTTTCAAAAGTTCGTAAACCCCATCCCATAAACAGCCATGATGCTATAGAAAATATTTGTTATTGATCTTTGGTAGATTGACTGTGTAACATACCTTAGCATGCAAATTAATATATAGAAATAAGAAGAAAAATATTATTTTTCCTTTATGCATTCAGTTCAGTATTCAAGGAAATGAAATGAAAATTACCAAATAAATTTTTGTACACATTGTATCATTGTTATGCCGATTTAATAATTCCAGAATTTTGTTATTCTTTATATATAAAATAAGTCCTCTAAAATCTAATTTATTCACTTAACAGTTCATCACATCACACAAAATATAAGTTTTCACCTTATTATAAGTCAGAAAAAACAGAAAATTTCATCTGCCTACAACATTTTTTTTTTATAAAATAATATTTTGTCAGCAATATCGTCAACATTCATGAATCAATATTTTAAAATTATGTTACCCTTTTAAGTTTGTGCGATGAAATGTGTTAGTTATATTAAATTTTAATTTATTTTATATATTTACAAAAAAATTCACTCAACTAAAAATTTTCATTTTATGATGCTGTTAACAACAACAATAATAATATTAATAAAAGGCGAGGCAAAAAAAAAAAAATCATATCACATGAATATGAATTATAAAGATGACATAACACTTGAACAGAATATGATATTCTGTATCAATCATACATTTTCAGTTAAAATTTTCACATAAATTCATATTCAGAATATATAAATAAACATCAACAACCGTGTACAAATAAACCATGGGAAAATCTAAGCGTAAAAAATTTTGTATAAAAATTCATGGGAAAAAAAAATCATAAATAATTCGCATTCAATTATTTTCCAATATTTTTTTATCTGTTTTTGATGAGCATGAATAAAAAAAAGAAGAAACATATAAAAGATTACAAATTAAAAATAAAAAACCCCTATTATCACCATCATAATCATATATAGCATGAATTAATTTTATATAGAAACAAAAAGCATAAAGGAATAATAATAAAGTTGATGAAACGTGAAGAACAAAAAAATCGTGTTTTGTTAAAAAAAAAAAAAATTTAATACAATTATTATTTTGTATAATTATTATCTCATTTGTATTATAAAATAAATATTCTGACAAAAGGATAAAACATGAGAGATTTAAATGGATAAAGATGTTACATTTATTTTTGTTAAAGGGTTAACTCTGTTTAGTTTGATTAATAATACTACGCCATCATGCTGATCTTATATTATATTAGAATGGACAGTGAAAAGGTTGTCGCTTCTATCTTTATTAATGTCATTATGAACCAAAAATGTGTGCAGTTTAATTGATAGATTAAAATTCCAAGCAAAAAAGCTTTTATCTCTGATACTTTGGCGTTCAATAAGATAGTTTTGTTTTTTTTTCAATTTTGTGTGAACTTTATTAAACGTCATTTAAATTTAAATTTTCAAAAGTTAAAAACTGTATGAATCTGATTGTTAATCTGATTTTATAAACTATTTTAATTTTGTTTTTTTTTTGTATGAAACAAAGTTTGAATCAGGTCTATGATTGTCACTTTATATTTATAAAATCATAAAGGTGAATAGGTAGACCAGGTAATATTTTGTAAGCTTAAAACGGATAACAGTATATAAATTCACAATACATAAAGGTAATAACAGAACAAAGTGTTTTAAAACAAAATATTTTCTTAAAAGTCATAAAACATCAAAAATAGAAAAATAGAAAAAAAAATGTATATAAATAATTGAGAAGCGGAAGGAAAGCAATAATTCTTTCTTTAGACAAGTTAATATATTCGCTTTGTTCATTTAATTTTTCTTTTTTCGTTATATTATTTATTATCATTATTTTGTTCAATAGCCACATACCAATACTGTAGGAATTACCACCAACCTGTCTAGTAAAGAAAATACTGAATTTGATTTATTTAACATAAAGGAAAAGTTATAAAAAAATATTAAAATGTGTTTACGATGGGCTTAATGTTGGCAATTAACAGCGAACATTTTTTTTTTTTTTTTTTTTGTTTTTTATAATAATCAAAATTTATAGAAAACGGATATGTAGGGTGTAGCTTAGTTAAGTATAATGTTAAAGGCAACAAGGTCAACAGAATATGATTTATTATATCAATAATAATTATGTTTTCCTTTAAAACATGAGAAATACTAAAAAAAAATCATTGAATTTTATAGAAATTTATCGTAGCTTAGGTTAATTTTTTTTTTGTTTTGTAGTTTAATGAATCAGCGGAAATGTAGAGTCATCCAAAAAGTAACCAGATTAAAACAACCAATTCCAGTGTCGCGGTAGGTAATGTTTCACAGTCTTTTCCAGTTTATAATGTTCCGAATTTGCCACTATAACCAATTCATTTCTATTTCCGCAACCTTGAAATTAGTTGTTGTATTCCTTAAACCCATTACTTTTCCTAATAAAATATTTGAACTAACTGATAAACAAATAATAAAATATTCTAGCTTTCCTAATTTCCTATATAAATTTTGGTTAAGAAAATATGTTCAATCGAAAAACATTTTTGAAATTCATGGCACAAACAAATAATAAATTCTTTGTTTAAAAATTTCTGCTATATATAATATATACATAGGAAAAAATATTTTCTTTGAAAAAAAAAATAAAAAAAAATACGGTAAGAAATTATTTATAATAAACAAAAAATTAACATATTATATAATAATAAAAAAAAAAAAAAAACGTTAAAATAAATAATTAAATTAATATTTTATGTTTAAAATTAAATAATAAATTTTTATTTTGTTTTTTTTTTCTATATAAAATTCTGGTTTATGTTTGTGGCTAATTGAAATAGTGGTCTTATAATTAACTTTGCATATACATATTTTTTTTATTTTTATTCTCTCTCCTTTTTTTTTTTTTTTTATTGTTTTTGTTTAACATTATAAATTTATCGTTTTTTAATTATGAAAATTAATAAAAATATAAAATAATTAAACAATATTGTTTGAAAAAATAAATAAATAAATAAATAAACTCACAAAGTAGTAGCAAAATTCGAATATTAATTACACAACCGAAAAAGAATTTGTTTTTCCAAATTAAATAATTATTAATTATTTATTCATGTTATAAATTTTAATTTATTTTTTTGTTTTTTACGTTTCTTTTTTAACAATAATAATCACAAATTTTATGTGAGCCCTTTAAACAAAATATATATATATATATATATAATTACATTTTTTATTTCAAACATTTTGTTTGATTTTCTTTAAACACCCGAAACTCTTTTTTTTTTACATTCTTAAAGTCGAAGTGAAATAATTTTCCTGTTTTTTTTTAGTATTTTATTTAATAATTTAATAACTAAACAAGGAGGCAAAAAAAAATGTATCCTTTGCTAACCACGAGTTTTTAATGTAATCTCTATTTGTTTTTCTGTTACGTTATTAAGGAAATGGTACAGTAGAAAATAAATTTCTCTGACTTTTGTAAATTTTCTACAATTTTTTATTGAAATTTACCTGGCAAAGTAAACATTTTGCAATCCTTTTTGCTGTCTACAAAGAAAAAAAAAAGGAAGAAAAATCTATAATGTTTTTCTATTGTTTTAAGTAAACAACACTGTACAACACATTTGTATTAAAGTTACCAAGCGGCTTTGTACCATTTTATCTCTTTTAAATATTAACAGGATTTTAATATTCAAATGACGTCACACGGTTTACTTTTATTTTTAAATACAATACAGGATCGATACACAAGTCTATGCTTATTTTTGCATTGGTGTATCTTGCCTTAGATTTTTTTTATTTTTTTTTAGTTTTAAAAATAATTAACAACAAAAATGTTTGATTTACCGAAACAAGAACTTTTTATTTCTCAGGTGAATAAACCAGTCGAAAGCATATTAAAAATTATATAAAACAAAAAACAAAAAAAAAAAAAAAAATGTGACGAAAACAAATATTAATGCAAAAGAGAAAAGAAAAGAAAACATGTGTTAGAAAGCTTACATATGTCTGGCAATGAATTAAATTATTCTATATATGTACAATACAAAAAAAAAGGAAAAAACAGAAATTGAAGAGAAGGTGTAAAAAGTTTGTGGTTTTGGCTTCACTCCTATGGTTTTTATTTCGCAGCAGTGTGTACAAAGTTTTTTTTTGTGTTTTGCTGTTGTTTTTACTGCGGTTACTCGTGGTAAAAATTATCGATAAATATGGGAGATGATTTTGATAAGTTTTATATAAATTTAATTAAAACTATGCTGGTGGTGCTGCTGCTGCTGCTTTTTATTATTAATATTAATAAAAAAAAAAATAAGAAAAGAAAAAAAGTTTGCTGATGTAAATTTCATCATCATAATTTTGAAATTAAGTGAAAATTTCATTTACCGCCCATAAGTTTCTTAACCTGACTCATAAGCAACAATTTTTCTGATTAAATTACACTTTTTTCATCTTTATCTACTTCGTTTTTATTATGATTAATTCAATTTCGAATGATTTCACCACTTTACTTTAGTCGAAACTTAAAAAGACAGAAGAAAAATAATAAAAAAAAAATGCGAAAATTGCGAGCCTGACTTTCTTTTATAACGAATTTAATCAGAATTAGAAATATAAAAATAATTCGTTTTTGATGCTTATTAATAATAATAATAATAAATGTCTGAGAAAGGGGTGGAAAATTAAATGAAATGCCACCTATTTAATGTGAAGTCACAAAACTGTATCACGCCAATAATTCAATACTCAAACCACACAAATTGAATGGAATTAATTGTTTATTGATTTTTGGAATATAATTAGAAAGCAAAATAATTATTTTATTTTATTTGTTTCATTTTATTGTCAGGTGGTGTGGTAGGGTATATGGTAGAGTAGTATTTGAGTATAAAACCATGATAATAAAATTTAAAATTCATCGATTTATTCAAATTGTTGATATTTTTTTTTCTGCTATTTTCCGCGTATTTTTATTCTTCATACATTTTTTTAACAAGAAAACAGAACACGCAATAACCAAAAACGGTTTTATTCTAATAAATTAAAAAGCAAATATTTAATAGGTAGATCAGTGGGGAGTGTCAACAGTGGGATTTAATTTTGCTTTACCAACCTTTAGCTACCTTTTTTTTTTTTTTTTTTCATTTTTATGTTTTAGTAAAGAAAGCTATAATCAATCATCATGCTTTTTTCTTTTTTTTTTTGTTACATATTTTTGGTTTATTTTCATTAAACAATCTGAGGTGTGGTAAAAACAAATCCTACCATAATATTACATTAGTATTGTAGATAGGACAATAGAATTAACATTGTGTCAATTAAATTTATTATTTAATTTGGTAATACCTTTCTAATTTCAAAAACACTAAGTATTTTAGTTAATTCATTTATTTTCTGATTAAATTAAACTAATTATTCCCTTTTATTTTCCAACAGGTTAAACAATATCGGTTCGCGTTTTATTTATTTAAATTTTATTTTCCTTATTATTATTATTTTTATTTTTTTTTTTGTTTGGTTTTGTGAGTGTAAATTTATGCTGAAGAAAATCAACATAATTAAGTTAAATCCCGAATGAATAAGCACAATAATGGCAATTGTTGTTTTAAAAATATGTTATACAGCAGTGACAGCTAACGACAAAAATACTTTTAATAATAACAATAAGCGTTTATTTGTAAAGAATAATTGTTATCTATCAAAAAGTGACGACAATTTATTATTGTTATTAGAAAATGTCAAAACGTCGTGTTGGTGCTGAACGTAAAGTACCACGAATGAGCTATTTAGCACGTAGCCCCGGTGAACCACCTGAACAGATGACCCTTGATGAATCAGAGACACTGCTGGGTGGTAACCATCAATACGGTTGCCTAAGAGAGGGCATAATAAACCGTAGCAATAGTAATAATAATAATAATAATAATAAATTATCTTCGGGATCAGCGACAGCAACAGTGGTTGATATTGGTACATCAGCGATTGCACCAACAAGTGGTGGTGCACTCATTGCTGCAACAGCATTAGGTCTAACAAAACCATCACCAGCGCAAACACCATCACCGTTCACGGAACAAAGTACCATTAATTCAGGCGGTAAGTAATTTTTATTTTCCATTTTTTCCTACTCATTTACTCGTGTCACGTGCGTGTTGATTAGTTTTTTGCATGTTATTAAAACGTTAACGCTATTACCTAACAATAATAATATAAATAAATAATAAATTAAAAAAAAAAACTTTAATGTCGGTATTAAAATTATTAATTTACAAAAAAAAAAATAAAATCAAAAAAATATTAATAAATAACAAAATGCTGTATTGTCAAGAATTTATTTAATTAATTTTTATATTAGAAATCACAAACGACTAATATTAGTAATAATAATAAACAAAATATTTCTAGGTACAGGTTCATTATCCGGTTTACAAATATCATTTGATCGTGGACCACAAGAATGGGGAGAGGCGACACGCAGTTATGTTAAAGCACAAAGACGTCATGCCGGCCGTGCTACATTCCAAGGACAAGTATACAATTTTTTAGAACGTCCAACTGGCTGGAAATGTATTATTTATCATGTTGCAGTGTAAGTACCATTTTATATAGTTTATAAATATAGTTTATTTTTAATAATAATCAACAAAACACAAAAATAAAAGATAAAGACAGAAATTACTTTAGTTAATTAAAAAAAAAACCTTAAATGAGTTTCCAGAAGGTATTTTAAATTAATTTTGTAACTTTGTTGGTCTTATTGTTGACAAACTAATAACTTTATCGGTTAAAATTCAACATAATTATATAACTATTAAAAATTGTTATTGCAGTTGTTACCTTATTTAATAAAAGCTAATCAAAGATTATTTTTCAATAAAATGTAATTGAAACATCAATTGTGTTTATCACATATTAATAAAAATATTTTATTATTTTGTTTTTGCAGTTTATTTACATTTTTGGTATGCAATTAAATATCAATGATTAATTAAGTTGATGTTTATATTAATTTTGGAACGTTTTTCTTTTTTTTTTATTGACGTTCGTTTGTGCATTTATGTTTGTACAATTTGCATATTTTATTATTTTATATTTTATTAACACTGAATGCGATTCATTTTTATTACATTAATTTAATTAATTTTATTTCGGTGTTCTTTATGTTTTCCATTTATTTATAATCAGTTTTATTGTTAATTAGAATAAAAAAGCGGCAATTTGAAACCTTTAACCAACGACACCAATTGTAAATTAGTTTCACTTTTTGAGCATTCAAAACTGCAACTTTTTTATGTTTTTATAAGTTTAATACAATCCAAAGATGCATTTTTTTTTTGAGTATATCTCCTGTATACTCCTGTATATTTTTTATTCTGTTGTTAAACGTTGAAAGTTTAATAATCAAATTATTTATCTACATAATAAATAAAATGAATGACGATCAAAATCAAATTTGCGATATTTAAATAATAAATTTGGATAAAATTTACAAAAAAAAAGTAATTTCATTTATTTAATTTAATTTTATTGATTAAATCAATCAATTAAATGTTTGTAGTATTGCATATTTCAATTACTATTGGCTAACAATTACAGGTCACTTCTCTACTCTTAATAATTTTTTGTTAAAACTTGGCGAACTGCTTCCTTAGTCGTCGTGCTGCTTGATGTGGTTGTAATATTTAATTACTGGTTCTTCAAGATTGTTTCTTGTTGTCGTCCTTGTTACGAAAAATGTTAACTACCATAATAGTTTCTTTCGAATTCCTCTCAGTTTTATTGGTTGATAGGTCTGGTTTTGATATTCTTACAATGAGAGATTTTCATTCCTTTTATACCCAAATAATTGAAAAAGTTAGGGAATGAAATAACATTAATAATTCGAGGAGTGACTGTAATAAATACACTAAAGTGTTTACATACTGTATATTCATAAAGTTTCGTTTTAAAACTTTAAATAGATCTTCTTGGGAAGTAAATTATTAATTTAACTTTAATACTTTTTATATATATTTTACAATTTTAAAAATAATATTTTTTTTTTGTTATTATAGTTAATAAAGTTATTAAAGATAATATTACTAAAATAACACATTTTGATGACACTTAATAAAATAAATTATAAAATATTTATGTTATACAGAAGGCAAAATAAACATTAATTAAATATTCTGTATAGATAAGATAGACAAGTTTTCTCCTTTCTTTATTTATTTAACAAAAAATTTAAAGAAAAAAAAATAGTAGACATGGTAATTTTTTTATATTTTTTTTCCGGTGTTTTTTTAATAAATTCAACATGCAATTGTGTATTTAAAATTTGTTTTAGTTTTCGCAATAGAATTAATGCAAAATAAATATAAAATGAACAAATAGGTCAACAATGTATACAATAAAAAAAAAAAAATCATAATTTTTATTTTTCAATTCTCATTTATAGTTTAGTCAGACTAAAGACATCGAAATACATAGAAATTTATTTATTATTAAAAATGCGACATTTACGATTTATTTTCCTCACCATTGGTAATAACTCTTTTACGAAGGTATTAAAAAAAAAATTATATAATTAAAATGAATAGAAATATGAAATGAATGTTGTAAAAATATAGAAAACTGGGCGTGTAAAATAATTGTTATTAAACTACTTGTTGTGTCTAAAAATAAAGTGAGAGAAATGAAACAAAAAAAGCTTCCGTGTTATTTTTCTTTCTCTACTTTCTTTAACTTAATTATTAAAGTTTATTTATTATGTTTTTTCTTGTAATCAAAATGTTAACAATTATTATTAAAGTGTGAAGTGATTTCTTCTTTAAACATTAATTGTTTTATGCCTTTTGAATAATTAAGAGATTTTTTTTTTGGCTTTATTTTTATATCAGTATACCAGTTTAAAAGAATCATTAACTGATTCAAATGTGTGACAATATCTTCTTTTTTTTCTGTCATTATGTGTTAAATTATATTATTTTTCTTTCATTTATATCTTCTATATAATTTACTTCGTTTTTTTTTAATTTTATCTTTTATAAAACGACCACTTAACTTGTAATCCATTTCAAACATCATCCATAAGCATCCACTTTATATGTCTCGGTTTCTAGCTGTTGTGTTATAATGTTTTGTTTTTATTTTGTGTTTTTTTTTCTTTCTGCTATATAAGCATAAGGAAATAAAATAATAAAAGCGCACAACACAGTTTTATTATCAATTTTTTTTTTTATGTTAATGTTAAAAGTATGTTTATTTTTTATGATTATTATTCTTAATATTAATATTTAAGCACTTATTATACTTGCTGTTATTCTCATTATTATAACTTAAGCTTACTATTCTAATTGTTAATTTACTATAAATTTTTCCTTTAAATTAATCATTTAATTTTTTATTTAATTATAATTACTATAGTTAGTAGAATGAATTATATATATTTTTTTTGGTTATAATACAAAAAAATAGATAATAAAACTATGAAAAGCTTGTCGTTTTTTGTTTTTATTGATTTGATTTTTATCGTAATGTTTAACTTGTCAACCCCAAATCATAAACACAAGCTAAAAAAAAAAATAGTAATTATTATTATTATTATTTTTTAGGAATATAAATATATATAAAAAAAATATATATAAAAATCAATGTCAAAAAATGTGGTTTGAGATCAGGCTAATTGTTTATAAATGAACTGATAAACTGGTATATATTTAATCGAACAAAAACATATTATTTTTAATAGCATTGGGATTCAAATTATAATAATAATAATAATAATAACGAAAACTGCAAACGATTGAAAAAATAAACTAAATAGTAAATAATATTTCTAATCTGGATATGATTTTATCAATGTTTATTCTACTTCATATAGCATTATATTTTTTTTTGCTATTTCCCATTCAATATCATAACCAAAAATCTAATAAAATAAAAAAAAGACGCAAAATTGATTCTGTCATTAACAAAATATCAACAAAAAAAAAAATATATATATATAAAAACTAAACCTATTTGACCTATAATTTCTGTTATAACAACTTAGTTTAAGGTTGTTTTCTTTGCTATTTATTTTGTCATTAATACAAAATATACTTAATAACTGATTTTCGTTATTAATTCACATTATTTTAATTGATAACAATCATGGGAGTAACTTTGAAACGTATTTTGTGTATTTTCTCTTCTATTCTGTTTGTTTATGTTCACTTTTGTTTAATAAAAAAAGAAAACGAAATGAAAAATCATTGATTTAATTTTCTATTATTATTATTATTTTTTTTTTTTTTTTCATTTTGATTTTAGTTTATTTTGTGTAGTCAGAATACACAGAAAGATAGAATAAATAAAAATATTTAAGCTATGCTAACATATTAAACAATAAAAAAAGAAAAAAAAAAAAAGTTAAAAAACAAAGACATGTTAAACAATAATTGAGTAATTAGAAGTAATAATATAATTAGAAGGAAAAACCCGACGACGACGAGAATAGACAAAAAAAAAAAAATAAAATAAAAATAATAAATAAAATAACGAGAATTTGTTGGCTCAATATTTGATTTTATCTTGTTTACAATAATATACTCTGTACATACTACACATATATCATATGAATTATTTATGTGTGGTTTAGTTTTAGTGAAATAAAAATTTTACTTTTCACATGTTTTTTTTATATACGGTTGACATTTTTTCCAAATGGTTCATCATATTTTATTAGGTTTTTTTTTCATTGTATTTAAATTAATTTTTCCAGGTTCTGAATATTAAATAACTATTAACATGTGGTGTTATTTCTTATTAGTTGTTTTCTTTTGAATAAAACAGTTCAATAGATTCACGTGAGCATTATTTATTTTTAGAATTTGATATGCAAATGAAGTGGATTTTCGGATTAATATGCGTTCCAATGAATATTGTTTTGCTTGCAAGTTTTTCCCCAACAATCATTGAATTATTATTGTTTTTACGAAACTAATTTCAATAAATTGCTTAATTCACCATCTTCGCTTGTTGATTTCAGTCCCCAAACTAAAGAACTTCCGAGATTCAGTACTCCGTTGAGTAAAACACAAAACTTGTGTTGCTATTTATTGAAATTGATTTTACAAACAAAATTCTTCATCCTCCCATATGGTCTAGTGGCTAGGATAGCTGGCTTTCACCCAGCAGGCCCGGGTTCGATTCCCGGTATGGGAATTTTTTTTACTTTTATAATTTTGCTAATGTTTCGATTTCTTTGACAAAAGTAATCTTTTTATGACTAATGGCTATGTTTTAGTAACAAAAAAAAAATTGTTTAAAACTAAATAAATGCCACTTCCTTGGGGACACTACGTATGTTATAATAATACAAAGAAAGTTAATTGGTATTTCCGTTCATGATAATAGCTTTTTTGTATTAATAAACAATAAATTTTTAATTATAAACTATTAATAATAATACTGATGAAAAACTACGTCATTAGATAATGGTGTTTTTTGTTTTATCATGGCCGTGGGTAACTCCTTATCGTTTGACGTTTGGATAAATATTTTTCAATAAAATAAATTGTAACAAAATACAAATTACTAAAATACAAGGAACACAATTTTTCGTTTTAAGTTTTAAAAACAAAGAGTTCTTATATTACCAAAAAAATGTCCATATTGCTAATAATAAAATAATGAAGTACCTTGAAAAATTATAGTTCGCTTCAATCTGATTTCTTATGTTTTCCTTCGATATATTTATTTTAAAATAAATAAATGTTTAATGGACTTTTGTTCTTTGTTTTTACTACCAGTCTTCAAATCATTTTTCTTTCGTATAAATAAAATTTGATGTTTCTGCAACAATATAGCTACGTTTAGTCCTCGATTTATAATAAAGAATGGAAGCAACAAAAAAAAAAAAAAAATTATTATTGTTGATACGAAATTATTTCTTTAGTTTCAAGGATAACATATTTCATGGAATAAAAACAAGAGCAATTACACTAGCTTGTTACGAAACAACAGTTAATGTTTAATGGATCTTTCTTTATATTTCTTCGTCTTTTTTATATCAGTTTTTAAAGCAATTCAATCTATTTTATTTTTTATATATATATATATTGTACATTGCAAGCATTTTATTTAAAGAAATGAAAATAATTTTGAATTAAATTGCATCATGAAGGGTTGATAAATTGTTGATAAAAGTTTTTGTTCTTCTCTAGCAATAATTCTTTAACTTTTTTTTTTTGTACTTCCTTTAATTTCCCATGTAATAAATACATCAGAAAAAACGAAATAAAATAGAAATTACCATTAACCAGCATAAAATAATAAAGTAATACGAAATACATTGTATATAGCGTGTCCCTTAACTTAATTTTATACAAAATTGATACAATTTTTTATTGCATTTCTGTTTAGAGTAAACAAAAAAAAAAAAAAAACAAAAATGCTTGTAAAATTAAGTAAATAAATATATAGAACATGATGAACTAAAATGATAATAATTGCTTGTAAATGTTGTGAATGTTCTTCGTATTTAAATACAAAATTCTGTTTTTTTTTTATCTTGCATTACTTTGCATATTTTTTGTATAAAAAAATTGTGTAGCGAATGAGAAAGAATTATAATATGATCCAAGATTAAAACCTTTTATATCAGTTTTGTTTAATAAACATTTTTATTTTTCCACAAAAAATAGCAAGCTAATAATGCATTGTTTCCATTTTTATTAATAAAAAATTATATAGATATTACGTTACGTTTTATAATTTATTTATTTCTGACGAATGAATGCAATTTTCTTTTATTAAATATGAAAATGTAGTAATAACAAAAGTAACAAAACTATCAAATAATTTCTATTGCTAAAAATGTTTTGAAAAATTTAATAAAATGATTGAATATGAAATTTTATTTTTTAATTTTTCGTGAAATTCTATTAATTTTAAATAACATTGCAATGTTTTGTTATTTATAAATATTTTTAATCTAAACAATGAGAAGTGGAAACGAATGTGTGAAAATGATAATGTTAGAATGCGTTAGTGAAGTCAATTGTGGTAAATTCAGTTGATTTACAAACCGTATATAAAACTGGTATAATTTGTAAACATTTTTATCATTCTCTAAGCAATATAGATTTCAATACAAAATTTATTGCTTTTAATAATAATGTTGAGTGTAGGTATTTAAATATATATATATATCGAGTGTTACATAGTTTATATAAACCAACAAATATAATTTTATTGGTTAGCATAGGTCAACTAGGTCTCTAAGGAGAAATAAATTTAAATAAACCTGTTCAACAGTGTGTTAAACCGAATTTATTAAATCTATTGAATTAAAATGTAATAAAATGATAAAAATCATCTTTATATGTATGTTTTTTACCCATATTTTTCTTTTGCTTTTCTTTTCTTTTCTGTTGTGAAAATTCTATCGATTTTCAAAGAAAAAAATTTGTTTCTTGTATATTCCATTGAATACATTCGTGAAATAGGTTGCAAAATGACTTAACGATGATAGTTATTGATTTATTATATTTGAAATTAGTATCTACAATTCTAATATCAATATTATAAAAGTTATATGTTTCTTGTATATTGTTTAACTAAATTTAATATAATAATAAAGCTTTTAAAGAGACATTTTAATGTTATCTTCTATACGCAATTACCGCCATCTACATTTTAATAGTTATTTCATTAATGTTTAAGGGGTTAATTTTTTTATATAGAAATAAGCATTAATCGTTTTACAGCAATTTTATTAGAAAAAAATAATAAAATAAAATTTATACAGCATTTTGGTAATTTTTTATTTATTTTTATTGCTTACATCAATTTAAGATGCACCCTTAAGACTATTATCGTCTTTTATTTGTTATTTTAAAAATATATATGCTACCCTGATGCATTGTATGTTGTAATATTGTAATTCTTCAACTTCCCTTTGGTGAATTTTCTTTTTAAATAAAATTTTTTAATAACAGAATGAAAAAGTAGAAAATAAATGTAATAATAAATAAAATATTACTTTTCGTTACTTGTTGCTATTTTGCTTGTAAATTATTCACCCTCACCACTCAATGTAAATTAAATTATTATTATTTTATTTATTATCATTATTCTTCTGATTTTATTAACTTAGTCAACTTAATGTTTAAGGCTTTGTAACTTAATCAAAAGAGATTAAATAAAGCCGAATTTAAAGGTAATTTACTACCTGAAATATTCTATATTTTTATACTAGTTATACCAGTAATATTGATTTGCGATGAAAGCTTCTTTTTTCAAAAGAGGTTTTTTTAAATATTTATATTTATTATTTATCCGAGCATCAAGCGCATGTATAAGTAATTAAGGATGGGAAAAAAAGCATAAAAAAGGATAAACTGCAATCCAAATAAAGCATAACGAAGGAAAGTAGAAAAGTAAAACCTTTGTTATTCTAATTGAAACACATAAAATGGTAAAAGAAAGTTAGGAAGAATACTTTGCACAATAAACCTGATCGTTTTGTTTGTCTTTACCTACATTTCTTCGGCCTATATATATATATATTTTTTTTGGCTTTCTTTAACTTTAGAGAAGAAAAAATACGGAAATTCTCTATCCTTTCCCATCCCGACATTCAAATGTTTAACTTTTTCAATTTGAAAAGATAAATAGCGAAAAATATTATAGGAATAAGGCAAAAAAAAAAGAAGCAAAATCTGGAAAAGAAAATTTATTTAAATAATACAGAATCGAAACGAAAGCGTTTTTTGTTTTTATAAATTAAAATCCTTTCATTTGGTTTTTCCATTTTTTTTTTGTGTATACATATTTTGGAAAAATATAATAATTACATAAAGGTAGATTATTGTATTCTCTGTTCTTGTAGTTCCATTTTTTTTTTCGTCTTGTTTATTCCTTCTTTATAACTAAACCATAATAATCTCAAATAATCTACATAACAATCTATTTATAAGTATTTCAGGATTCAAAAGTATGAAAAGTTAACAGAGAAAAACAAAAAATAAAAATAAATAAACAGAATAAGAAAACAAACCCAGATAAATAATAAATGACAAAAAAAATTTTTTACTTTTCTTTTCGTTTACCAGATTTTTAAACAATGTTTAAAGCGTAGCGAAATAGGGTTGATTTTTAAACATTTTTCCCTTTTTTATTTATTTTTTTTTTGTATGTCTTACTTCGTTATTTTTTCTGTTAAAAAGTTTTCTTTTCTTGTATTTTTTTTTTTTTTAATTTACCCAAAAAATAACAACAAATACAAATAACAAAGTTCGTGGTAAAAATCTTTTACTTTAAATTTTATTTAATAAAAAAGTTGTTTGCTACCAAACAACGAAAAAAAAAAAAAAAAAAAAACCGAAGGAAAGTATTTAAATGACGGATTTTTTTTTCGTTTCCTTTTTACTTGAAATGATCTATCTTATGTGACCTTTAGCTGCTTTTCCATTTTGTCATTTGATTACTAATTTTTCGTTTTTCTAAAGTTAATATTTATAATCAGCTGTTCAACCTTTATTTATGTAGGAAACAAAAAAAAAAACTAAAATCTTTCATTACTATTTATGAAAATATGTTCAGATGTACTGTAACAGATTGATGCATCTTCGTAACATCGGATGCTTACAAAAGTGATTTTATTTCTAATTTCCTTTATTTTATAGCCAAATCCGAAGTACATCATAACGCAATTTATTACAAACATATAATTTTTTTTTTCTTTGTTGTAACTCGCATTAATATTAAATATTTAGTGATTTTAATTCTGTATGAGTAATCATAAAAATTTTTTCATTACTTTTGCATAACTATAGTAAATCCTTCATTTATGCGGGTAATTGGTTTCACGAAAATAAGGCGATTAAAAATATTATTATTATTTTTTTTTTGAACAACAATTAAACATTGGATTAATTTTTGTGGAAACCACGTAACTTACTGGCAACTATATTTTATTTTTAATGCAATAACAATCTCTCAATTGGTCTTAATCTAATCATTTATAATCTGGAAATGTATTTTTTGAATATTAGTCAAACTTTAATTAGAGCAATGCTAAAAACCTTTACTCAATTTACTATGGAAAGAAAAATTATTGATTCTATTCTGTGAACGGTATAGAAAGAAGAAAATGCAACAAAATAGGTTAAAAGTTAAAGAAAAAAACAAAAACTGAAATCACAAAATGACTTTCACGTGTCATATTACGTATAATCAGGAATATCTCTTAAAAAAATAAAAAACAATCAACACAACAAGAGACGCATAATCATCACTTGTGTTCATGTGTGTGTATGTTCCTGTTCGTGAATTCAATATTGTATTGTATTCAATATTTAATAAGATCAAAATCTCATCAGATTTTCATCCTGATTTAATACTATGAACAAAAAAAAAAGAAGCTTTTGTTATATATTGTTTCTTTTTCCTATATCTCTCTTTTCATTTTCATTTCCTTTTCATTTGAATTTTGTTCTTTTATTTTTTAAAGCACTTATTTACCTTTTTTGTTATGTTATTGTTGGATGCTGCCTCCGCCACCACATCTACTGTTGTTATTATGTCTAATGAAGATAATACAAGTAATCATTTCCGTTGTAATGCTCCCCATTTTATTTTTAATTTCTTAATACGAAATAAAAAGAATAAAAAAAATATGTTTATTGTTAAGCCTACTATGTGCTTTAGAAAGCATAAAGGCATATACAGTATAAGAGAGATGAATAAAGATGAAGAGACAAAAATTGTTCTTTGTTAAATAAAAACATTAAATAGTAAAAGCACAAATCCACCCATCCATATACAAATAAAAAACTTTTAAATATAATTTAAAGAAATGTGTTGTTGTGTTTTAAAGCTAAAAGCTTTAACTAATATATATTTTTTTGTCTTTTTAATTAGTTCGTTGAGAGTTTTTTTTTTGTTCCATTTTTTCGTTTACTTTTTTTTTGTATGTTCACTTACCAAACCTTTTTTTTTTTTTCTGTGTTCTATACAAACGCTTAAGCTGCTAATTACTTCTTATCTTAATTAATTTTAAATTTAAATTAATATTACGGTGATACGCGATTTTGAGGAAACAATATAAATACTGAAAAGTGATTAAGATTACCATAAGCTTTTATTAGGTTTTTTTTTTTTTTTTTTTTTTTTTAATATATATTATTATAGATGATGTTGTTCATGCAAAATGGGATTTTATGCTATAAAAGGAGTTCACTAAAGAGGAATTCTAAATTTGTATGTATTTGTTCATCTCATATGATTTTTTTATATTTCAAACGTTGTTAAATTCTTCCAGCTTGTTGTACCTGATAAAAAAAAAAACGTTTTGAATTTGTTTTTGAATTAAGCTTTATTCCCTCATCAAATACCAAACATTCTTAATTATTCACATCGATTTTTTTTTTCCATTTTATACACAGCGAGTGTTCTTTCTTTTTATTTTTTGCCGGTAAATTTAATTAATGAAATATTTTGTTATTAATTAGAAAAAAAAAATGAGGTGATATTAGGCGCGGCAGTTATCATATGTGTTGACATTATTATTAATTTGTAATTATGTTTAAGTCTCCTGTTGCCAGTTATCAATATTTGTCACTTTATCTGTTAAAGCGTTAAACACAAATTTTTTATTTCATGTAATTAAAGCAATTAAATAATTTATTATTATACAAAAGATTTTATTTTTATTTATTTTTTTGTATAACTGTATTTAAATTACAGAAAAATAAAAATCCGTTTTTATTATTTAAATCTTTATAAAAAAATATTAAAATAGAAAAATCTTCCTACAAAGCTGTGCATGAATTTTCATTTAATAAAAACCTATAAAATTCTGCCGTATTATTATGTGACGTATGCATTTTTAAGTATTTCCAATTTGAAAACTGGCGGCTGATATATGTTATTTATTGATAAAGTTCAATTTTGAAATATTCAAACATTGACAAAATGAAAATTTAATCATACACCAGGCGCCTCCATTTGCGTTTTTATCTTTTAATTTTTTTTGCATTTTATTTAATACATTTGAGTGAATTCAATAATTTTTTTTTTAATATACAGAAAGTTAATTATTTAATTAACAAAAAAAAATGAAGAAAATAAAGTTTATTAATTAACATAAGCCGAATAATTAACTAAAACTCAATTAAATTTTAGGTAAACCTTCGTTGCTTTATCATAGAAAAGTTCTTCTAATCTAACACGGATTCAACTTTCTAATCATTTTTGTTTTATTTAACAACAGAAATATAATTATATTAAAGCTGCCGTTTTATAAGCGTATACTCAAACCACAAAAAGTTATTTTTAAAAATTACAAATCATATCGAAACTCTTGTGTTAAATCTATCGTATAGAATTGCTCCTGTTCGCTCGTCTATTTCATATACGAAAAATATTTTTTTTTTATTGTACAATGATACATAAATACTTTATTGTTTGTAAACTATAGTCAAAAAATATAACTTTTTCTCTGCACTAAACATAAAATACATAAATTCGTCTACGATTTTAAAGTGCATTGTTACCGTTATGGAAAAACTATAAAAACACCGATGAAAAGCAGCAGGTGGCGATTGATATATAATAGACGAAACAAATTAATATTTTAAAATACAAAAAAAAAAAAAACGAAACTAATAGAATCTTTTCTTTTTTTTTTTATTTTTTGGGAATAAATTAATGCGATTTCATCGATTTTTTTTAGTCATGTTGAGTCTCAACTTAACTTTACTATTTATTTTCAATGGTTTTTTAACATGTTTTGTTGGGGAAATTTGCTCAACTGAAACGAATACGATACATGCCAGTGGTTGCAGCTATATCGTTAACACAGTAAATTTTAAGACAAACACATATTTACTCTGTTGAATAGAATTTAAGTTCCCAGGCTACCAGAATAATACATTTTTCCCTTTATTTTTTACTGTACTGCTGCCTGTTACTATTGTTGTTCTCGATACTACCTTTACCTGTAGTTTTTATTTTTGGTTCTTTTTCAGTTTACTTCTTTCAATACAGTGGCTTCGTGTTCAATCATCGTATTATCTTTGGATCCGATTAAACAATTATTTTTCTAAGTAAGGATTTTATAATACTACGACGTACATATAAAAGTAAAATTAAAAAAAAAGAAGTTTCAATACCAAATTTCGTACCGTGTTCGTAACATTTAAAATTTATGCTTTCACAAAAGAATGCCAAGCTGTGTTGAACACATACCAGACAGATTGTCTAGTCATGAAAAATGCAATATTTTTCTACTGGCATATCATCATTATAATTCTAAGTGCATTTCCGGTATTTGTGTTTTTTTTGTTTGTTTGTTTGTTTGTATTATTGTTTGTTTTCCTAACTTTAATTAAAGTTTATTTTATTTTTATTATCATTATTGTCATACAAACAAATATGGTGTAAAAAGTTTTCAATCCTAAAATCAACCAAGATAGAACATGAAAACACAGCAAAATCATTTTCTTTTTATAACTCTAATCAAACTTTAAATGTTTAATGAATGAAAATTAATAATTTTTTTTTTGTTTTTTTTTTTTACAAAAGAAAAGTTATCTTCGGTATTATAAAATTTATTATTATTATTTATTTTGCACCTCGTTTTATGTATTTTTATATTAAAAAATGAAATTTATTTCAATAACCGTCTTCAATCCAGTTTCAATATTGAAATGAATTTTTCAATTCTGTTTTCCTTTTTTATGGTATTTATTGTTGCTGTTGTTGTTATTGTTTTTCATTTTTATTTTGGTTTTGTATGAAAATTGCTAGTGAATACAATTCTCAACAGTTGGTCGCCAACCTTTACCCTTATAAGCAGCTTTTGTCCTTATTTAAATGTGAAATATTTTTGTTATTGTTGTTTTTGGTTTTTTTTTTATATCCCTTCGGTTTATTTAATCTATAAATTTTGATGTTTATTAATCAATTAATTAATTTATAATAAAAATGTAAACTAAATTGTGCTGTTTTTAAATTTAATCAAAATGAAAAAAAAAATTTTTTTTCTTGTTTTAATTAAGGTGGAAAAACATTTTTAAGTGATTTTTATATATATATATAAAAAAAAACTTTGTGTTATGAAAATTAATTATTTATTAAACGCAACAATGGAATAAATAAGAAAATTCACTTTGCGTTATTTTTCAGTTTTTTCTTTTGTGTGTTTATGTGTGTGTGTTATTTTTTTTTTCGGTTTCTCTATATTCTCCTCTTAAATGTGTTTTGTGCTTTTAATAATAAAAAATTAAAATAACAGAAGAATCGAAAAATTTCCTCCATTTTTTAATATTATTAAGAAAAAAATAAAAAGATTTTTTTTTTTATTCGTACAATAATTTTGTTTGTGAATTTTTGATCGTTGTCACTGTTCTTGTTTTTCAGAAATGTACTTTCGTACATAAATGATTTTTTTTTGTTCTTTAATATAATTGAATTAAAAAAAAAAAAACAATTTTTGTGCCAAATAATTGTTGGCCGGTAAATTTTTTCTTATTTTTTTTTTTTATTTCTTGAATAAAATTTTTCTTTGTTACTCCGGTAATCAAGTGAATTAAAAAATACGAGCAAACCGAAATAATAAAAAAAAATAATAATAATCAAATGAAATAATAATAATAATAATTGTGATAAATTGTGTTTAAATAAAAGAGAATTAATTAATAATGATAAGCAACAGGAATATTAACCAGGGATATATACCATTTAATATTTAAAGCGATTATTTCTTTACAATTTTTTATTTCTTTATTTTTTCTCTGTATTATTTTGGGAACAAAGAGAAAAATTATCCGTATAGTCGTCGTCGTCGTCGTCGTCAAACAAAATGAAGATAAATTGAAATTTTTTATAATTTTGTTGTTGTGGATGTTATATATGTATGTAGAACCAGAAGGAAAAAAAAAATTGCTTTTAGGCATAAAAAAATAATAAATAAGTGGGATTTAATTTACTTGAAAAAAGAACAAAAAAAAAAAAATAATAATAATAAAAAATAAAATGTCAAAAAAAAAAAAAGAGGAATGAAAGATAAGACAGACAGACAGACAAATAGACATAAAAACAGGTGAAATCAAACGATAATGAAGGAAAAAAATAAAGTTTATCTTTTTTCTTTTTCATATTAATTTTCAATTTTACGGCAACGTTTTGGTAAAATTAAGTGAAAAATAATTATTTTAATTAAAGAATAAAAAAGGAAAATTTTTTTCTAGTTGTCAAAAAATGTTTTGTTTTTCACTGTGAATTGAAACTGAAATGGGTTTAAGGATAACTTTAGGAGATTTTCCCTACTTTCTCACATTTGCTAAATATTTAATTTCCCATTAGTTATGGCCTTGGTCATAAGGTATTACCTTTGTTCTTTTTATTATTTATTATTATCAAACAATAAAGCTGGATTTTTGAAAAGATTTATGTAAATGTCGGTTAAGTAGGACAATTTGTAATCCTAATGTTTATGTTTGATTTATATTTTTTTATTATGATTTCCTTTATATATATATATATATATATATATCCTTTTATTTACTTTTATAAATAATAAAATGGTGGTTGTTTGTTTATTTATTTATTTATTTTTTATATATTCGTAGAAATGTTTACTTAAAAATTCACCAACAGCACACATATTTTTAATTAAAAATGAAACAACAACCATGAAATGTATAAATTTCAAATAATATTACATAAAAATACAATTGCAACCCCCAACCCGGTAGATTGAACCTTGTATGAGGTTTTCTTTATTATTTTTATTTTTATTTTTTTTTTTTTTTTGGATAATTTATGTAATTAACAAAATAATCACTTTTTACTTACTCTGTTTTATATATTAACTAATTTCCATTACTTTTAGCTGTGTAATTATTTTTTTCTTTTCTTTTTGTGTCTCCACTTTGATGAATTTTAATTTACTTAAAAGCTACACATCGTAATCCCTTACACTGGTATTGCATAAAGGCAACAAACGTTATAATAAAGTAAATCAAATGAATAGAAATTTTAAGAAATTATATAAAAATTTATTTTCACATTGCGTTACATTATATAAAACTGGTATAACTAGTATAAACGTAATTTGTATTTTAATAATAAATCATAAATTACGTTTAAAATCGTTAATATTTATGCTTGTAGCTTTAACGAACATAAATCATAATAATAATAAAAAAAATATATAAATGATGAAAGTAAATCCAAGGAAAATGATGAGAATAAGCAAATGTCGCTTTGCCATATTTATTGTTATTTACTCCCCAATGTTACCTCATTATAACCAATATTTTCTATATAGTTATAAGAATAATGTCTACAGTTAATAAATAAATAAATTATTTACTTAAAAGTATCTACACATGTTTCATTAATTATGACCAATTTTTTTTTTTTTTTTGTTTATATAAAATAGTTAATACAAACTAAATATCACAACAATATTATTTTTTTCTTGTTATTTTAATTATAATAATTGTTATAATTATATATAGTGTCAGGTGTTATCTTTTATTTTTATAAGAAACAATCATCATAAAATTATAATATTTATAAGAAAAGAAGGAGAAGAGAAAAAAAAAAACTCATACAAAGTAGTAATGATAGTAGGGAAAAAAAAAGAAGTGTATTCAAGTGATTTCTTTCAGTTTCTTATCATCATTATGCTGTATTTATTTATTTATGTTTTTTTTTTTTTTACGTTATTAATATTTGCTTTGTGCACGTTTGCTACATAAATAATGTAAAGCAAAAAATATTAGAATATTTAAAGAAAAATAACAAATACTTTATAGCAATTATTTTGATTTAAAAAAAGTGATACTAAGAAAGAGAAACGATACGAAAAAACTTTAAGAATTTTAAGCATTAATTAAATGACGATATTGCTTTAAGGTATGAAAAAATTTCGAACTTTTATTGCTTTGCTATCAAAAATCATTATCACACCGGATTATAAAGTTAATTAATATAAACAAAATTGTTTTTTTTTATATAAATCATGTGTCAAATAAATTTGTCTTTATCGATAACAACAACAACAACAAAAGTGTGTGTTAATCGGATTGAATTATAAGCATTAAATCAGCTGTGTTACCTAAAACCGACAAACATTAACAAAAATACATAAAATTTTGTTAAATTCTTCTAAAAGTTTAATAGCTTTTGGTGTGCTTTAGTTGTTTTAAGCAGTAAATGTAAAAGAAAAACAATTTCTTGTGGTTTTCTCATATAATGATAAAAGTATATTCTGATTCAGTTATTTTTCCCTCAATTTATTTATTTATTTACATTTTTTTTTTTTTATATATATATATTTTTAATTTAATAGAAAAATAAAGAAAATACAAAAAGAAAATTACAAAAAAAGAAAAAAACCTCTTTAAATCTTTCACTTTTGTACATCATATTCTAGAGATAATATCGCATGTAATCGTGCATACTATGCCACAAAACATCAAAAGCATAAACATATACACTCACTTGAATACTTGCTGGTTGATAAAATAAAATAAAATTAAAAACGCAAAAAGATGTAGCAGTAATATGGAAAAAAATATTATTATTTACATAAATAAAAAAAAAAAAAAAAAAAAAAAGTAAGAGAAATACATTTTCTATATCGGATGGTTCGTATAGCAAAGAATATTACTCTTAACCCCAGTTACTTTCTTTTACAAAAAAACCGAACAATATTTGCTTATTTAAAAAAAATAAATAATAAAAATAAAAGAAAAAACAATTTTTATTTACTTTTTTGTTTATTTTTTAATAAAAAGGAGAGAGAGAGAGAGAGAATAAAAAAAAATTATTTTTATTAAACAAAAATAAATAACTGATGAGAATTCTTTGAATTTTAAAGATTATTGGGAAAATTCTGTTTTATTAAAATGTTCAATCAAAAATTATATAAAAAGTATTGAATAATCATCGTTTTACAACAAACTCAATACAAAAATAATTATAACAGAAAAATGCGCAACATGTTTTACCAACCCCTATTTACCTTCGAATATACTTTCTTTCTTTCTTTCTTGTTTGGTTTAGTTTCGGTTCCTATTGTCGTTTTTTTTTATTTACGTTTCTTTTTTGTTAAACATTTTTTGTTATTATATTTATTTCTATATATATATTTGATTGTTAAAGCTTTCTGCTTAGTATTCCTAAAGAATATGAAAAGGAATAATATTAAACATTAAAGTAACAAAAACTATCTAACCCTCATGGTACCAATTAAATTGTTTATACATATTAATAAAAATAAAATATTTCTTCCTTGTTTATAATAATAACAAAAAAAAAAAAACTATTTATATTTTAGACTGATTAAAAACTTTATAACATATGACATTCAGTATTTAGATTGTTTGCTTTGGTTATACGAAAATAAAAAAAAAAAAAAACGCCAAGAAAAATTATTTTTGATTACAACTTAAACATATGGTGATATTGCTTAATTAAAATAAATAATAATTAATGTTTTCATTAATAGTCAGTACTTTAGTCTAATATTTTGAATGCAAACATCACAAACACAATTTAATCGTTTTTATTACACGAATTTTATTTAAAAAAAAAAAAAAACAATTATAATATACCAGTTTATGTAATATACTTAACATATTATACCACTTTCATGTTGATTTTTTATATATTTTGTAGTAGCATGATCGATATTCTTACAATAATATTACTTTGAATAAATGAGTGAGAAAAGCTTTACAGCTACAAAAAATTATATATTATATAATTTCATATGTGTTTGAAATAATAATAATAATAATAATAATAAAGAATAATTTATGTATATGTACAGTTAAAGCATAAATACTGTGAAAATATTGGAAAAAGAAAGTAAAGCAGAAAAAAAAATTATTATTTTTTTTTCTGCTTTTAAGTTTATTGTTGGTTTGTCGGAGGTTAGCTTCGTTGTATATTTATTAATTTTTTTTTTTTGGTAATATGAACAACAACAGGGCAAAGGAAGAAAAAGTAAAACCAAAACTCATTTGTATATTACCATTTTTATTGACTTTTTTTTTTTTCTTGGTTAACATATAAATATTTTTTATGCTTTTGTATTTTCTTTTTTTTTTGCATTTTTAAACCTTTTCTTTTTTTTTTTTTTTTTGTAAAACATTTTTATTTTCTTTTACTTTTGGCTGTTGCTACTGCTGCTGTTGTTGCTGTTGTTGTTTTTATTTATTTATTTATTTGATGTGTGTTGTTTATATTTTTACTTTCATATACATATGTTTCGCCTTTTTTAATTTATTGAATTTTTAAGTTAAGTTAAGTGAAATGAAGTAAAGTAAAATAAAACAAAAAGAAAAAAATGACAAAAGCTAATTCTATTTAAAAAAAAAAAACATGTGACAATTTTTTTTAAGTAATTAAAGCAAAGAAAGAACACAAAATTAAAATAAAAAATATTTTTTTTGTTTGTCGCTAAAGCGTAGGCAGACGTAACGTACATGGTCTGATTTGTTTAAATTACTTCAATAAAATATTTGTATCTACTCTCCTTCAAAAGCAGTTACAGCAGAAACACTTTGCATATGCTAGGAGTACTTTAAATGAAAAGCAAGTTCAGAAATATAACTTTAGTCGTTTGTAATGCAAGCAAAACAAATTAAAACCATTGAAATACATTTTAAAAACACACACACATACACACAAATGCGCTGTTATTAAAATTGAGTAAAGAAAATGCATTTATGGAAGAAAAAAGAAATATTTCTTGGTTAACTTAAAACATTTCCCAGGTGTGTTTTTTTCTGGTATAAAATTGATTGATTTTTATTTTTGATACGCAAATTAAATATTCAACTATTATAGAATATTATAATTATAATTAAATGATTTAATTAATATATGAAATATGTGTTATAGTCAAGTCACATAAGAAATGGAAAAAAGTTTCATTTAATCATATCTGTAGGCTATAATTCTATATAAAAAAATTTCTAAAGCCAGAAATAGTGACGTTTTATGTTTATTACAAGTAGCAGATTGAGAGAAAATAATTTAAATAATTTATATAATGCAATATAAATGTAATATCTCTAGTGAAAAGCAAGCTGTAAAGTACTGCTTATCTAAAAAGATTCATAAATATATTCAGTAAATTTATGATATTATGTTTTAAATTCATTTTGAGTAGCTTTGTTTTTTATTATTTCTATTCTAAATTATATAAAGACGTAACAACAAGACATCTATCTATCAAAACTACCCTCTATTTAGTAATATGATATTTTATTCACCCACCTACTGAAATTAAATTATCTCATACATGTTGCATACCATCAACCACAAAATTATATTCACTCGCAAACATCAAATTATTTTTGTATAATATTTCTCTTGTGAATATTATTTTACTTACGTGTATTAAATTTTCTCTTTTCTACGTATTTTTACCTCGATTCTAACAACGAAGCTTATCTTAAACAAATTTTTAATTAATTAATATTTTATTAATCATTATGAATTGATTTAAAAATTTATTAATTATAAACAATTATTATTGATTAGCAAGTTATACAAAAAAATTTTTTTAATTGTTTTCGCATATAAAAATTCATATAAAAACCTGTAACCAGCTTAAATTGGATACACGCACCATACAATAATTGTTTATTATAAATAATATTATGAAAATAAAATAAATTTTTAATTGTTTTAATTATTTGTCACGCCATTATTAAGCTTTTTAACATAAATAATAATTGTTTATTATATATAAAAAAAAAAAAAAATATTATTTAAAATAATCTATTTAAAAACAGAAAAAAAAAACATAATTTATTTATAGATAACAAACATAACACAACATAACAAAAATATAAAAAATAAACAAATAATATAATAATAAGAAGAAAAAGAAAAAAAAATTATTTATATATTCTATGACATACAATGAGGCTCATTGTTTTAGATTGAATTTTTAGATTAGTAAACAATATTTTATAATTTATTTGTTTATAAATTTATTCATTTGTATACTAATTTGTAGTTTTTGGTCAAATAGTTTTATTATTATTATTATAGTGGATTTTCTCTACTGGGAATTATGAATTTTTTTTTTTTTTTTTTTGTATTATTTTGCCCATTGCACTATACAAAGTGCTTTTTTACTGTCTATTTCAATAAACTTTTTAATGGATGGATTTTTTTATCATTATTTGATTTAATTTTTTATTAATCATCATTCCATTTTCAATACATTTAGAATACTAGAGATTTTTTGTGACTATCTACGGCTTCTATAATTGTGTAAAATATTTTTTATGTCTATTGGATGATGATTAATTTAAAATAATTTATATATTTTTGGGGAAATATGGCATTTTCTAATTACGGCTTTTTAGGTAATTTCGGTTTGGCATAATATCTGCATTAAAAAATTCGAAACTAGCAACTTAGTCGCTTAAAACGATCTATGTCGAATTTGGTTTATGAGAGTGGTTATGTTTTCAATTGCAGGAAGCTCGTCGTGTCATTTTTAATTTAATGGCAATTTTTGGTGACGCCTCAATTTTCAAAAAAACAACAAAAGACTTTTAATACCTTTCAATTGATACAAAATTTCTCGCTTTTACTCTTTTAAATCGTCTTGAGAGTCTGTGTCGGTTTAGCCAGAAATTCTAATCCATTATTCTTCTATATAGAATATCAAATCGTAATCAATAAACATACAAATTTATTTCAAAGCATAATTTGTTCTTAAATACTCAATAAATCTCATAAAAAATATTAATTGAAACATGCACTCGGATTTATTTAATAAATTTTCTGTATAATTTGCTACAAAAAAAATGTTTGTTGATTATTCATTTTTTGCATATTAAATAATTGTTAAAAACAAAACAAAAAATAAGAAAGATTTATCTTGTGGAAATTTTGAACAGAATAGACTAAGGGAATAATAATAAAAATAATTGTTGCTATTTAAAACAATACTTTGTTTATAATTAGTTAACAGATTTGATAATAGTAATAATAATAATGATAGTATTTGTAATAATGAATAATTAATAAAAAAAAAAAAAATAAATAAAAATTCATATTTGAACAAATGTAATTAAATTTCATATAAAATTTAAATAAGCCCAACAGGCTTATTTGTGTAGTTTTACATTTGAAAAACTATTTGAATGAATTTTCAACATGATTATCATAATTAAAATTAAATAATATAAATATAATTATTAACACGTCACGACTGTTACCATTAAATATAAACATAAAGCCTATTTTTCTGTATAATTGTTATCAGAGATTTTATTTTGTTACATAAACATTGTATGTAAATGAAATGCGAAAAACTAATAATAATACTGACTCATTGCATAATAATTTATCAATAACAGAAATATCTCAGTTTTAATAAATTAATTATTTTTTAGAACGCAATTGAAATTGAAACTTTTTAACAAAAAATTTAATTTCACATAAAATATAATTTATTGTAATAAGTTTTAGAGTAATGACGAAAACTTTTCATAGGTTAGATAGTTCTATAAGCTTTAAGAGCTTTTATATACATATTCCATTTATTTTATATAATTGTGCAAATTTTTTGTTGTTTTTAACCAGAGATTTTAATCATTTCTAAATTACCAATAGTTATTCAAAAGATACTTTTCCTAGCTTATTTACTTATCAAGTTCTTTATACATAGTTTATGTTTTTGTAACATTTTTCTCACAAGTATATATATATATATACATATCTGAGAAGAACCATAATATCCAAGGATCTTAACAGATTTTTAAAATATTGGAACAAAGTATATAAAATCTAAAGGTCTTTCTATAATTGCATTTTATAGTGGAGGAAAACAAATTAAAAACCAAAGCTTGTTTTTTAAAATAAAACCGTAATGAATATTCGATTGCGACATAAAATCCACACTTTATATGAACTTTTTTCTTTTTTTTTTTGTTTTTAATAGAAAACCTTCTGAAAGCTATCATTTTCCAACTGAAAATTGTAAAGATATTAGTTTTAATATTAGAAAAGAGAAAATAATAAGCGAAAAAAAAAAAAACCTTTTGCAATGTGTACTAGAAATAAAGTTTACAGTAACAACAGCAAAAATAGCCACCTGCTGTGTAAAAGTAATTTTTATTTCTGTAAATAATAATATAATTCATTAATATTAATGTTTATTTTATTTTATATCATTTAAATAAATAATATAATTAATAAATAGAAGAAAAAAAAAACGAAAAACTTTAATTAAATTGAGTTAAAAGTAAAATTATGGCAATGGGTTTTGTGGTTTTTCAATTTTATATTAAATAATTAAATTAAAAGAAACAAATATTTTAACTGTACATTATTGGGTGTTAAATTGTCTTTATCCTTTCGTATTTTTTTATTTTTTCCCTTCTTTACTTTCCTTTATTATTTTTAGTTTAAATGAAAATTAAATTAAACAAACATAAAATGTTAAAACAACATCGTAACACTCATAAAAGTCACTTATTAATTGAATAAATATGTTTTTAACCATTGAAAATGTTTAAAGAAATTATCTTCCTTTGGAAAAAAAATAAAAAAAACAAAATAAATTAAAATTCGGTTTTTATTATTATTATTATTATTATTATTATTATTATTATATTAAATAATTGTTTAATTTTTTTTATTAATGTTTTTATTATTACTGTGCTAAAGTTTAAGGGTAATAAATTAATTTAAAAATTCTATATATATAGTGCTATAATGACATTAATTTCATTTTATATATATTTGACATGTTCTGTTGGTTTTATTTGTTCGATTTTTATTAAATAAATAAATTCAATTGAGCAGAGTTGTAAGAAAATTAATTTAATTATATGGATTTTTCACTGTTGTTATTGGAAATTATGTGACATCTAAGTGTGATTACCTTCGTTTTTAATTTTATTTTTGTGCTTATTAAAGTATAGCTCAGGTTCATTTTTATTTACTTTTGAACTACTTTAAATATTTGTTGATGTAATAATGATTGTGGTGTAAAAACCATTTGGCTGGAATTACAAGTTTTTGTTTTATTTGTAGTATTAGGGTAGTATATGTAAACATTACCACGGTAAAATCAAAACTATCGCGTAAATATTATCAGCATATTACAGCTTTAAATAATTTTTATTATATTAAAAAAGTTGATTTAACAGTAATTCGTTGGAATTTTTTTCTTTTTTTTTTTTTTAATTTGCAATCTGATGTAAATATTTTGCAACTTAAAATTGCTTTATATTTCCAACTACACTTAGTTATAAACAATTTTGGCAGCATATTACCTATTTCGGTAAAATTTTGTGAATTTTGCAATTTTATCTAAATACTTTGACGTTTTTATACTGTCTTAACTAGTATTTGGAAAAAGTAATGAAAGAAAAAGTATCGAACAATTTTTAAAACATAAATAGTCATTTCTGAGTTATGTTTCCAGCTAAAAATCTAATAATAATAATAATAATAGTAACTAACCTTAATTTAGCACTGGTACAAATTTTAATATAATTTTACAGCAAACCATAAATTTTCTACTTTTCCTCATATAACAAAACAATTATTATTTATCCATTAATAAATATTTTAAGTTTAAAACTAAAAAAAAAAAACATTTTTATTATAAGAATTATTTAACGTATAAAATGAATTTTTTTTTCTTCTTTAATTCAAGTTAAATACAATTTAAGTAATTGTTATTATTAATATTATTTAATATCAATTATAATAATAAAAATATTACTATTATTATTATTATTATTATTATTAAATTAAAAAAAAAAAAGAAAGTTAAATTTAATGACTTTTTTGATATATGTTTATGTATTTTGTAATCCAATTTTTCTATTATATTTCAGTTTAATTTTTATTGATTATTCTATTCTGTGAGACTTTTATAGTTTTTATTATTATTATTATTATTATTATTATTATTATATATATTTTTCTTTCTTTCTTTTTGTAATTAAATAATTTAATAATGACATTGAATTAATAATATGCTTCACAATTACACAGGGTTTTAAGTAGTTTTTTTCTTTTTTAATACACACATATATACAATTTTTTATACATGAAATTTGCATTTGAAAATATAAATTAAATTTAAAAAAAGAAGAAGAAAAAACAAAGTTTAATCATTGACGGTTCATTATTTTTATTTTATTGATTTTTAATTTTATTTTTATTATTATTATTTTTTTTTTTTTTCGTCCTTATTATTCACTATGAACAGG